>BTPG01000002.1:20565836-20580836 GCA_036245525.1 Semisulcospira habei | reverse complement strand
TATATATATATATATATATATATATATATATATATATATATATATATATATATATATATATATATATATATATATATATATATATATATATATATATATATATATATATATATATATATATATATATACTGCACAACCTGACGCCTTTTTCATTTGTGTGCTGGTCAGTGGTTTTGGACCTAACGGCTTCTGCCGCCAAGGTCCAAAATCAAAGACCCGCACATATTTTTACTTCCTCCATAAAATCTTCTTGCCGCAAGGAAATAAATCCCCAAACTGTCCTCACCTTTACCTTCCATCGAAAAGATTAAAATTAAACCAAACCCACCTCTGCGCACAGACCCACTTGTCCCACAGCTAGAATAGAACGGAGGCAGTTAGGTGTATGGAGCATGCCCTTTCTCAGGAGGGGAAAAGTGTGCCGGTGCTTTGAGAACCACAAAACAGGAGCCACTTTTCCCTCGAACCCCCACCCCCCCCCACCCCAAAAAAAATCGTTCAGCCGTACAATCAAAATGGTAAATATGGTTGGTTGGTTTCTGACTGCAGGGCTAAACGATTTTGGATTATAGCATCCAGAGTTATTACCTCCAGTCCAATATCGTTTTTCCCAGTTTTCAAGTCAAACATGTAGGCGTGCCACGGGCACATCACGTGACAGGACCCTTTGTAGTCCTCGATGTCTCCCTCGAACAGTGGACCGCCTGCAACATACAATCAGAATTAACTCACCCAGCCCGACGCACGTATTTGCAAAATTTTGGAGGCGTTATCTAACGACTATGCACCTGTTGCAGGAGATGGATCGACCATGATAATTCAAGGGTAGTGCCAGATTAGCTTGGCGCCGACAGGCGCCAAGCTAATCTGGCACGACCCTTGAATTATCATGGTCGACCCATCTCATGCTGTAGTGCGTCAGGGCTGAATGGATGAAGTAAATATATTGCCGCGAGGCTTTCGCATGAAACGGAAACTAAGAAGAGAGACTGAAATCCGTTTTAGTACAGTCAAAAGTTAAGACTCAACGTTTTCGGATCTGAGATCCTTCCTCTGGTGATGTGGAGACAACGTGGAACCAACAATGTAGATTTTACATTGTTTCCATGTCACCAGTAGAAGGATCCAAAATGTTGGTTCCATATTGTTTCCATAACATCAGTGGAGGGATCTACAGTGCAGGTTCTACATTGTTTCCATGTCACAAGAGGAAGGATCTCAAATCCGCAGAGCTGTGTCTTCATTTGACCTGTACTGAAAGGGTCTTTTCTTAGTTTTGTTTACGGACAGAATAGACCGACCCGTTTTACCTCTCGACCAATCAAAACGCTGTAGATCACGTGCTCCTTACTGCCACGCAAACGGTACGGCATAACATCGGATGTTTATGCTTGCATCGGGGAGCGTCGATGTTTCCTTTATTTTAGCCGGTTTCGGCACTGTTGTTGTGGGAAGTGTAAATCAGATTCCTGATACCCCAATCCATATTCAGGTGAAGAATGTTTCGGTTCCCGAAGCCTTCATCACGACCCGCGGCAGGCACGAAACAAATGCGAAAGAAAAGTGTGCGTTCGGCCACATGATCAACTGAACCCTGAGAGAATCGCATCACCAAGCCGTATGCTCGAAATTTAAATTTCTACTTTTCCGTGTTTCACCATAGTATTCACAGACTGACTCTATCGCTTGTACTTACATTTGGTCTGCCAACGTGGATCGTAGATCTGTCAGTTGTGTGTGACGCATTCGTGCTAAATTGGATCGTAGGTTTAGATCTGTCAGCTGTGTGTGAAGCTTGCGTGTACGCCGCTGACCCCGTATGACTGTGAGAGTGAGTGACAGACGCCTCACTGATGTAAACATACTAGTTTTAGCAGAAGTTTTCTGGGGGCGGGGGGAGTGGGAGCGGTGGGGGGAGCGGGGAGGGTGGGGACGTTTTAGATAGACTTTAGAAAAGTGTACTGATTGCCTGCGCGAGAATTTCTGTTAGAGATTCAGTAGCGGGATATGCTCACATGTAGGTATCGGATCACCCCTAATTTCAGACTGTACACACATAAAACTGATATTACCATCGGAAAGGCGCATAAAAATGTGCGGTCGTGAAAAATTTCAAAGCTCTAACTATTTATATTTTATTACAAATCACAACATGTTTGGCGAAATGGGACGATTTGCGCATGCCATAAAATGCTAACTTTAGGGTCGAATAACTACATAATCTCTTGACTGACAATATCCCCACTTGCTGTACTGATTAAACCCAATACCTAGTCTGCACTGCTTATTTTACAGCTCCGGTGATGTTATACTTTAGAATGGTACAAAATTCAACGTCGAATAGCGCGCTTTACTATGCTAGCAGACTTTACTCGCGCTCTTTTCGTGAAGCAAGCGTTGCATTCTGGCCGGACCCGGACCAAAGGGGCGGAGCCAAATACAAAATGGATCGGTCTATTATGTCATAGCGCATCCGTCATGTACTATTTTCAGCCCATTTTTTTAAAGTGTGTTTTCCTTTGCTTTCTGCCATTCTTTTCTCACTACTTTTCATATTTCCCTCTTCCTTTCTTCCTTGCTTTCTCTTTCCTTCTATCGTCAACTATTTCAGGGAAAAAAAATCTGCACAATGAGCAAAAGGCAATCAGGCCGACCATCAGCTGCCGATGGCCTGCGCACTGACGTGCGCAGGCCATCAGCGGCTGACGATCGGCCCAAGAAAATTTCGCGCATAGGATAGGATATCTGGAGGGAACTCGGCTCACTCACCCATATGGCCACACCAGGCGCCAAGCGCGTAGAAATTCCCGTTGTGGAAGAACAGCCCCAGGTCATGGCGGGACCCTTTCTTGCAGTACACGCGCCGGCATTTCTTCATGATCAGGTCCCGGAACTCTCCGACCATTCTCCAGGAAGGGGTTGCGTCCTCCTTGTTTAAAGAGCCGGACGTCTGGAGACTGAAGCTCTCTTGCTGGGAGGCCGAGGCTTGCACGACTACGCAGTCGCCGCTCTGCTGCGCCATTGCTGGGCAAGTCTGAGGGGTAATGAGCAGTTAACCTGGGGGGAAAGAAATATTATAATAAAAACATTAACTCATTCGAGACGTGCCGCGTACGGATACGCGGCTAATGAATTAACCCATTGAACCCCACGGCAGAATTTTCAAAATAATGGAGGTGTTGTTTTTGTTAGTTATGGTTTAGCATCCACGGCACCGGAGTGATAATGGGCGGCCCTAGCGGGCGGGTTATGGAGGACAGGGACAGCTATTGCCTATCGAGTACGACCTCAACACTGATCAATACGGCGGCACTGCAGCTGTGCCAGTTTGATTTATCTTACAACGGACATGTTATCTGAACACGCGCTTCGTTTTCCCTGGACGAAAGAGGCGTCTCCTAATCAATATGTACCAGTCGCAGGAGATGGATCGATGATGACATTTCAAGGGTAGTGTCAGGTCTAGCTTGGCCCCATCAGGAACAATACACAAGTATCACATTAAAACAACTTTGAAATTTGTTGGGATTTTGACTGCACCGTCTTAAAGCTTCACTCTTAAAATGTAGAAATAATGTCATTTCTCTGCGAGTCCACTGTTTTTTACGCACAGTTGATTACATCGCTTTTTCAGTTACGTCATACAGCGCCATACTGGTCATGAGAAAAGTACAAAGAATGCCACTTGTTTTGACATTATGTATGTAGCTGAAGTAGTATTCAAATGGCAGCCAAACTAATTTTAGCTTGCGCGGCTTACAATTTCAACAGACAAACAGTTCAACTATTAAAGTAGACAATGAAAACACGATCGAACTATAACGTATTACTCGACTTATTACAATGCAAACACCACCGAACCGCAAGAGGTATAGATCCTCATGTGCCCCCGCAGTTGCGGGGGCACATGAGGATCTATACCTCTTGCTGATACCACTTTGAATCCGTGTGCCTGGGACGGCCAGGGTGTTTAGGTTTTAAGCTGACGAAGACTGATAAAAAAAAAAAAATGTCTGCGTCAGCTGGTATTGACCGATTTAAGTATAAAACAGCACACAAAAATGCACTGTAATAACTTAATTTGAAAAACGTTTTAGTCAGATTATGCTTCCCTGACATCAAAACCCACTAAGATCGCACGGTTGCTTCACAGAGGTTCGAATCGATAGTTTTATTTGGGAAAATAATGAGGCAAAAAAGGCTAAAATATGCAATACCGTTACCGCAAAGAAATAAAGCTAGATTGGACACTTCTGTTAAACGAAAAGAAATAGTTTCTGATTTTCCATTTGCAGCATTACAAAATGCCGATATTGACAAAAGTTCGACATTATAAAAAAAGAAAGTAAAGCACGCCGAACATTCTATAGATTTTACCAGGGAAAACTGAACTTTCAGTGAACCTAACCCTACCTCTCACGTTACTTGTAATCAAGAACTGCTGCGGTAACTAAATTATTTGGACATTCGCATTGATAAGTTTTGTCCCCTCGGAAAAAAAAAATGGAGGTTTGGGACTTTTAGAGTTCCGCTTTTCCGTGTAAAATCCAGGGTATGTTTGGCGCCCTATAAAGTGCTGTTTGTGTGTGCTTGGTTTTAAAAAAGTTTACTCGTGCAACTTACCCCCAGATTCTCATAATATGCCATCACAATTTAATGTGCTCGCAGTCGATCACGCTTGCAAACACAGCAGATCAAACAGCGAAACACGATACGGTGCGTCCACCGAACCTAAACTCGTTCGCGTGTCGCGTGACAAATTGACATAGTATGGATATTTAACCACTCGCTTCCATGGCAACGAGAGTGAATCAGAGTAAAGGCAGAAGCCAGGACTGTTAGCTATTGAATTATAAATGAATTGCAGCTTAAGTGGTGGCAATTAGCCCTTTGTCGCTTTTTTTTTAAACGCTTAATGGACGCGGAGTTAACTCTCTCGCTGCTGACGTGCAGTGAGAGATGAAATCACCCAACTGCATGAGGCGTAACCATTCATGAACCTCCGCTGACACCTGCTGTGTTTGCAAGCGTGGCCGACTGCGAGCACGTTCAATTGTGATGGCTATATTATGAGAATCTGGGGGTAAGTTGCACGAGTAAGCTTGGTCCTGTGCCAGCCACTAAGCACGGTACTCCGCTATAGTGAGCTTAGTCCTGCGCCAGCCACAAAGCAAGGTGCGCCGCTATAGCGGCGCACCTTGCTTAGTGGCTGGCGCAGGACTAAGGCTCACTCACGCAACTACCCCATGGTCTTTGCGTAACAGCTGTAACATATACGATTACAGACTAGCACACAATTACGCCAAGGGATTGAGAAGATAATGGAGAAAATGCAGTACAGTTTTAAACAAGACGTACGTCGACACTTTTTTTGTTGTTGTTTGTTTCTGGTACTAGTTGATAACTTCCAAATATACTGACGAGCAAAAGAAATGCGACATTTCTGGAATGATCGGAAACAATAAAGTGTTTTAGATGCATCCCAAAAATGTCGCATTTCCTTTGCTCGTCGGTGTACGATATAACGATCACAATAATGCGAAATCCCAATAGCTGAATGCACCACGTAAATCCTCTGTGTTTTGCCTTGAACTGTTTTTGTATTCAGAGTGGACGAATGTAAACTGCACGTGAGTGTGCGCTCTGGATTAAAATTCGACGTGCTTTAAACCAGTCCGTATAAGGTAAATCGCCAACCTGATGACGCGTATATTATTATTATTATTATTATTATTATTATTATTATTATTATTATTATTATTATTATTATTATTAAGCGACTTCAACTATCACAAGGTCGGACATAACAAACATCGGATAAAACAACACTTTTTCACACACCGCCAGACCGTCTTTAATTTTCTCAGCCTATGACACAATTCGGATATAACCACAAACAAGATTGGGTCCCCACGCCATTATTGTTGCTGAAACAAAAATTCGACGATACGAACAAGAGCTTAAAGGGGCACACCCGAATTTGTTTAAGACTTCAGTCAGCAAAAGGCTTTTGCTAGGTTCCAGTACACATACCCACTTAGACAGTGACCACCCTATTGTCCAACCAAATGCTTTGAAAGTGATAAAAGGCCCACCGGAATCTTTCCTGGGATCCCAGGAAAGATTGCTTCTGATAGGCGATGGTAGCTGACGTCATAACTATTCTATACGACCTTAGGTCATCTGCATGATTATAACCAATCAGAGACATCATGGCGGATGAACCATCGAAGAAAAAAAGAAAGTATCGTCCACTCGCGCCGACATTACTTACTTACTTACTTATGCCTTGCACCCCTACTGGGGCATAGGCCGCCTACAAAGGATCTCCAAGAGTCTCTGTCCTGGGCTCTCCTTTCCACTTGGTTCCAGTCATCTTCATGGTCTTAAGGTCTGCATCCAGTTCCGGCGCCATGTGTTTCTTGTCTGCCTCTTTACGCGTGCCCGTGGATTCCATGTTAGGCTTGCTGGTGATGTTGTCTGCTGGCTTACGTAAGGTGTGCCCTATCCATCTCCAACGTCGTTGTTTAATTTCGTCTTCTGCAGGCAGCTGGTTGGTTCTGTTCCAGAGTTCGTTGTTGCTGATGGTCTCGCGCCGACATTGACAGACACGAAATTAAAGAGAAGCCGAAAGAGGAAAGAAGACAAGATCCGCCTGACATCGGACAAGGGAATATGGACATGTGGCAACGCCTAAAGCTTGACCACCCACCCGGAATTTGTTGCTTTTCTGCTGAATCAGTAAGTAATCTACGGTCTTTGTCGATCTTCCTATAATTCCACGAGCGCAAAGGATTTTCAGATTTCATGATCTTCCGTAGAATTTATCTCTTACTGATTTAGCAAGATGATTTTGAACCTGGTTTATCACATAGTAACAAGATAGTTATTACATTTTATGCTGCAGAGATCTGAAAACTACGGTGTGTGTCAAAGTTGCACATCTCTGGTCGAAACGTGTTTTCGTCTGTGCCGCCTCTCATTCACTCGATTCAGAGAGGTAGTGTTTCTGCAGCGAGGGTGTATTTGTCGTTTCCAATGATGTTTTACATAGACCTCGATGTGAGAGATGTGAAATTTTTTGCAGTGCAGAAAGCGGGTTTAAATACTAATGTTTTGTTTCAATGATGGAAAACGGTGCTTGTTTTCGAGGGGTAAAAGGTCAAAGGTGAAACTAGGCACTCCACACGCGCACGCCCTTGGTGCACTACGCATGATCGTTACTAGTAAATAATAGCAGGTTGAGCGGCACCCGCAATGTGATTTTGGCAGCAGTGAGTAAGGTTATCCTACTTTCTCGTAAAAAAAAAAATACATCAAAGACTGCCGGAGAACATCACACCGATGACCTCATGACCTGTAGTATTGTAATACACTGATAGTAAGCCGGGTTCTGCCTTGTTACGTAGGCTCATAAATAAGCATATTATTTCAAAGCGAGGCCGATGCAGACGATAAATCCGCGACTTGGGTACAAAAACAATACACCCTCCAAACGATGATTTTCGACATTTGGCATTGCATTTTCATCATAAAGCTTTAAGATAGTAAACAAAGGGCCCATACACAATCATACTGTCAGCAGTATCTGTTGCAGACAGTTTTCAGACTGCGTTGAGATGCTTGATGCTGGGAAATATAACTTTAATGCTGTATTATTAGTAGTAGTAGTAGTAGTATCATCATCATCATCGCCACAAGGTCTCATAAAATAATAGTCGCATATAAGGAGACTTTTACCTCAATACTCTCACTATCTTTTACATCACTAACTTCGAAAATAACAACCAAAATGTTTTGTTATAGCCAAAGATTACTTATTATTGTCGCTTAAATTGTAGTCCCGGGCTCTGAGGAGAACAAGAATTTACATGCAGAAAACACGTCAACACATTGTACTCTCTCTCTCTCTCTCTCTCTCTCTCTCTCTCTCTCTCTCTCTCTCTCTCTCTCTCTCTCTCTCTCTCTCTCTCTATCTCTGTCTCTCTCTGTCTCTCTCTCTCTCTCTCTCTCTCTCTCTCTCTCTCTCTCTCTCACACACACACACACACACACACACACACACATACACTCTGTCTCTATCTCAAACGGTGCCAAACTAATCTAACACGCTGACATTTTATTTACGTTGCGCTTTTGTCACTTCGTTAATTAACACCTTGGTGAAAATTTCCAAACATGTACACGACCCTGCACGGCGCACACGTTTCCTCCAACAGCCCATGAGCTTGCTTGCGGCAATGGCGATACCAAATACAGTCGAATCTTAATTAAACAAGTCGGACAGCGATTCGCATATATCCTCTCGTGATTGCCCGCAGATTAAAACCCATATGCCTGTGAAATAAAGTGTCTTGTGCTCTTCAGTGCCGATGAGACGATCCGGCTGCAAGAGGCATAGATCCTCATAAGCCCCCGCGTTCGCGGGGGCTCATGAGGATCTATATCTCTTTCTGACACCACTTTATATCCGTGTTCCTTCGAGGGCCGGGGTTCTTTAATTTTGCGCTGAATAACCAATAATTTCAGAAACGCAGCCAGCTTCCACTTGCAATGAACGAAATACATTCGTGCCAACAAAGCATACGTTCCTCTATCATACTAGAGAGGTTTCATTTGCTACGAACGAGAGCGAAATCACGGACAGACGACACTCCAAGCATCTCCAAGCAGCATAAATCCTCATGAGCCCTTAGGGCTCATGAGGATCTATACCTCTTGGAGATGTTTGGAGTATTTATTGTCTACACGTAGATCATGTGCCTTGCTTTCTCTCTCGCCTGTGGTTGGCAGTCGTTCGTTGCAAACGAACGAAGCCTCAATCCTAGCAAAATAGCTGACGCGTCCCATAAGTTCGTGCGCCCGAAGACATAAATCCGATACGTACTCGATCCGCATCCGAAGCGGGTCCCAAACCAAAAAGTTCGTGCAAGTCCTTTTCATGTTTGTGCGTTTCCATATATGCGCGATGCGGAAACTGAATTCGCATCCGCTTTCGAACCAAAAAATGACGCAATATCTGAAGACAAATTGCAGCATCTTAGCGGGTTATGATTGTATTTGTATCGGATTCGTGCTTATGGAACCGTAGCTTATTCATGTATCTTGTACACATCCTTAGTTCAACAAGGCATACGTTCAAATTATGTTAACGGCATAGAGCTACATGGTACCACGAGCCCTTTTACACGGCAAGGGTCCTTAAAAAGCTGTGCCTTTTGTCGCACGGATGAGGAGGGTTTATGGGATGCACGCATTAATTCTGCCTGAAAATTAATGATGATTACAGTAGAACGCTGAGTAAACTTTTTGTTGAATTTCACTAATTAGCTGGCTGTTTCGCGTAACGATTCGCAGAGCTTCGCGCAGTGTGCACATAAACAGTTTGCGGCGGCAAGAATAAAAGTACTGCGTAAGCTGTACGTTCATTTAAAAAAAAAATAAAAAAAAAAAATTAAAAAATACAAGAAAAGAATTTTTTATCAGCTGTGTCGTACTTGTCTTTTCTAAGCGTGTTTCCCCTTTTTTGTCTACTGTATTGAAAATACGGTAGACTTTGAAATGGGGCTGGTCGGAGCGCATTCCGGAGCATGAAACATGACGTTTCGGGCGTGCGGGGCAGAAATTCGGGCAAAGAAGTAACAAGATACAAATGACGTCACGTCTAGCTATGCAAACGTTCCTAGAGAACGTGTTTTGGGCGCCAAAGCGCCGTATGTGTGTGTGTGTATGTGTGTGTGTGTGTGTGTGTGTGTGTGTGTGTGTGTGTATGTGTGTGTGTGTGTGTATGTGTGTATGTGTGTGTGTGTGTGTGTGTGTGTGTGTGTGTGTGTGTGTGTGTGTGTGTGTGTGTGTGTGTGTGTGTGAGAGAGAGAGAGAGACAGCGACTAGAGCCCGCGTTTAAAGACGGTCAAGCTGGAAATTTTAGGAAATTGCCCTTATTAGAATTATCTCGGGACTTTTTGTTGTTGTTGATGTTTTGATTAAGAAGCTCATTGGCGAGAAAATAGCCGTTTTACAAAAAAGAAGGTTGATCCACACTGGAGTCATTAATGTTTCTTATTATTACTAGATATTTTGCATATAGCTAGATAAAAGGGAGGTATTTAATGAGTTCGTTAACCAGCAGAAACGGCGCAAGCTTGCTTGGTTTGGCCACGTGACCCGACACAACACCTTGTCCAAGACTATCCTCCAAGGCACTCTCGAAGGAAGTCGTCGGCGAGGTCGTCAGAGAAAGAGTTGGGTCGCAAACATAAAAGAATGGACCGAACTCGAGATGCCAGACTTGCTTGCCACCGCCCAAAATAGAACTCAGTGGAGAGCACTGTCTGTTGCTGCTGCCTTTCAGTTCCCCCAACGCCCAGTTCGGGCAAGGGACTGATGATGATGATGATGATGATTTTCACGTTTTGGGTATTAATTTCACGAATTATATGGGTTAATCAGAAAACAATTGAATCTTTTTACGAAAAAAAAAATCTTCTCATTAATAATCGCCTGATTTTTCTTATACGGTATTTACATAAGCGTACAGTTTGTCTTGGCTGCTGGGTACGATTTGGTCAATTGTGACCTGTATGACCTAGGTGTGAAAATCAGACAGTTTTCTGCACCACTTTTTTCCCCCGAGTCATTTGTAAAACAGCTAACATAAAATTAACTTTTTTAACGAAAAGAAATATCTTCTCGTTAATACCCGTATGATTTTTCATAAGCAGTGTTTACATAAGTCTGCTTTTTGTCCCGGCCCTGGCGTAGGTTTAGATCAAATTGTGACCTGTAAGCTCTACACATGAAAATCAGTAAGAAAATTGCAAAGTTGATCCTCTGATACGTCAATTGTTAGTACTGCGATGATGACGTATAACATCGCGTCTTCACTATGAACACGGCTTCGTGGGGCTAATGATGCCATGACGTGAAGCTTGAAGTGACGTGATTTCCCTACTCGTGTTATTATTTTTCTTTAGAATCGCTATGCTACGCCGGACCACCGAGCGTACGTCTGGCGGGAATCCCCGTGTGTCCGTCTTTATTTCTGTGTGTGTGGATCAGAAGGTGGGTTAGAGTAAAAGGAGATGGATTCCTGTCGCTACACGAGCCCACAGAGCGTACTAATGGCGGGAAGCGCCGTGCGTCTGTATTTTTTTGTGTGTGTGCGCCGACGTGTGTGCTGATCAGAAGCTGTCTTAGAGAGAAGGGAAAATGGATCAGCATAATAAGTCTAGCAAGATTGGATGAACGACAATCCACAAAGTCCTTTCTGTATGAGAGCTGTCCTCGCTGTCAATGGTCTTTACCTTTTGTCTTTGACCTGATTCTGATGTCGAATTATCTCCTATTGAAAGAGTCTCGCAGATCTGCCAATGCTTCAGTGAGTTCTATAAAGGGCGCAGGACATACGCGTCATTGATTTGTCAAACGTCATTTGTCATGACGTAAGTTTTAGTTTTTACGTAATTTCATATTTTACGTGATATGAGTTTCACTTTAGCTTCATAGGCTTGAGAAAATGGTGACAAAACTATAACTTCACGGTACAATTTCAGTCTTGCTATAATTTGTGTGAAAGCAGATTGATTTTACCTAGCTACATGATATACTAAGTACACGTGTCACCTGCATGCTCTTCTGAAAGCGCGTCGATGTGTGTGTGCGTGTTAGTACATGCGTGCGCGCGCTTCAAACATCTCCAAGAGGCATAGATCTTCATGCGCCTAGAGGGCGCATGAGGATCTATTCCTGCTGAAGATGCGCGCATGTTTTGGTGAGAGAGAGAACATCGAGAGCGGCGCGCTCGTGAGAGAGAATGACGTCATATTTAGAGTATTATGTCCAGTGTCTGTGTGGTGACGGAGTTGTCTCTTTTACGTCACCACCTCGGTTTGACTTTCTCTAGAAGTAAAGGTTTTTTAGTTTTTTAATTCTGTTTTGAAAAAGAAAAATTTTTACTAAAGAATTTGAAAGAATGCAGAGCTGTCTAACGAACTCATCCAATGTCTTTCTCTAAACTAGCTATATGAAAACGTTCAAAAAATATGAGCAAAATTACGAACTCTAATCTGGGCCAACCGACTTCTTATAAACGGTTGTTTATGTCTTCAATGAGACATTCAAATACAATGTGATCAGAGGCTCTCTTAGCCCCCCACTTAAGAAAGTATTTCGTCAAGTTTCAAGCTTGTGTGTACAGAAATTTCTGGGATTCTCTTGTTTACATACATACGCACACACACACACACATGCATACATACATGCATACATACATACATACATACATACATACATACATACATACATACATGCATACACATACATACGCACATACATATATACATACATACATACATACATACATACATACATACGCACGTACGGCGCTTCGCGCCAAGTGTACGTTCAGGTGCGAGGTTAGCGTAACTAGACAAGGCGTAAATTTTATATTGTTACTTCAATTGTTAGAGGTTTAGCCTGCCCGCCTTTTACATCATGGACAAAGCCATCAAATTCGCCCACCGCGACCCGTCTCAAAAAGTCTCTTCTATAAAAAGAAGGGACTTTATATGAACAACACTGAATGTTCTTAAAAGATAAACGCATATGAGCCCGAAAATATCTTGTGCATGCTCCAGAATGCGCTCCGACCAGCCCCATTTCAAAGTCTACCGCATTTTCAATACGGCAGAAAAAAATGACGTAAAGTAGTATTCCCTTGTTACCTTATTAGTGCGTTAATCTAATAGTGTCTAATTATCTATATAGAAAGAGCATTAAGGCACTACCCCTGACGGCTGCTTTTATTTTTGGTCGCTTGGGGTTTCGTGAAAACTACAGGATTAAGAAAGATTAGTAGGGTATTGAATCTCTGTCTGTATTCCATTTCGAAAGCGGCCTTACCCCGACAATATGATTAATTGCGTACGTTTAATTGTCCTTTCTAGCCGCGGCCCACCCCACCCCCTTCCCTCTTCCTTTCTCCCCCCCCCCCCCCCCACGGTCTCACTCCCCCCACCCCACACCACCGCCTCAGTTGGGGATTTTCTTTGATTGAACTTTCGCATTTGGCACTGTTTCAAATGCAGATCCTTGCTCGAAGCCATACGGTCCAAAATCACAGACTAGCTCACATGCAGCTGTTCCCGTGGCTTTAAAACAATTCATCTTTTTAGCGCCAATAAAAAGGTATTCGACAATTACTGGTTTTAGTCAATATAATACTTAGCAAGTCCTCACCCCGCCCACTACCTCTTTTCGTATTTTATTTATTTATTTATATATTTATTTATTTTGTATTTTATTTATTTATTTGGTAATTTATATTATTATTGTATTTACTAAATATTATTTATTTATAATATATTATTTGTAATATATAATGTATTTAGACACCAACTGGATGCATGATCAATCGTGAATAAAACACAGAACGTTCGCTCATCAGTGGTTTTATTCTACCTACTTGGTACGTTTTCCACCAACCAAAAATGAACACCACCCAAATGAAAAAGGCGTGGATCCTCATGATTCCCGCAACTGCGGGGGCTCATGAGGATCTATGCCTCTTACTGGCCTCATCCGTGTCTGTGTGTCTCAAGCGGACGAGGTCCGGCGATTTGTTTCCGCCACAGCGTTTACCAGACGTTGGCGGTAAAGAGGTGGTAGTGGACTTAAGATACAAGCAGCGCGGCGTGGCACCGTCTGCGGTTCGATCCTATTTGCTTCAGGCAGTGACAGCATTTGACATCAAAGAAATGCCTGCTCTATATAAGAAAAGAATTATATATACTGAAATTAAATTATACTATATATTAAAAACGCAAAAAGTGTCTGTAATTGTACCCGCAAACATAGAGCCACCCAGACAGCAAAACAAGAACATTTTATTTGTTGCTTACTTCAGATGTTCAGCCTACTGTCTGAGCTACCTTTACACAAAATAAAATGGATGAGTTATCGCCCATGGCTACCTTGGAGTACACAAGGTTTCAATACTGGTGAAAATAAGGAAACAATGGACACACTTTGTGAAGTAAGTTTTCTGTGATATGTTTTAACACAAAAGTTGTGTGGATTGCTTATAATGTTATTAACTGCCTCAAACGAATGTTGACTCGAAAATTCACTAGAGGACCAGAACTTCCGGTGCACATCATTTTCTTAATAAATGTTATTTGATTTAATGTGAATTACTTTCAAAGCATTTTTTATGCTCCAGTGACTGACACATAGATAAAGAACATACCCATATCCATTTGATCAGGTAAATATGGCCGCTAACCTAAAATAAAAATGAAAACTTTTTGATTTTCATGTTTGTAGGTCATGTTGATTATTAAGGTGTCTTTGAGAAACGAAAAGTAGGTTTTAGACCAAACCGGCCGGATTTTCATGCACACGGACCCTAGTGACACTGCACATTGCTTGGCTTTCGGCTGTGTCCTCTGCAGATGCTCCCTATTTCACTTTTAATATCCTGTGATGGTAGTGTCACTGATGACGTCATAAGGCATCGATGTGCGATTTTTAAGGCTAAACGTTCTATTTGCACACGACATAACATACTCTTCATAACATTTTATAATAAATGACGTCAAAATAACCGGGATTAAAGCATATTTACGAAGATATATATATAGACAGAGACAGAGACATATATAGACAGAGTAAAGAACACGTCTAGTTGATTTATAGGGCTCGGGAAGTTCCCCGCGTTGTCTAGGATCGTCGGCTGCACGGGCCGCCATCTTGAGAGGACACCGTAGCATGGCAATAGACTTCATATAGTTGTTAAGTAGTGCTTGAACACTTTTATTTTCATGTTTCTTCCTCTTTTGAAACAAACAAAAAACCATTCTGGTTAGAAGTTTCCTACAGTAAAGGTAAGACTTGTTGTTATTGCCTATAGCAAGTCAGGATCTTCCTGACATTGTCCTCCCCGAGACCTATGGTGTACATGCCCAATAACTTGCATACCAGTTAAACTTATTCGAGCAGTGC
>BTPG01000002.1:20368336-20563336 GCA_036245525.1 Semisulcospira habei | reverse complement strand
AGAGACTTGGGCAATCAAACTGAGCGCACTTCTAACTGGCAAAGCACTTGAATTTTACACCCGCTTGCTAAGAGAAGAAGCCGAAGATTATACGCATTTGAGAGCCGCCCTGCTGATACAGTATGAATTCACTGAAGAGGGTTACAGGCGACGATTTCGGAACTGTAAGCCTGAAGAATGAGAAACACCCGGCCTATTCATTGAAAGAAACAGGAGCTACATGGAGAAATGGATAGAGCTGGCCGGTTTAAACAAAGAGTACCAGGACCTGTGTGACCTCATCATGATAGAACAAGTCCTCAACGCATGTTCTAAGGACCTGGCCGTCCACCTCAGGGAGCAAAAAGACCAGTCCCTGAAGGCCTTGGCAGACTTCGCTTAAAGATACATGGACGCCCATAACATGAAGTTCAGGCCCAGTAAGCCGCAGCGCGGACCTACACCAGCTGAAGAACTGAACCCACAACGTCAGAGACATCCCAAAACACATGTCGATTGAGAGCCTGACATGTTTTCTTTGTGGAAAGAAAGGTCACAAGGCAATACGATGTCCTTCCAAGGATGTTCCCTGAGGCGATAACACCAGAAGACCCAATCAAGATCGCGGGATAGGAGGCAGAAGCAGTACCACGTCTCAACACAGAGCCGCATCTGTACTAGCCAATGATGTGACGTCATCCAGTGACTTTGAATCTGGAGAAAGGCGAGCGACACCGGAGCTGATTGAATCTTTCAGAAAGAATGGACGCATCCCAGTTACCAGTCTCAAACATCGCGCTGCCTGAGAATGAAATGCCCAACATACCGGTAATGTCAGGATTCGTCGGCAACACATCAGTGAGAGTGATGAGAGACACCGGTTGTAACTGCGTCATTGTGAGGGAGGACTTAGTAGCTGAAAACCAGAAGCTACAGTAGCAGACAAACCTCATCTTGGCCGACAGAACTGGGAGAGTCATCCCCCTTGCCAAGGTCAGTGTTGATACCCCGTATCTGACAGGAGAGATAAAGGCATTGAGCGTGAAGACCCCGGTCTACGAACTTATCATCGGAAATGTAAATGACGCCATAAATGCAGTGGATCCAGGGGTGGGTTGCATATGCTTGCTTAGCGCGCAAATTTCTTGCTTAGCGCTAAGTTCACAAGCTTAGCTGAAAATGTGCGTTGCATGAGCGTGCTTATCTGCTGGAGCGAGCTTAGTGGTGTGCTTAATTCTAAGGACGGTCCCCCCCGTGCGTAGCGGCGTGCTTAGCTGAGGAAGAGTTCTTAGCTGCCGTGTTAACGCGAGAACGGAAATGTGAATTCACTCTCTTAAACCTTGTGGCAGAAACAGCCTTCCATCTAGGATAGAGAAGGAGGAACACGAAATGTACGTGGGAACGCACGGACCCCCCACCCAGCCTCGTCTCACGGACATCTGGGAATTATCGGTGAGGAGTCTGCATAACTGATTCAACTGACCCTGCACACCGATGGGTGTAACCCAACACCAGCCGTTGTCAGAGAAACATAGATCCTCATACAATGGGAGCCTACTACACGGTAGTCCTTAACTCTATTGTACATCTACATTAGACTTGAGACATAGATCCTCATACTATGGGGCCTACACGGTACTCCTTAACTAATGTACGTCTACATTAGACTGACAAGCAGGGTTGCCTGCACGAAAAATTTGCCATTCTTTCTCTCTTGACTTCTTGTTTTCCATCGCCGCCATTTCACCGGCGTTTTGTCTACTTCGTTTCCGTTAGGTCAGAAGAAGCGAAAACCGTGCGTTTTTATTGGCCGATTTCTACAATCTATGATGACGTAGGGGAGAACCCCACCATAAGCTATAAATAACCTATCCCCGCTCGCTAAGAACGCGTTCGGAGCTACGCACATCGCTAAGTCGCTCCATGCAACAGAAAACACTCGCGCACTAAGCAAGAGCTTTACTAAGCAAGAAAGACCTTAAGTCAGCGAGCTTAACACACTATATTTAAGCACGCTACATGCAACCCACTCATCCGGAGTGGAGGCCTAAAACTTGCGCCGTCATTACGAGAGGTCAGACAAAGAACAGTCACCTTACCATCCCTCTAAAATTGGCTAACAACATAGAAGCAGCATGGAGTGGGTTGCATGTAGCGTGCTTAAATATAGTGTGTTAAGCTCGCTGACTTAAGGCCTTTTGTGCTTAGTAAAGCTCTTGCTTAGTGCGCGAGTGTTTTCTGTTGCATGGAGCGACTTAGTGACGTGCGTAGCTCCGAATGAGTTCTTAGCGAGCGGGGATAGGTTATTTATAGCTTATGGTGGGGTTCTCCCCTACGTCATCATAGATTGTAGAAATCGGCCAATAAAAACGCACGGTTTTCGCTTCTTCTGACCTGACGGAAACGAAGTAGACAAAACGCGGGTGAAATGGCGGCTAGGAAAACAAGAAGTCGAAGAGAGCAAATAGCAAATTTTTCGTGCAGGCAACCCTGCTTGTCAGTCTAATGTAGATGTACATTAGTTAAGGAGTACCGTGTAGGCTCCCATCGGTATGGGGATCTATGTCTCTCTGACAACGGCGGGTGTTGGGTTACACACATCGGTGTGCAGGGTCAGTTGCAATCAGTTATGCAGACTTCTCACCGATAATTCCCAGATGTCCGTCAGACGAGGCTGGGTCGGGGTCCGTGCGTTCTCACGTACTTTTCGTGTTCTTCCTTCTCTATCCTAGATGGAAGGCTGTTTCTTCTACAAGGTTCAAGAGAGTGAATTCACATTTCTCAGATTTCAAGTTCTCGCCTTAACACGGCAGCTAAGAACTCTTCCTCAGCTAAGCACGCCGCTACGCACGGGGGGGGGGGGGGGGGGGGGACCGTCCATAGAATTAAGCACGCCACTAAGCTCGCTCCAGCAGATAAGCACGCTCATGCAACGCACATTTTCAGTTAAGCTTGCGAACTTAGCGCTAAGCAAGAAATTAATTTTGCGCGCTAAGCAAGCATATGCAAACCACGAGTGGGTTGCATGTAGCGTGCTTAAATATAGTGTGTTAAGCTCGCTGACTTAAGGTCTTTCTTGCTTAGTAAAGCTCTTGCTTAGTGCGCGAGTGTTTTCTGTTGCATGTGACTTAGCGACGTGCGTAGCTCCGAACGAGTTCTTAGCGAGCGGGGATAGGTTATTTATAGCTTATGGTGGGGTTCTCCCCTACGTCATCATAGATTGTAGAAATCGGCCAATAAAAACGCACGGTATTCGCTTCTTCTGACCTAACGGAAACGAAGTAGACAAAACGCCGGTGAAATGGCGGCGATGGAAAACAAGAAGTCAAGAGAGAAAGAATGGCAAATTTTTCGTGCAGGCAACCCTGCTTGTCAGTCTAATGTAGACGTACATTAGTTAAGGAGTACCGTGTAGGCTCCCATAGTATGAGGATCTATGTCTCAAGTCTAATGTAGATGTACATTAGTTAAGGACTACCGTATAGTAGGCTCCCATAGTATGAGGATCTATGTTTCTCTGACAACCTTTGGTGTTGGGTTATACCCATCGGTGTGCAGGGTCAGTTGAATCAGTTATGCAGACTCCTCACCGATAATTCCCAGATGTCCGTGAGACGAGGCTGGGTGGGGGGTCCGTGCGTTCCCACGTACATTTCGTGTTCCTCCTTCTCTATCCTAGATGGAAGGCTGTTTCTGCCACAAGGTTTAAGAGAGTGAATTCACATTTCCGTTCTCGCGTTAACACGGCAGCTAAGAACTCTTCCTCAGCTAAGCACGCCGCTACGCACGGGGGGGGGGGGGGGGGGGGGGGGGGGGACCGTCCTTAGAATTAAGCACGCCACTAAGCTCGCTCCAGCAGATAAGCACGCCTCATGCAACGCACATTTTCAGCTAAGCTTGTGAACTTAGCGCTAAGCAAGAAATTTGCGCGCTAAGCAAGCATATGCAACCCACAGAGGAAGTAAAGCGCAATGCGCTGGAGCGACAGCAGAACCAGATGGACGTGGCCGTGGCCAGCGATCGAGAGAAGCTGGAGGCGGAACATCGAGCAGCCTTTCACCGTCTGCAGCAAAAAGCAGGCGAAAGAGTTTGACAGTCGGCGGCACAATGCCGAGCGCCGCTACAATGATCAGATAGGGTCACCAAAAAGCCAGATGAATGAGGGCCACGAGCGAGCCAGGGCTCCTTTGAGACAGATGTAGGAGCCGGTGGAGGCGGATAAGGAGAGAGAGAGAATCAGGAGCTGGAGTACGAACGTAAAAGTCAAACGGTCGTTGATGATTTCGACAGAGGGCTGGATAAAGTTCGACAGGAACGGAAGCAAGACCTCAAGGTCAGCCATCAGATCCAGCTTTAGAGATCGCGGCAGGAACAAGACACTGAAATACGCCGACTGCCAATGGACATGCGGGATAGGGGACCGTGCGTGTTTGACACAGTGGTTAATATCGACGACTACAGAATTGAAGTCAACAACAGAACGAATACTGACCGTGTCAATTCACTGAAGGAGTACATCGAGAAAAGTCGTCGGTGTAAACCGCAACACGCTGCATCAGTGCGTCTGACTGTTGACACCAAAAGATTAGACGACGAGAGCCTGTTCGACTTTGGCGAACTCCACCACCAGGAGGGTGTGGAGGGCGTATAGTCTGGCCGACACTTGGCCTAGGCAAAACAAGAGACGCTGAGAGTCCAATCTACGGAGTTCGGGCATTGATTTGCGCCCGACTCAGAGACTGCGGATATTGTCCAGCGTGAGGTTGATCCGATATCGAACGAGCCGGATCGCGACGAGCCATGTCGTCTGCTTCACAACACGAGAGAGGGACTGAGGGAGAATGTTTGGGAGACGCCAGACCTGGGAGTCGTCAGAGATTCCAGATTGCCAGAGGTCATCGCGAAGAAACCAGAGAGATCCAATTTGGTGTGTATGGATTATCATACATTCCATAAACAGACAGTGTTCTACCCAGGACCAGTAAGCCTTAAACTGTCTGAACTGTATCCATCTCATGATTTGGCGATGTTCCAGAAATGAACTTTCTCATTAATTTTAACTTTAATCAAGGGTTCGCAGAACTTTGGAGCTGATTACCTGAGCAGAGCATTTTAAATGAACATTTCTGTGTCCAGAACAGTTTAAAGAAACATTTCGGTGTCCTTGAGAATTTAAAGGGACATGTCTGCGTTCAGGACAGTTTAAAGGAACTGTGAGACGATTATTTTAAAGTAGTTGATTTGATTTTACTTTGATGTGAAGTTGTATTTATTTAGGGCTCGGTGTAGGTTAACACAGCCACAACCGTATTTTGAGATATGAGAAGAAATTTCGTGAAATTTCATTCTAAAAAAAAAAAAAAAAGGGGGGGGGGGGAGAGGGGGGTAATATTACGATTGTGGTTGTGTTGTTCTGTCTGAGCATGATTGTGTGTATTCATCGTAGGAAACGATCCGATATTTTTTTTAGCTATCATGATTACGAATCACGTACCTTTTTAGTAAGATTCGCTGTCATTCGCACAGAGAGCGAAATTGATTGTCTTTTGATACACGGAGTTGAATCCCGAAAAGTCTAGAAACCGCTCGAATAATCACGTTGTTTTCTGTGCGCGTGAAGTTAGCAGTATTAGGCGGAGTCTTGAAATTTCCGGAGAATTCGGGCAAGGTCGTGAACTGTGTAGCGTATTCTTGTGTAACGTCATTACACACCGGGATTTGCCAAAATTGGTGTTGAAATTAGCAATCGAATTTTGTAGACTATTGTAGTCTATTCTTGAAAGTTCTTTTTTATCAATATTTATAAGTTTCGGTTACGTGTTCTGTTCTAATTGGTTGTGTTGTATGAATTTGCTGGATTATTCTGGAAAGCTTTTATACTATTAAAGATTGTGCTGGGAAGCGCGTTCGTACATTGTCATACATTGTCAGTTGTAGGGACACGCAGTTTATCATAGGTTCGTGGGTGTACATTGTGAGAGACGCAGCGTAACGGTGGTGAACGTTGTATGAGACACGCAGTGTGTCAAAAGTGTTCAATGTATTGGAGAAGAGATAGTGTACCACTGTAAGAGCTTTTGTGAATGCATGGTGTGGAGATCGCATCGCTGCAATAAAATATTGTTGGAACTGTTATTCCAGTGTGGTCTACAATCTTAAGCCACTTGTAACGGGTTGCAGCTGAGTGAAGTTTCTTTAAAAGAACCTTACGTGCGTGCGTACTGGTGTGATATCATACTACGACTACGACTTAACTCGTAACATCCAATTGCACGAAGCATATATCTTCGTGAACCCCGAGCCCCTGTAGTTTGTAGCGGGGCTCGTGAAGATCTATACCTCTTTCTGACACCACTTTGAATCCATGTTCCCGGTTCTTTTTGTCAGAATTTACGAAATGTGCTGAAACGCAGTCTTCGTTAGCTGGCGTTGAACGGCCGGGTTCAGAAAAGGCACGGAAGCCACAGACCAAATTTCAGACTACCCATTCGAGATGTGCGGCATCCGGATACGCGGCTTTAGGCCGCGTATCCGGATGACGCACATCTCGAAGGAGATGCGCACTTATGCTAGAGAGAAAAAAATCCTATCTTACCTTTGATGTCCAAAACAAAGGAACTCTTTCTTGGCGATTCAAATATTTGCAGTCTGCAGTATGCAGTCGCTTTTTTTTTTTTTTTTTTTTTTTTTTTTTGGTACTGGTACTGGGCGTAACCAAATTCGAAGGAACTTGACGATGCGCGCTTGTCGGCAGATCCTAAACGTAAATTCCAGCAGCACGAAAGGCTAGACCGCAGGCGGCAAAACGCCCTTACTTCGAGAAACCACAAGAAACTCTCGAGTCACTGTCAGCACCACCCTGCCATTCAAGTTGTGACATATGCGCGCTGCGAGTTACTTACTGAAATCACCGGGACTTGCAGTTTGCGTCAGCACAAACATTGATTAGATTAGGCAACAGACTGTCCTGAAATGATCACCCGTCTCTGCTGGGAGGCTTGCCACACGGGCGAAAACTGTCGATACTAAGCACAGATTTACAGGTATACTTCGCTTTTTCTAATCTCTCGCGCTCTGCTGCAGAAACATGTACTGGTCGAATCTTGTTACACAAGAGGCACAGATACTCATGAGCCCCTGCAACTACAGGGGAGCATGAGAATCTGTGACTCTTTCAGAGGAAGTGTGGTGGACAGCGCGGCTACTTACGATACAGAAAGGCGGGCGTGCGCGTGTTTGTGTCGGTCAAGTTGTAAGAACTGGTTGCAAGCAGACATCACCTAGCCAGAGTGCGTACGCGGCAGCCGATCGATTTCCAGCATGTTGCAAACCACAAGGTGTCTGTCACGTAGTCCAAGACAAAAATCGCATGCCGTGTCGTTAGCTTGAAAAATAGGTCATATATGTAGGCTCGTGTGTGCATGTGTGTGTGTGTGTGTGTGTCTGTGCGCGCGCGTGTGTGTGTGTGTGTGTGTGTGTGTGTGTGTGTGTGTGTGTGTGTGTACGTGTGTGTATATGTGTGTATACATGATGATGTGTGTGCTGGTGTGTTTCAGAGGTGGATCCAGAGGGTGTCTGGACGGATGTGTGTGTGTGTGTGTGTGTGTGTGTGTGTGTGTGTGTGTGTGTGTGTGTGTGTGTGTGTATGTGTGTGTGTGTGTGGGGGGGGGGGGGGGGTAGAGCACAACGACACCGCCCTCCCTCCCTCCTCCTCCTCCCCTCCCTCCAATGTGCATGCTTTCTGAACTGCATTATTTGTTAGGGCAACAATCTAAATGAACATGCAACTAGACTATATCCAGACTGAAACGGTGACTGGTAAGCACACACTTAAAAACAGCTGTCACAACTCAGTTGTGCTGAAATTGTTTTTTCTTGGGATGTTTCTTTCCTTTTGGAGATTTGCTTTTCAAATACACTATTGTGTTGCAATTGTTTTTCTAAGGTCGTTTCTCTCTTTTTTGGGGGGTTTTCAGACGAAATTGTAACTTTCAAAGCTGAACATTTTTATTTGTTGAAAGATGACTTTTTATACTCAGGACACAGCACCGATGTAAGCACGTGTTCTTAAGGAGGGACTGATCACGGCTACACCACAGGAAGATATGGCTCGACCATGATTGTTTAAGGGTGGTGGCAGAATAGCTTGGCGCCTACAGGCGCTAAACTATTCTGCCACCACCCCTGAACTATCACGGTCAATCTGTCTCCAGAATTGCAAAGCAGTCCTCAGATAATAACTCCAAAATGTGGGTATTTCGTACCTCGGGCACAATGAGTTGTGGAGGGGCTGATCACGTCTACATACGCTTGTCCTCCTCCCCGCCTCCACCCCAACTCTCTAACAAAACAGCAAAACAGGATGCGCACGGGTCCTTATAATTATTTTATGGTGCTAATTTTCAGACAAAAAAAAAAAACACGTTGTGCTTGGAGTTTCTGCAGGAGCATCCATCATGTGTGTGTGTCAAAAACACTCTACTCCCAATTATCATCTCTTCCGTATGAGGAACACCACAACCATATACTACACTGAAGCTGCAGCTGTGGGAATCTTGATACTGCACTATATGCCCAATAACCTCCTCCACATGAGGAACGCATATGCAGATTAATTAATAAGTCGTGATCTTCCATGACGCGTACCTCTTGCTGACGATGCTAAAGTGCTAGTGCTAATAGCTAGTGCTCAGAGTCAACACACTTGACACATCCCCCCCCCCTCTCACCCCTTCCCCCCCCCCCCTCCCCCATGCTTACACGGCAAGTGTCAATTATAACGGTGACGGTCTGATGGGCAATGTTGCGTGTCCAACATTACTACCTAAAAAGACAAAGTACCTAATATGACTGTGGACCCGCAATCCGTGGTGTTAAGATTAGGGGATTAGCAGTCGCTTATAGATCGGCTGTCCCATGGACACGTGCCATAAGCTCCTCCGCTCCCCGACCTTCCCGGTGACACAACCGGCAGGCGAGAGCTTACCCCCAAAGGAGACTTTTCGCCCTGATTGAATAATTGCCTCAACGGGTGTCTCTACAATCTTAGATTTAACCCTAGAGAATTCCCTCGTCTGCGGATACAATAAGGATGTTATCGCACAGTAAAGGATATTGCTTTCCATGTGCCCCTGTGCCTGAAGGAGCACATCAACCTGTATGGTAATCTGAGGGACAGCAATGATTATATACTTTCTCGCAATCCTACGAAAAAGGTTGGTAATTCTTATCCAAAACTCAATGAAAATCGGATCTTTTCTATGATTAACACACACGCTCTCAAAGAATAACACAACCACAAACGTAACACAGTTCTCATTTCATACTCAGACTGAGACAGCCTCCTAGCTCTCAATAAACGGCTGATTATTGGTCCATCCCGAACGTAAATGACGCAATTTCTGAAGGAAAATTACATCATCGCATCGGGTTTGAATCGTATTCTTATCGGATTCGAGCTTATGGAACCCAATCTTAAGCATAAATGTATACGACACAAAGCATAACGCGCACGCCACATACGCCCGTTTCATTGACTTTCACAGGGCGATCAGACATCTAAAAGTGGCAAAGGACAGAGAGAGAGAGAGAGAGAGAGAGATAAAGAAAAATAACCACACAAAAATCCAGTCTAAATAAGGACCTCCTACTCTTAGGAGATAGATGGGATGGTGACCCCGGGAAACCGCTTAAGTCCTACTTTCCTACCATACTACATCCCCCACCCTCGTGTTAGTGGGTGGCATGTCCGACCTCACTGTAACCTATCGCTAAACTACCTGCCTAAGGGGGCTAATGGAGCTGCGGCACTCCCCATGTACTCGCCTACGCATGGACTGCACACAGTTTATAACTGTATGTACCCACTCCATAAAGTTTATCCTTCTATGACACATGTATTGATATATTGTTTAAGAAGCAAATTAATATTCAAGGACTTGCTTGATATCCTTTCCTTCCCAAAATCCCTTGCGCGCCAAAAGACTCGATCTTACTGATACTTGCATGTTCAAAACGGAAACGCTAAATATGCTCATACCGCAACAGTAACAAGCTCCTTATTTATAGAAGTAACGAAATACTTCTTAGTGTTTATGATCGCGCGCAAGGTATATATACACACACACAAACGGAGAAAAGAGGCCAGGAAACGCGAGTCGCGACGACAGTGAATGACAATGAACAATGACAATGAACCTTATTTCCAACGTAGAAGTATTGGAACGGACAGTTTAAACTTGACGAGATGTGAGCTGGTGATACCGACAACCTGAGAAGAGATCTAAATAAACAAACCTGCCTAGATTTTCCGCAATTATGCGTGATCTAGTTATAAGTGAAATTTACTGATTAACACGCACGGTTAAATAGTGCACTTATGTCTTCATAGTCAGACGAAATCTACGCGCTGAGTCGACAGCGATATGCAGTCGTCTGCCATTCATTTGTTATGTCTGAACACCGCAATCGGAAGCAAAATAAATGACGTCACGCACAGTTTTTTCAGGGTTGGGTACATAGATTTGCTCGATATAATGCCGATAACCGACAGGTGTGATTACTTGACCTGAATAGAACGACCGCGTCTTGCGACTCGGACATTTTGATTCTGGTCTCCTAATCACATCTGCCCGTTATCGGCACTATAACAAGCAAAATACTGCTCAATATTATATTATATTGAGCAGCATTTTGCTTGATATAGTGCCGAATACAGGCAGATGTGATTAGGAAACCCGAATCAAAATGTCCGAGTCGTACGACGAAGACATTTTGATCGGGTCAAGTAATCACATCCGTCTATTTGTCTGCACTATATCAAGCACATTGCTGCTCAATATGATTTATGTACCCAATCCAAAACAAAACTTTACTTTCGCTTTTTGCCCTCCACTCTGCGCGACCATTTTAGGTTTGCATACCGAGACTATCATGCACACCGAAACAAAACATATGCATATTTACAAAATGAGTTTAATTCAGTTTAATTCATAAGCAAAGTTTAGCAATGAAACACCGATAACAACAATGTTGATAATAACTTGAAAGAAAAAAAAAATAGCAGCGAACAAACAAGAAAACATGACTCCACTATAGGTGCTATGTGAAGCAGACGAGAGTTTTGTAGACGCAAGGGAGCTAACTGTGTTGAGTGATTTTGAGCGTTTGGCTGTTCCGTCCACCTCCGACGCCAATACAGTTTCGTTTATAGGTTTGTGTGTGTGTGTGTGTGTGTGTGTGTGTGTGTGTGTGTGTGTGTGTGTGTGTGTGTGTGTGTGTGTGTGTGTGTGTGTGTGTTTGTAAGCTTGGAATGTTGCATTTCGCGACTCTAGTTTGCGTTACATGTATCTACAACACAACATTGAGGGTTGCAAGTTATTGGTTAGTGTCTTTAGCTTTTTGTACTCTTTGTATCGCTTTTTACGGGTTTCCACGTTTAATGCGAGTGCCGAAGCACACGATGGCACATATACGGACTAAAAAATGTATCTTCGGGATTGGTGAAGAATGGCATGTTTTAAATTAATCAAAGTGATAACGTTGTCATAGTTGAAAAGGATGCATTAGTGTTGCAGCAGAACATTATTTTGTGTTTTATTTCGTAAGACTGTGGCTCGAGAATCCACCAAACACTTTGCCAGGGCCGCAAGGCTTTTCGGGAAGGAAAGAATATCGAGCAAGCTCATGAATAATTAATTTGCTTGTTATATAATATATCAGTACATGTGTCAAAAAAGGGGGAACATCAGTTTGGAGTGGGTACATAATATCCCTCCCAGCCTTCTAGACAAATCAAAGACGCCTTCCTTACCTAGTCGCGAGCGCACGTAAACTTACTGAACCCTTTGCGTGTCGGTAGCGGTTTTTGTCGCGATGATTCCTGTAGGAATCGTCGCGACAAAAAAAAACGCTACCGACAGGCAAAGGGTGAAACAGTATTAAAACTGTTGGTTCTAAACACTAAGAATAAATGAAGCGCATGCGTTCATAATGCTACGAACGTCATATTTGCACGAACTACTCATACGAGGCGCACAATGACGTCAAACCGTGGGCCGGGTGCACCTTGGGCGATTTTACAACGTAAATAGGAATGAGAATTACATAAGATTTCATAACACTTATTACTTTAGAACTCTATCGAGCGAGGACATGCACGCAGAGCTAAACGAAGCACAAAAGGTATAAAAATTGCAAGCACCGCATGCGCGCGCATACACACACACACACGCGCGCGCGCGCACGCACGCACACACACACACACAGAGAGACTGACGTGCACGAACTTCAGTAGTAGCAATCAGTAGCATGAGCATGGAATGAACTAGCTCGTAGACCAAGCGCATAACACGGTGCAGCGTTTGCTATGGGGAAAAAAAAACAAACAAACAAAAAAAAAAACAAAAAAACAAAACAAAACACTGTAGCAGTCGTGGCGCGGCGCTAAACGATAGAGATACTGAAAGAAGAAAGGAAAGCATCATGAATGCAACCTACCTTGAGCTCCTGTGCCACTATAAACTTACGTAGAAGGTTCTAGTCAATGCACAAGGCACTTTCAGCTCCTACGATGTGAACGATGTCAGAGCTCCCGTCATTGTGTCTACAAGAAATTGAAGAATTTGGGATAAATAGATTCCATGTCATTCGTATATAATGATGGTAGCACGAAAAACATGACGTCACTCGACAACAAAATGAGGTATGATTATTGAGAATGCCCTTAACGGGAAGAAAAAGAATAATACTAAATAATTTTGCACCACCAAATAATACCTTTATCAGGACAAATCTGCGGCGGAGATAAAAACATCACGTTTTCAAAAATGGAATTTGTTCTTGGTCTAACGACGAAAACAATCTCCCCAAACATCGGATCCGCTCAACCTACATTCTCCGCCATGATATGTAAAGGTAACTGAGGCCTTCCGATAGCGTGAGGATCCAAAATATCTCATGCGTCACCAACAGATCATCTGGTAAGTTAACGCGCCAAGGATTCTTTGCGGTTGCATTCAGGGCCTTAGTTTCAGATCCACTCCCCCCCCCCCCAACCCCCCTCCCCCAGCCCCCCCACCCCCCCCAAAAAAAAAAAAAATAAATAAAATAAAATAAAATAAAAAAAAAATTAAATAAATGAAATAAAATAAAATATTAATAATAGTAATAATAAATAAATAAATAAATAAATATAGTAAAACTGTTGCCGCTAGGGTTTCACGTGAAAGAAAAACAGAAGATAGTGGTAGAAAACCCTTTAAAATAGAAACAAGTAACGACGTTTCGGATCAAATACGTTTGTTTCCATGTCACCTGAAGAAGGATCTTTGATCCGAAACGTCGTTATTTGTTTCTATTTTAAAGGGTTTTCTACCACTATCTTCTGTTTTTCTTTCAAATAAATAAATAAATAAATAAATAAAATTTTAAAACAATTAAAATAATAATTAAAAAAAAATTAACTGAGGCCCATGGCCGCGTTAGGAATGAACAGTCAAAATGTCTCCGCAAAACCGCATGGCTAAGTGCAAAGGCTGAATTCAGGTCAATGTTACGAATGACGCTAACTCAAGTTAGCTGGCTTTTGGTGCTAAAATTTTGGTTTTGTGGTTTTTATAGTAGAAAACATGACGTCATTTATGCTGTATACTTCTTTCGTGACGCGAGTTCTTATTTGACGTCACGGGCATGAAATAAGAAAAGAAAAATGTGCCTGCTCAATATGTTCATGTGTCTCCAAAGGAAAAGGAGTTTGGTGCAGACACAACGGCTTCTTGAAATTTTGGACACAAAGATAAACGGTATGCAGTAAACTGTTATTGTGTTTGCTAATCCAGTGATCTACGACTTTTTATCCGCAGAAATTTTCTAGAGCGAACACTGTTGTCATTATTGCCCCATCTTGCAAATGCTCTTTCGTCTCTCTCTCTCTCTTGAAACATTCTTCCGCTCGATCCTACTGTAGTTTGTTCACCTTTTATGATTTAAAGGTCTTTCAATGGCGTCGATTGCAAAGTTTATGAATGACATAACGCTGAAATGTTCTCCTACAGTGCCTTTGCGATTCTCCTAATGTGGATGGATTTACCTATAGAAAGAAGTTCAACACGGCTTTTTGGCTCACGTGCGAAGCAAAAGTGAGCCTATATTCTGGATCGGTGTTCGCCCGGCCGTCGTCCGTCGTCCGTATTTTTTTCTCAAATACTATTCACAACGTCAAACTCAAACTTGGTACAAAGATACCTGATAGGAAGTCCTTTCTACGCATACTAATTTGGTTGATCCCTCGGAAAGGACAAGGGTCACAAGAGGTCAGGAAATAGGTCCAAAATAGTCATATTTTGACGAAAGATGTTTTTATTTTTCTCAAATACTATTCACAACGTCAAACCCGAACTTGCTAAAGATATACCTGATGTTAAGACCTATCTATGCATACTAATTTGGATGGGCCAAAGATGAAAGGTAAAGGTCACAAGAGGTCGGCAAATGTGTGTAAAAATGCCGATTTTTTTTTTTTATAGAATTGTAGTTATTGTCAACAGTTTTGCCAAATTTTCAATCAAATTTGGCACAAAGGTAGCTGATGATGATAAGACCTTCCTGTGTATACTAATTTAGTCGATTCATCGCAAAGGTCATGGGCCACGGGGGTTTGACAGATGTGTGAAAACTGATTAAATTTTGAGAAAACATGGATTTTGCTGGTGCACAAGTCATCCCTTTACTTATTGTCATAAAGGTCTCACAAGTAGACTGGATATACTCGGGAGCCATAAGAGCTTTGGATTTCTTGTTTATTTTTTTAATTTTTTTTTTAGCGGCTAATAAAAACCCTTCCGACCCTTGGTCACACGCATTTTTGCGCGTACGAAACAAACGTGAGGCTATGTTCGGCGCCTTTGGTCGTCTGCCCGTGGTCTCTCCGGCGGCTGGGGGCGTCCGTGACAAACTTTAACGTTGGCATTTGTTTCGGAGACCATTCAAGCCACAGTCTTCAAACTTGGCCCAAAGATACTTTGTGCCAAGACTACAGGTTAAGGTCACATGGATCAGGAAATTGGTCCAAAACAGCCATGTATGTTTTTTTTTTTTTTTTTTTTTTTTAAAGAAGTTGTTTTCCTCCAACTGTAAACCCAATCTTGGTACAAAGATATCTGATGGTAAGACGTTTCTATGCATACTAATTTGGATGACCCATGGGAAACATCAAGCGTCACAAGAGATCAGGAAATAGGTCAAAAGTTGCCATATTTGACAAAATATATTTTTTTCTCAAACTGTTCATAACTTCAGTCCTAAACGTGGTACAGATGTACCTGATGGTAAGACAGGTACCTGTGCATTCTAATTTGGATGTCCCCTTGGAAAGATCAACGGTCACAAAAGAGCAGGAAATTGGTCACAAATAGCTATTTCTTTACCCAAAATTCTTTTCCTGGAATACTATTTACAAATTCAAACCCAAACTTGGTTCAGAAATGCCTGATGGTAAGACCTTTGTATGCATGATAATTTGGATAACCCCTCGAGGAGGTCAAGAGTCACAAGAGATTGACAAATGATGTGAAAAATTAGAATTTTCGCTTTTATGGGACTTTTTGTTAAGCTTTTTAATCAAATTTGTCAGAAAGGTAGTTGAAAGCACCTCTCTATGTATACTATTTTGGTTCGAACGGCCCACTGACAAAAAAAGTGTGAAAAATGCATTTGGGAAAATATGGATTTCATAAGTACTAACGCAAACCCTTTACTTACGTTAGAACTGGATCATTCAAGCACCCGAGCCGTAAGGGCTTTGCCATTTTTGTTTGTGTTGATGTTGCCATTTGTTTCAGCCACGTGTCTCTCAAAACCTTGCGAGTCCCTGTCTCTCATAACAGCCGTTTAAGAGAGCACAAGTCTGATGTTACAGACGTAATGATTTCAGCATGGTAAGAATGACATTACTAGTGTTTGCATAGCTGTACAGTGGCTCAGAGCTCTTTTTATTTTTTTATTTGACGAATATGTGTCCCTCGGCTGATATCTAAATCTTCCGTTGTGCTCAAACTATATAGTCCCCCGTCAAAATCGAACAGTTTTTTGCTGAGGATTTTTGTTGTTGTAGTTGTTGTTGTTGTTGTGAGAAGCAATCTAGTTCTCAAGGAAAACAGAGGATGAGAACTTGTAAAAATGAAAAATGTGTCATACTTAAAGGGTTTTCAACCTCTATTTTCTGTTTTCTTTTCACATGAAACCTTGCGGCATATTTTGGATGGTTACACTATCGAAAAGACTAAACAGATCTGATGGCACAACATCAGAAGATCCATTGCTTGGTGGTAATTCGTGTTCGTCCTCAGACAAAACACCAAAAAATCGCCATTTTGGGAACATGATATATTTATCTCCGCCGCAGACCGCCATGGGTAAAAATAATAACTGGTGTTACAGAATCGCTTATCATTTTCCTTTTTTCCAAGAAGAGTTTCTACTAAATAAGTACTGTGTTTACAAAGAGTTCAACTACAAGAATGCGACGTCAAATAAATTATGTACTGGCTATGAGAATATGACGTCATTCTGCAGTCTAGAGACGCAAATGATTTCTTGTTCCCCTCATTATTTGCTAATGACGTGGAATCTATTTATCCCAAAATCTTGTGGACAAAATGGCGTGAGGTCTAAAACCGTTCACATCGCATTAGCTGTCAGCGGCTTGTGCATTGACTAAAACGTAATATACCAGTTTATGGTAGCATAGGAGCGCCCGGTAGGAAGCATTGGTTGGTCCCTCTATTTATTTTGTTGTTTTTTTCTTAAATTTCTTCTGTCGATTAGCGCCGCGCCATGACGCCTACACGTTTTCAACATAGCACGGACTCCACGCGCTGTATCGTAATACGCGCTTGATATACGAGCTAATGTTCGTCGGGTTTCTTATTCACTGCTTTTTTTTTTATAAAAACACGTGACATTTTGACCTATTTCTGAAATCGTCTGTTATGATATTTGTGGCGATGCAAAGTGTTACACACCACAACCTATTCACTTCCTTGAAGGCCAAGGTGACAGCGGCCAAATTCGGTTTTACAGAGTTTTGTGCTTGGCGAAACACACAAACCAGTGCGCCTATTCAATTCAAATTTTAATTTAGAATATTTTAACACCTTACACATACTTGCCTCTAGTCAGAGATGCGCCTGTACCTCAAGGTAAATATCACAGCTGCCATATTTCTTTTGCAGACTATTGAGTAAGTGAATACCCCTAAGCCATTGTACCAAATTGATCTGAATGTTTAGGAAACGGTGCCTCACCATTATTTGTGGTGTCACTGACAATAAATTCACTACCTTTAAGGTGAAGGTCGTAGTGGCCATATTTGTGTGATTCCTTATGAAGGCAATATCTATGAAACCTCACGCCCGATTTCAACCGAAATTTATGCGACGATATTTTGAGTTAACTTATTCACTGCTGAGAAACACTACACATGATGAAGGAGACATATAACCGAATGAGTCAGGGGAGATGCGGTGATCCCGGGCAGTCAACAGTTATCCATACATCCGTTAATCATCCGTCGTGTGTGCATGCGCGCGTGCGTGCTAGTGTGCACGAGCGTTTGTCCAATACTTTTACAAACATATTTCACTTTCTGAAAAGTCATGGTCGATTGTCATAGGTCAATGTTCTTGTAAAGATTAGTCATTAGTCATTTATTGCACAGGCATTGACAAAAACAAAGATACACGTAGAACGAGGAAGGTGGGAGATGGGTGGAGGTGGGGGACGGGGTGGAGGGTTGATAGAGAGAGGAGGGCAGATGAGGGGAGGGAGGGAGGTTGTGTGTGTGTGTATGTGTGTGTGTTTGTTTGTGTGTGTGTGTGTGTGTGTGTGTGTGTGTGTGTGTGTGTGTGTGTGTGTGTGTGTGTGTGTGTGTGTGTGTGTGTGTGTGTGGTGTTCTCGGCTACCTTGCCGTGCTTTAACTGTCCTTGCCTAGCAACAGGGCCAATCTTCGTCAGATACACATCTCCTATTCTGAATCTTCTGCTAAATCTCGTCTGTTACGAATAACTTGTGCCCCTCAGCCTCCAACAGGTAAGAGAGAGAGAAAGAGGAGATCTCTGTTGGATGACGCTGCGCTGTTTGCTCGGAGGCGTTTGTCGTGGTCGGCATTTAAATACGTAGGTGACTGTTGTACATGTGGCTTCAGACCACGTTCTTTACTTGCTTACGAACTTTTCTCCCCATTAGCAACTCTGCAGAACCGAAGCCATTCTCCATATGTGTTGCTCGATAAGCAAATAAAGCCATGCACGGGTCATTGACTCTCGTAACATTTGGTTCAGTGTGTGTACTGCTCTCTCTCTCTCTCTCTCTCTCTCTCTCTCTCTCTCTCTCTCTCTCTCTCTCTCTCTCTCTCTCTTCTTCTTCTTCTTCTTCTCTCTCTCTCTTCTTCTCTCTCTCTCTCTCTCTCTCTCTCTCTCTCTCTCTCTTTTCTCTCTCTCTCTTCTCTCTCTCTCTCTCTCTCTCTCTCTCTCTCTCTCTCTCTCTCTCTCTCTCTCTCTCTCTCTCTCTCTCTCTCTCTCTCTCTCTCTCTCGTACTAGGGATTACAATCGACAGTCAGCTAAAATGGCAAGCTCATACAGACGCCTTATGCAAATTAGTAGCAAAGCATCTCTTTACGTCATATCAAAACGGAAATATTACACTGATTCAGATACTCGTAAACTATTTTATAACGCTCACACACATTCTCATATGATTACGCGTCAACGGTGTGGAATGGATGTCTATTTATAGAGACTCAATTCCCCACACAGACGGGCTGCCAAAATAATCTGCCTGATCCACACCTAACCTCAGAAGAAAAGCTCACAAAAGCAGGTCTCCTGCCTCTTCAAGATCATTTCAAATATAACAAAGCAATCTTTATGTTAAAAGTATGAAAGCGCAAAACACCTGAATACATCTCCACCTTTTTCCGTACGTCTGAGTACAAGCTTGGAAACATCCGAAAGCTCCTCATAGTCTAAAAACCAAGGATCGATCTATACAAAACCAGCTTATCCTTTTTCAGAGACACATATCTGGAATGCTCTTCCCGACCATTTAAAATTCGCCTCCTCGCAGGGCTGTTTTCAAAGGGTCTCTGGAAGTATTTCGTGGATCCCTTGTAAGGATGTCTTAACTACATGTATTATATGTCTCTTTCTATCCTGGGTCCAATTTATTCCCAATTAAGCTTGTTATCCTTTTCATTTATCATTTTGAACTACTTAGCTCCGTGTGTGTGTGGAGGAAGGGGTGGGGGGTGTCTGTGAGTCAATGAGTATGTCTGTCTATGTAAACAGTGTTGTCAATTGTCTTCATGTATTATGTTTTAGTTATGACTATATACATTTGTGGATAGTCTTGTAGTTGTTAGCAACGGCAAGTTTGTAAAATGTCTATGACGATGACGATGTCAATGCCTTAACCGTTCTCTCTCTCTCTCTCTCTCTCTCTCTCTCTCTCTCTCTCTCTCTCTCTCTCTCTCTCTCTCTCTCTCTCTCTCTCTCTCTCTCTCTCTCTCACACACACACACACACACAAACACACACACACACACAAACACACAAACACACATACACACATACTCACACATCACACACACACACACACACACACACACACACACACACACACACACACACACACACACACACACACACACACACATACGCACCAAGGCCAGCAATCCGTCCAATAGTCCTCCGCGGCAAAGCTCTCAACAGAGTGGCATCTTTCACGAATCGCTGCTGTGAGGTATGTGAGAAAAAAAAACAACTAACTCTCCTTCCATATTGAATATATTCATTGCGCATTTTCGCTTAATATCGGTTTAATACAGACAGTGAAACACAGCCCCAACAGCAGCAAGCGTCCCGCTTTTTTCAACTTCCGAAGTGAAAGAAAAAAATGTGATGAGCGACTGTGAAGTGACGTCTGGAAGATGCTAATCTTTCACCGTACGAATACCTGATCTATGAAGTGTTGTAAATTCCAAAAGGTGCTGTGTGTTTCAAATTGTGATATGTATAAGTTGTGTACCTTAATGTAATTAAGTGCATCTGCACACATTCGAAAACGGATTAACAGATGCTATCGCTAAATAAGTTGCGGGTTTAAAAAAATTGCCTGCATTTCAAACATCGAACAGTATAGTAATATAATTGTTACGTTTGTGGTCGTGTTATTCTTTTTAGGGCATGTGTGTGTTAATCATAAGAGAAGATCCGGTGTTCAGTTGAGCTATTTTAGATAGGAATTTCTTTTGTTTGGAGAATTTCGATCGATATTTCTTGTGTAGCTGGATTGTTGTACGTTTCGCTAACATGTTGCAAAGTTTGACCTAGATTGGGCTGGAAGGGTCTAGAAAAGGCGTGATCGTTCTAGTGACTTCAAACATGACGTCAAAGGTTTGTAGTACACATGCTGGCCACATTTTGTTGGTTGTACATTGCTTAACGTCCCGACATTAACAAGACTTTTTCAGGACGTGCCTACACTGCTTGTGAAAAAAAAAATCGACCACCGCCAGTGGTCTTCGCTTGCTGCGGACCGCGACACCTGGCGCTCCACCATTTACATGGCAGCCGTCTCCTTTGAGGACTCTCGCAGAGCTAGCCTTCAAGACAAGCGGCTCAGGAGAAAACACAGAGTTGTCGAAACTCAGAACCCTGACCAGACTTTTCCCTGCAGCCACTGCGGTCGAACCTGCCTGTCCCGGATTGGCCTCCGCAGCCACGAACATGCCTGCAGACGACTGGGCAACCCCTATAGAATCTTCGTTCATGAAGTCAAGCCAAGAGAAGAACGTCCCGACATTAACAAGACTTTCTCAGGACGTGCCTGCACTGCTTGTGGAAAAAAAAGCTAAACAGAATATTCAATGTATGTCGCCAGCCGGTCTAATACGCAAAATAAACCCAAGACCATTTAGCAACACACATCCAATATCAAGAGCTACAGAGAGCGCAGACAGTAGGGAGAGTTTAAAAAAGGAAAATACAGGCAAATGGACCAAGGCGAGACAGAAATACATGCGAAAACCCACCCTGTGGGGCTGACCAGGGTGAACCTGGGAACTAAAAAGTAGGTAACCCCACCCAAGTCCCCCAGGGCAGACACGGGGGGCGGGGGGTGGGGGGTGGGGGTGGGGGGGGGGGGGGTGGTGGGTTTACATTTCGCAACATTTACGTAATGCGCTTAAATGTTTTCTGCCATGAAGATTGTAGATAGACATAGAGTGTTCTTTTTAATGAATATTACTGCGTTTTGGTTAGTTTACTTCTCTGATTGATTGATTTGTGTCATTTGCGGGATTGTTCTGGATATCGGTAATAGTATGAAAGAAGGTGTTAGGAAATATGTGCGTGCATTGTGTGGGAGACACAGTGTATCAAAATTGTGGATACACTGTACGAGGCAGCGTAACAAATTGTGGATGCGTTTGTGGATGCATTGTGCTGAGATTGCATCGTGAGAATAAAGTACTGTTGGAACTGTTACTAGATTGTGGTCTACAACCTTGAGCCACGTGTAACGAGTTGCAACTGAGTGAGATTTCTTTACAAGAACCCTACGTGATTGTGTCTGGCGTGATTGCATCATACTGCGACGTAGTATGATGCAATCACGCCAGACAATAATTCATAGTGTTATTTATGTTGTAATTTTGGACGTTGTAAGCAGGGCAACACTAACTATTCTCCCCTCTGTTTCCCTTTATTGTTGTATGTTTCAGATGAGATCGTGACTGTCTGCTGACTTCAGAGAACGGGGTTTATATCACAACATCGCATTGCTGTCCTCAACTATGTCTCTAAATAACACCTCGTCTTCTACACAACCATCGCTGAGTGAAATGTCTCAGTTGCCCCAGTACGGAAATAAGGTCTGGAGCATTGGCGGCCCGATAGTCTTTACGTTGGGAGTAACTGGCAACATCCTTACACTGGCGGTTGTGCGGAGATTGCGGCATAATGCGTCCTCATACATGTTTATCATGGCCCTTGCCTTCTCCGACATTGTCTTGAATTTCTCAAAGTTGAATTGGATCATCCTCACAAATACTAACATTAATATACTGAACCACACGTTCTTTTGCAAGACACTACATTGGGTTGAATTTTCATGTAGAATGACCTCTGCTTGCCTCACTGCGGCCATCAGCGTCTGTCGTGCGGTAGAAGTGAAAAACCCCCTCATCAATCGCAATCCGAGAGTAATACAAGTGATCATCGTTTCCCTTTGTGTGGGTATTTACGCTTCAAATTCCTTTTACTTATATGTGAGGAATGTAATATTGGAGAACGGGAAGTGGGTGTGCAGGTTTATGAAAGGTTACAGACGAGAGAAGACCACTTCCGATTTTTTAAGTTACAGGCTGTATATTGATTGGTTTGATGCTCTGTTCAGCTCGATTATCCCGTTCATCACCATGATCGTCAGTGACATTGTATTGATAAGGGATGTAATCAAATCTTCAAGAATCGTGTCCGTAATTCCGCAACAAAACCTCCACACACACGTGACTGTGCTAGTGTTAGCAATTTCAATCTCGTTTTTCGTGTTAACCTTTCCAGATGTCCTTGTTCGATGCTTAGATTATTTCAAGGAAGACATCTTGAGCGTGGAAGGTGAGGTTACTTTTAATAACGTCAAGTTTACGATTTATTTCATATATTACTGTCACACCGCTACCGACTTTTTAATGTATGTGCTAACAGGAAGGGATATTCGAAGGAAAGCCAGGTCGATGATTTATAAATTGTGCGCCCAGGTGTCTGAATCATTTGCTGACACCTTAACCATCGTGCGTACGCACACTACTGCAATGTCTCGTTTCTCACACTCGTCTATTAGACGTGGCGTCATCCATAAGAGATCTGTTGGCGTGCAACCTAGCAGAATGTTATCAGTGACGCCACGGGACAACGCAGCAGTATACACCGATAACGTACGTGAGTTGACGTCTGCTCATTCTAGGGTCCGTTTCCTTACTACAGAGACCATAGACCAATCAGACATAGCAGACAGCTGTACGGACACAGGAGCAGAGTATCCTGTGTCGGACATTATGGATAACAACGCTCATACTATCTGATCTTGCATTAAAGAAATGCTCCAAACAAATAAAGATTGTTTCACAAACACAGATCTTACCCTGGAATTAACCCTATGGTATTCACAACCATTGGTTTAAATCTTTCTTTACTAATAACAAAGGCGTCGCCCAAAGCCCCCAAAATGCACTCAATCAGATTAGCTCCAAGGGACGTAATTTTTCATTCAATTCTGGAGGCGGCTTCTAGTAAATGCGTTGTGTTTGCAATTTCAGGTTACGCCGTATGCCTACCTGAAGAGCCCCCCCCCCCCCCCCCTTGGGGCAAAACCGGTCGTAGGCGGCCAAAAAATTTAAATCTTCTCACCAGGTCCAATATCTGTTTGGGAATATTTTCTAGCATCCCCCCGAGGGGGAGGACTGGATATTCTATAGCGGATGGCGGGGCACCTGGGGGTAGTCCATACCGCTTTATGTAGTAGGTGTTCAGTGGAAGGCTCAAAAGATCTAGTAAGCGATGCAGTCACAAAAAGGGCAGCTGATGTCCTGATGACACAATGCAAGCTTACCAGCCTCGAATTCCATGGCATAAGCACAGCATTCTAAGATATATATATATATATATATATCCAGTGTTCCCCCCGAGGGAGGATGCTAGAAAATATTCCCAAACAGATATTGGACCTGATGAGTAGATTTAAAGTTTTTGCCGCCTACGACCGGTTTCGACCCAAGGGGAGGGGGGGGGGGGGGGGGGGGGGCTCTTCAACCTGAAACTGCAAACACAACGCATGTACAAGAAGCCGCCTCCAGGGTTTACTCTTAGCACCGCTAGCACAGCGCGGATTGCATCCCTAAATCTTTATGAGGTGTTGCAGCCAATACGTCAATTTTGGCGCAAGAGACGATTTCATTTTATTTGCTCACTTGCGATAGCATTAGTGAGTCTATGTAATAGGCCATCCGTTGTCTGTCAGGTCCGTGGTAAAATTTAACGTTGACTATTCAAGTTTGACCCAAGGGTACTTTGTAAACCCTTTTTAAACATACCATTTCAGTAACCTCTCGCGAAGGCCACATTCAAAGGGGGCTCTAGAAAGGATTAAAAAGGACATATTTTGACATAGTGTTTCTCCACAAATACTATTTTCAACTTCAAACCCAAACATAGTACAGAAATGCCTAAAGGTAAGACCTTTCTATGCATACTAATTTGGATGACCCCTCGGATAGTGCAAGGGTCACAGAAGTTCGGCAATTGTGTGAAAAATGCCAGTTTTTGATAGAAGTTTTTACTAAAGTTTTGGCCAAATTTCCACTTGGCACAAATGTAGCTGATGATAAGACCTTCCTGTGCATACTAAATTTCTGGTCTCGAGGTCGCAAAGGCAAAGGGTCATAAGAGGGGGTCCAGAAAGGGTTTAACAAATAGTCATATTTTGACAAAAATTGTTTTGTCACTATACTATTTTCAATTTCAAATAAAAAATGGTATAGGGATACCTGATAATAAGGCCTTTTTGTGCATACTAATTTGGGTGACTCCTAGCAAAGGTCAAGGGTCACAGGAGGCTTGCAGGTGTGTAAAAAATGCCCGTTTTTAATAGAATTGTAGTTTTTAATCAACGTTTTTGCAAACTGTTTAAACAAATTTGTCTAAAAGGAAACGGATGATAAGACATTTTTATTCATACTAATTTAGTTGACCCCTAGCAGAGGTCAAGGGTCGCAGAGGGTAGACAAATTTGTGAAACATGCATACATTTTGAGAAAACTCGGAATTTTCTGGAACAAATCATTACTTAGGTTTAAACACCTGAAAACGTGCTCATTTCACGGATCTGTTGGAAAGGTCAAGGTCACAAAGGTCACACTTAATATCTGGATTGGCCATACACGTGAGCCATAAGGGCTTTGCCTTTCTTGCTGATTCACGTGCTATAGCAAAAGTCAGTCAATGTAAAGAGCCATCCGACGTCTGTCTCCGGCTTTCTTGGTAAATTTTAACGATGGCATTTTTTTTTCGGAGAATTTTCGAGCCTCACGCTCAAACTTTGGCTCAATACCTTTCTAAATATACCAATTTCAGTGACCTCTCTCAAAGGTCTAGGTTACACGGGGTCCAGAAAGTGCTTAAAATAGCCATATTTTGACACAAATTGTTTCTCCTCAAATACTATTTTCAACTTCAAACCCAAACTTGGTACAGAGATACGTGGGGCCGGATGCACAAACAGGCAGTTGCCGCTTCAGCTGTCAGCTAAACTCTACTGTCAGCTAAAATATGCAACTTAGTTTCAAACTAAGTTAACTGCGGTTGCACGAACGCATTTTAGACTAGCTAACAGATAATTTAATGTGGGAACTGTAGAGTTAGTCCAAAGCAGCGCTAATAACAAGTTAGAACCAAGTTAGGGAGTAAGAGATAATGGCGACCATACATCAGATGTACCGTCGCGGAAACTATAGACATACATACATATGTACAGACAATGTTTCCATCATCTAGTAGAGAAAGACATCATCAAATTACTAAGGATTGACCTATAGTTTGGATACAATCGCAAAGGGTCACTTTTACCTAAGATGCAGGTCACTAGTAGTTCTCCACGTGTATGCGTCCGACAGCTTCTACATCATAGTAGGCGACAGCGTGAATGTGCACAGATCGACGGTCTCAAGAGTGATTCACCGTGCAACTGCGGAGAATTGAGGGTAGGAATCTTTGACGTAGACGTCAAGGAAATTTTGACGTCGTAGAAATTGATAAAGAATTGTTGACGTTGAAGCTGTACTTAACATTCGCTATCTTCAAGCTAGCCACTCTAGCGGCAAGCTAGCAGCAAGTTAAACTGAGGATTTGCAATGCAGTTAGCGAATCAAGTTAACTCATTTGAGACGTGCCGCCTCCCGATACGCGGCAGTTCTGGAATGAGTTAACTGGCAGCTAATGCCGGGCTTTATCGTGGAATATTTAGCCCTCGCCCCCCACCCCACACACACACAAACACTCCCCCTGTTGCGCCCGCTGCCCCTGATGGTAAGACGTTTCTATTCATACTAACCTGAATAACCATCAGAAAGAAAAGGGTCACAAGCGGCCGGCAATGTGTTTTGCCAACTCTCCAGTCAGATTTGGCACAGAGGTAGCTGGTGATTAGACCTTTCTGTGCATATTAATTTTGTGGTCCCGTCGCAAAGGTCATGGGTCATTGGGGGGGGGGGGGGGATAAGAAATCTGTTTTAAAATAGCCATATTAAGTCAAGGGTTAAAAGAGCGCAGAAATGGCCCAAAAATAGCATATTTTGACAAAAAGATTTTTTTTCTCAAATAATTTCACAACTTCAAACCCTAACTTGCTACAAAGTTACCCGATGTTAAGACCTATCTATTCATAGTAATTTGGATGATCCCTCGGAAAGGTCAAGGGTCACAAGAGGTCCGCAAATGTGTGTAAAACGCCAATTTTTTTAAAGAATTGTAGTTATTATCAACAGTTTTGCAAACTTTTCAATCAAATTTGGCACAGAGGTAGCTGTTGATGATATGATAAGAACTTCCTATGTATACTAATTTAGTTGACTCATCGCAAGTTCAAGGGTCACGGGTCACGAATCTCGGCAATGTTTTGGGAAAAAGCGTCATATACTGACGAACAAAAGAATTGCGACAATTCTTTATTCAAAAAGTGTCGCATTTCTTTTGCTCGTCGTTATATATGCACTGTAAAATAGGTCGACTCCGCTTATAACAAAGTCGGATATAGGAAAAGTCGGATATAACACCTTTGCGAAGGCCCGGACACTGCTTTTTCTTTACAAATTACGTCGCCAATAACAAACTTCGAAAAAAATATTAAAACATTTGGGTCCCGCAGTCGATTTGTTATATTCAGAGTTTACTGGTAATATTCTTCTTTTTGTCAGTTCAACAATAATTTAAATTATCTGAACTCATTTAGCCCGACGGCCGTATTTAACAAAAGTTTGGAGGCGTCATCTAATGACTATGCACCATCTCCTGCTGTAGTATGTCAGGGCCGAATGGGTTAAAGATATTTTTAGACACTTTAACGATTTGTAGGTATGTAAATGGTTTTCTGTTATTCTCGTTCACTGTTGTTTGCTTGCTTGTTGGCTCATGCATCTTTAGGGCTGTTTACTGCTAGTAGTGATGGTGCCAGTGGCGATAACTTCGTGAGGGAGCTTTGCGAGAAAGCGTGAACGCAACATGTATCGCAATAAAATGTACAATACACACCCTGGACCTTATTGTGTGTTTCTTTGATTTGTAACGCAAATTGATTGATGGATTGATTGATTTATTGATTGATTGATTGACTGATAGACTGACTGACTGATTGATTGATTGATTGATTGATTGGCTGATTGATTGGTTGGTTGATTGATTGATTGATTGATTGATTGATTGATTGATTGATTGATTGATTGATTGATTGATTGATTGATTGATTGATTGATTGATTGATTGATTGGTTGGTTGGTTGGTTGGTTGGTTGGTTGGTTGTTTGGTTGGTTCATTGATTGATTCATTGGCAAAAATCTGGCTAGCCAGGCTAAAAGAAAGGTCTTAAGACAAGATGTAAATTTATCTTTAAAATATTTCATGCTAAAATGTCGGACGAGTCTTTAAAGGAAAAACTGCACCCTTGAAAAAAAGGGTCAAAACAATGAAATGCACATAGTCTATGAACGCTCATATATCTTGCTAAAAAAATTCTACTCTCTCAAAAGACTGAAGATTTTGTCCGGGGGTTCCCTTCCGTCCGTGTCACAGTCTCGATTGCATCTACCCACTACAGGAGACACCAGCAAGGGACGCTTTGGCTACCGCAGCTCTATAAATGCAGCACCAAAGCTGCAGAACACTCTGCCGGCATCTCTAAAGACCGCGGAATCTCTTCAGTCGTTCCGCAGGCAGCTGAAGACACACCTCTTCATTCAGTCCTAAACTTGAAACTTATAGTCCTAGAGCTAGCCCGGTCTACAGTACTCCCCCATCCCCTTCCCTCCCCCCCCCCCCCCACAGGACTCTATAAGATGGGCTTCAAAGTGCACCTTAGTATGTCCTGCGATGTTTAATAGCAGGGATAACTCCAGAGATATAGCCGATTGCGCAAGGGTACCCGCATTGACGCTTTCGCGGATGCTAAAATGAGCTTGATAACATTTTCCTAAAAAATAAATCAGAATTCATTCCAGAAGCCCAAATCAGGCAATATTATGTTAAGGCACATCTTCTGCGTCCTCTGCAAAAAAACAAAAAAAGACAGAATAAAAAATATTGAATCTCTGGCTCACAGTGAAGGTATTTGTCCACCTAGCAAATGGACATTTCCGCGAAATCGCAGAAAAAGACAAAAATAATGTGTCAGATACCTTCAGACATTTTTTTATAGCACTGGCAGTCCATTTTCTGGATGACATCATTACAACTGGATGTCACAATTATTATAAACTTGGCTAGGTGATGTGATCACTGTGAGTGCCACAGCGGTTGCTTTTATATCCCTACCCCCAAGTTGTAAAAAATCACAAAATTAATGTTGACCTCTCTTTACCAATGAAGATTAAATAATGTGAGCATAAAGTGCAAGAAAGTGAGGTGGGTGGGTTGGAAGCCCGGACAAGCATTGTGATAGCGCATGTTGGTCTGGGCGTTTTATCCGTTGTTTCCGTCACGCATGCGCCTTTTACTGTTAGTACCCTGCTTTTGATTGACGGAGATCCTCTATTGATGGTGTGAGAGCGTGCAGTGGGTAGGTGTGTGTGTGGATGTGTGTGTGTGTGTTTGTGTGTTTGTGTGTGTGTGTGTGTGTGTGTGCGTGCGTGCGTGCGTATATGATGTGTGTGTGTGTGTGTGTTTGCGCGCGTGATGTGTGCGTGTGTGTGTGTGTGTGTTCTTGTGTTGTGTGGATTTTTTTGCTGTAGTGTGTAGCAAGGACAAAAATGAAAAAAAAAGAAAGAATGTCTACGCATCTATTTTTTTATCCTTGGAAAAAAAAGTTACAATTCATTTAACCTCTCTCTCTCTCCTCTCTCTCTCTCTCTCTCTCTCTCTCTCTCTCTCTCTCTCTCTCTCTCTCTCTCTCTCTCTCTCTCCTCTCTCTCTCTCTCTCTCTCTCTCTCTCTCTCTCTCTCTCTCTCTCTCTCTCTCTCTCTCTCTCTCTCTCTCTCTCTCTCTCTCTCTCTGATCTGGTCTCAGAGTATCAATCCAACACATGCTTACTGAGTCGTTTTGGGTGCGATCAACTATATTAGCCACGGCTAAGCGAATTGGTTCTTTTCATTCAGCATTTGTATTTGACAACGAAAAACAGTGTTTTCATTATTTCGGTATTCATAATACCTCATTTGTGTGGTATGAACTAAATTTCGTGTGCGTTAGTTGTGTACCGCCAAGAACTACCAGCAGCTACTACTCGTGCTTGCAGTACTATTAGTGTCCCTTACTGACACGCCTGACGTGCGATAGCTGAAGCGGTGTGCACATATAGTACGACTCTACTGTGCACCATTGACACTTATAGAGTGTACTTCCTCTATTTCCTTTTTTTAATTATTATTTTATTTCGTTAACGTAAAAAAAAAAAATCATATTAGTTTCTAGTGCGCTGCAGTTTAGGGTTGCTTTCGTTAATGAAAATGAAGCACCCAGCAAAGAAGCAGTGCAACCTAAAAATCGGTCATCTGAATATCTACCACCTCTTCAATAAGGTGTCCGATTTAAACGTTTACTTAAACGCACCTGAACCGTTCCACTTGTTTGGTTTAAGTGAAACACGTTTAAACCCTGATATGAGTAACGATGCCATCAGTATTCCCAACTTTAGTATTGTTCGGCGAGACCCCTGTATGCCTGGTCGGACTGGTATTGCCGTTTACATACATAACTCTATCCAAACACTCGTTCGTCGACGTGAAGACTTAGAAACCCCTGACGTAGAGTGTATCTGGCTTGAGCTCAAAGGCCCTAAAACCAGACCAGTCATTATAGGTTTTTTCTATCGTAACCCGTCTGCCTCGTATGAATGGTATGACGACTTCCTGCAATCCATTGAACATGTTGATTTGTCTAATAGCGATGTCTTATTGCTAGGCGACTTCAATATTGATATGCTTAAATCTCACGCAGCATGGGATTGTGTTACGACACAGCTTGGTCTAAAACAACTAGTTTCTTCCCCTACTAGAATTACTCCCACATCAGCAACACTCATAGATCACATTTACTCTAACCGTCCCCAAAACGTATATAACGTTAGTGTTGCTGACCTCAGTATCAGTGACCACTATCCCACTGTATGTTTATGGTCATCAAAACTACCAGCGCAGCCTAAGCTTGGACACACCACCATCTCTTATCGCTCCTTTAAACACTTCTGTGAGTCGGCCTTTCTAGCTGATCTTAACCAAACACAATTTGACATTGTACACAATGAAGACAATCCTGACACTGCTTTGGATCTCTGGTATAATCTTTTCAACAGTGTGCTTAATAAGCATGCCCCTTTACGAAAAAAGAGAGTAAAAAATCATACGTTACCGACTTGGTTAACACAAGATATTATCCAAGCGATGGAACTTCGTAATAACTTAAGAAAACAAAAACAGTTTTCTGAGTACAAACGCCAACGAAACCGTGTCAAATCAATGGTGCGAAGGGCTCAAAAAACTCTGTTCGAACGAATGGTAAGGGAGAACAGAGAAACATCTTCTCTCTGGCGAGCGCTTAATCTTATCACCAGAGGCAACAGTAGAAGATCATCCGCTATCCCCTCTCAGCTCAACGCAGACACTTTTAACAAACACTTTCTGTCGGTTGCCCAGTCAGTAAACTCCTCATCCAAAACGTCAAGTACATATTCGTGTCCTGAGGCTCTACTTAACTTTTGTTCGCAAAGGACAGTGGATAAGTCATCCTTTTGTATTCCCCCTTTAGCAGTGCACGAGGTTGGCAAGCTTATAAATTCACTAAAAAACAAGAAATCGTCCGGACCTGATGAGATTAGCCCCAAAATACTTAAACTTTCCCTTCCTTACACAATTGAATCACTAACCTACATCTATAATTTGTGTATTCAACACAACACGTTTCCTACTGAGCTTAAACATGCTAAAGTAATACCCCTGCCCAAATCTAAAGATCTTACGGACGTGAATAACTACAGACCTATATCCCTTTTGTCTTCCTTGTCAAAACCACTTGAAAGACATGTTCACAAACATCTCTACCAGTACCTTGATACCTGTAATCTTCTACATACCCATCAGTCAGGCTTTAGACCAAAACATTCGTGCCATACGGCATTAACAAGACTTGTTGACACCTGGTTAACTTCTATAAATCAATGTCAAATGATTGGGACAGTCTATCTCGATTTCAAAAAAGCCTTTGATCTTGTAGACCACAACATCCTTTTGTCTAAACTTCAAGCATATTTATGCAATGCAGATGCCGTATCGTTTTTTAATTCCTACCTCAGCGGTAGGAGGCAAAGAGTTTTCTTAAATGGTAACTACTCGTCCCACGGTATTGTCACGAGCGGCGTGCCTCAAGGCTCTGTCCTCGGGCCATTGCTCTTCTGTGTATTCATAAATGATCTACCACTGCACCTGAGTAGTAACCAAACCTCGTGTGATTTGTTTGCGGATGACGCAACTCTTCATACGCCTGATCATAGTGTTAATGCGATTAATACACGTCTGCAAAAAAGCATGCAGGAGGTTTCTCACTGGTGCGATTCTAATTCAATGGTTCTTAATCCATCTAAAACAGAATGCATGGTGATAGCCACACGTCAAAGACATCAGCTGCGCCCACTTTCTCTTGATCTAACAGTAAACGGCAAACCAGTCCAACAGGTATCTCAACACCGTCTCCTTGGGGTCACGGTAGATGATCAACTTAAGTGGAAAACTCACATTAGCACCGTATGTAAACGTGTCTCAAAAAACCTTTATATGCTATCAAAGTTGAAATTCATTACCGATGTAGAGACGCGTACAATTTTCTATAACGCCCATGTAAAGTCGCACATAGACTACGCATCAACAGTGTGGGATGGTTCAAGTGAAGTGCATTTAAAGAGGCTGAATACTTTACACAGGAGGGCTGCTAAACTTATCCTACCGGATCCTCAAATAGCAACGGAAAAAAAACTTGAAGTTCTTGGTATGCTTCCCCTGAAGCAGCACCTTATATGTAACAAAGCCATTTTTATGTATAAGCTGTGTAAACAAAAAGGGCCCCGTTATCTTGACCCATTTTTTTCAGTAATTTCCTCACGACATCCCAGACTGGGGCGGCACTATCAGGTTCCGCGGCCTCGCATTGACATCTTTAAATCTAGCTTAACATACTCAGGTAGTACTCTCTGGAATTCGATTCCATGTAACCTTAGAAGTATGTCCCTGCCCTCCTTTAAAGACGGCCTCTTCAAATATCTAAAATAATCCAGCTTTACATGCGGAAAACTGCATGTTCTTAGAATACATATATCGGCATGTGCATTGACTCCATGTCTGACAAGTAATACCTGCCTTGATGTACTGGCACGCGTATGGCGTGCGTATGTTTGTGCGTATGTGTGTGTGTGTATGTGTGGCTGTGTGCATTCGTGCGTATGGGTGTGTGATCGTGTGTGTGTGTGTGTGTGTGTGTGTGTGTGTGTGTGTGTGTGTGTGTGTGTGGGTGCGTGCGTCTGTGTGCGTGTGTGCGTTCATGCGTGTGGTCACGTTATGTGATCGTGTGCGTGTGTGCGTGGTCTGTCATAATGTGGCAGATTGCACACGCGTACGCGCACGCACGCACGCATGAGCGCAAGCACGCGCACACCATGTGCGCGATTTATGCAATTTATATGTTGGAATTTTTTATTCATAATGTTTTTTAAATTCTCTTTAAAGGTTTTTTAACACATTTTCTTTCTTTTCTATCGCGCTATATTCATCAGTATTTTGTTTGCTAGCACATAATTGAATTCCTTAGAGTAGTGTGTGTGTGTGTTTGCGAGTGAACATGCGTGCGTGTGTATGTGTTTGACCTAGTTATGTTTTAGACCATTGTTTTGTTTATGAAAACGTTGATAAGTAGTTTGTAGCAACGGCAAGTTTGAAAATTGGTCTTGTAACCAAATACTTCTACCGTTGTAAAATAAAAGTTCATTGTTCATTGTTCATTGTTCATTGTTCATTGTTCATTGTTCATTGTTCTCTCTCTCTCTCTCCCTCGGCAAGTTTGAAAACTGGTCCTGTTACCAATAACTTCTACCGTTGGAAAATAAAGGTTCATTGTTCATTGTTCATTGTTCATTGTTCTCTCTTTCTCTCTCCCTCTCTATCTCTTTCTCTTTCTCCATTGGTGCTTTGCTGTCTCATAACTTCAAAACCTCTCTTGGTGGAGAAATGAGCTCTACAAATGAACATCATCATCATCATCACCATTACCATCACCATCATCATTTAATACATTATTGTTTTGCACAGAACGGATACACCAATTGCTGTATCGAAACAATTAAATCTGATCATATTTACAGAATTGTGTCATCAAAATAGTGCTATCCTGTATAATGTTCACAGTTAAGGTTGTTGACTATACCTACATTTGTTAATTGAAAACTGCCGTTTCGAATGTTTCTTGAGAGCCTAGTTGAGTCTGGAGGCTATTGCCACCATGAAAGACCCATGGTCCCGGGCATATTTGTAAGATAAAGCCGTTTACGTGACCTGCCCTATGAGCGAAAACACGCAAAATAGCTGATTTCAGAACACCATAAAAATTTATCGAATAGTGTATTAAAATGATAAAGAATAATTTAGGTCACTTCATGTAGTATGCTAGTATTTTCTCGTAAAAAAAAGTTTGTTCTGATAATCGGAATTCTAAGTGCAATCTACAAAAGTGTATTTTGTAAACTCGCAAATTGCCCGGATGTTATCAATAACATTACAAGTGTTTGCAATGTTGGGCCATTGCTCAGGCCCTTTTTATGCCATAAAGGCATACTTTAGGTCATATCCAGCACATTGCTTATGAAGAAAATATGGGTTCCCGCACAAACATTGGCACTTTGGGTCGTTTGCGAGTGCGTATTCAATAAGGGATACAAGCGATGTCTGACTCCCGGCAGATCATATCTCTGCCGTTGCCGGTCCCCAAGCCCGCATTAGAAAAGTGGTGGGAAACAACTACCTACGCCAAACCTACAACGAAAATATACGCCCAAACTGTTGCAAACTACGCCCACACTGCTTGTCCTCGATCACTATTAGTGCCAGTGGGACAGTAAACTGGAACAACCAACAACGGCAGATCATTGTTGGATACGGGACGAGAAAGTTTATCTATAAGTAATAAATGCACCCACTTTCCTTTGGTAGTTCAGATAGTGCAGTGGTAAGATACTCTCGCGGCACGCAAGAAACCCGGGTTCCAGTCCCTCAGATGGCGATAATTTTTTTCCTGCTTAAATTTCAAACCCATACATTTCAAACCCAGTGTCTACTTCGCTAAATGAAACAAACACAAAAAACCAAACCCCAAACCCGAAAAAAACACAAAAAAACAACGTGTGGTATTGTGGTAATTTATTTATTTTTTTTTTTATTTTTTTTTTAATATGCGATTATTATCACTTTGGTAATGTGGATGTTAAACCATGAACCAACCAACCAACCGGATTCAGTCATGGATAAAAATGCACACTGGTTACCTCGGTGCATTTGTTTCATTCATTCTTTTAGCCAGGCATTCTGTGAGCATGTTTACATTACATGTTTACATTAATTCAATCATTCAGATTCATTTATAAAAAAGCACACCAAAGAGTGTTGTCACAGGCAGTTTTTTTTATTTTTACTGGCATCATCTACAAACATTAATTGATGTGAATTTGTTGGTAATATACCTGCTGCAAGCAATGCTACAAGCTCCTTTGGTGTCTCCGTGAAAGCAGGTCGATGAACATCTCTGGTTGAAAAATGTTTGTGAACAGATTGGTTGTGGATGTACCTGTCTCAGCTGAATCTCAGTTTCCCAACAGTTTTCGGTTACAAATTATAAGGAAACAAAACAAATGTCACATGTTTCAATATGCCCTGTTATGTTTACACATGATCATTGTGAGTAAAGAATAATATCGCTGATTATTTTCAAAACAAATGATGAATTTGTAGACATTCATTTAAAGTATACAGTCAAGTCTGTTGAAAGCATATTATTGGGCTACAATGCAATTAGGCACCTATACAAAAGTAACTACCTCAAATACAAAATGTTAAACGTTTAGGGCTTAACATCTTTTGTCCATAAAAGGTGATTTCAAAGATGGGTCACAGAAATAGGGTCTGAACAAATTTTGACCCCAGCTGGATTCGAACCCGGGACCTTTGGGATGAGAGTCAAACACAGTACCGCCGAGGCACCCAGCTCCCCCACAAAATAGAGCTTTACTACGGAACAACATATCATTTCAACTACATTATTCACATTTACATTGATAAAGTGCTGACTTTATACAAGCTAGTTCGGAGAAAAGTGGAGCTGATGTCATTTTTAGTTGTGTGCATGCCAACTGAGACTGACATCGGCAACCACTTGCTCATGAGGTATTTATTTGGGAGCCAACTGCACAGTATATAAAAGAAGGGGGATAGGAGAGAAGGAATGACAGACTTATCATTTAGAGCCGTTCCACTACATCTATTATTGTGCTCGTATATATATATATATATATATATATATATATATATATATATATATATATATATATATATATATATAATATATATATATATATATATATAGAGAGAGAGAGAGAGAGAGAGAGAGAGAGAGAGAGAGAGAGAGAGAGAGAGAGAGTAGTCCTGATATAACTCAACATTACACATCCCACATCCCACTACGTTATAACAGTGAAATTCACAGTGTCCAGCCACCAAACTGCACTGCACATAGTTAGCTTTACTACGGAACAACATATCATTTCAACTACATTATTCACATTTACATTGATAAAGTGCTGACTTTATACAAGCTAGTTCGGAGAAAAGTGGAGCTGATTTCATTTTTAGTTGTGTGCATACCAACTGAGACTGACATCGGCAACCACTTGCTCATGAGGTATTTATTTGGGAGCCTACTGCACAGTATATAAAAGAAGGGGTATAGGAGAGAAGGAATGACAGACTTATCATTTAGAGCCGTTCCACTACATCTATTATTGTGCTCGTATATATATATATATATATATATATATATATATATATATATATATATATATATATATATATATATATATATATATATATATATATATATATATATATATATATATAGAGATATAGAGAGATATAGAGATAGAGAGAGAGAGAGAGAGAGAGAGAGAGAGAGAGAGAGAGAGAGAGAGAGAGTAGTCCTGATATAACTCAACATTACACATCCCACATCCCACTACGTTATAACAGTGAAATTCACAGTGTCCAGCCACCAAACTGCACTGCACATAGTTAGCTTTACTACGGAACAATATATCATTTCAACTACATTATTCACATTTACATTGATAAAGTGCTGACTTTATACAAGCTAGTTCGGAGAAAAGTGGAGCTGATTTCATTTTTAGTTGTGTGCATACCAACTGAGACTGACATCGGCAACCACTTGCTCATGAGGTATTTATTTGGGAGCCTACTGCACAGTATATAAAAGAAGGGGGATAGGAGAGAAGGAATGACAGACATAAGTTAGAGCCGTTCCACTACATCTATTATTGTGCTCGTACATATATATAGATATATATATATATATATATATATATATATATATATATATATATATATATATATATATATATATATATATATATATATATATATATATATATATTGAGAGAGAAAGAGAAAAAAGAGAGAGAGAGAGAGAGAGAGAGAGAGAGAGAGAGAGAGAGAGAGAGAGACGAGAGAGAGAGAGAGAGAGAGAGAGAGAGAGAGAGAGAGCATCACAGTAGTCCTGATATATATCTCAACAATGCACATCCCACTACGTTATAACAGTGAAATTCACAGTGTCCAGCCACCAAACTGCACTACACACATAGTTTACACAATGTTGACATGAAAATCAAACAATACTGTTACCAGTATCACACTCTGTTCCAATGCAGCACAACGAAGTGAAATGCAGTCTCAAGCCCCATAACTTACACTGCACAATGCTGACATGTTTTTACATTTTTGCTTTTTTTTTCTCCATCTAGCCTCCAAATTGTTTGTTCCGTTTTCTAACTTGTTTTTGATAGTATACAAAATATCATACCTACTTATATGTTAGATAATTATGTGCGCACGGACGTGTGTATGTGTATGTACAAAAGTGCGCATGTGCACGAGCACATGTATATGTGTGTCTGTGTGCGTGTGTGTATGCGTGTGTGTGACGTTTATTATTAGTTAGTTTGTGTTGTTTGGTTGGTGTTCCTTTTTCTTTAAAGTAGCTTAGCAAGGACAGATTGTAAGAAAGGCCTGCGCGCCTAATATCTCAATCCTTGGAAAATAAAGTTTCGTTCGTTCGTTCGTTCGTTCTCTCTCTCTCTCTCTCTCTCTCTCTCTCTCTCTCTCTCTCTCTCTCTCTCTCTCTCTCTCTCTCTCTCTCTCTCTCTCTCTCTCTCCCTCCGCATTGATTTGTATAAATCCAGTTTGTCATACTCAGGTGGTTTCCAGTGGACTTCACTTCCTCCGCATCTACAACAAGTTAATTCTCTAGCTGCGTTTAAAGCAAAACTGTACAAGCACTTATACATCATCATCATCATCATCAGTCCCTTGCCCGAACTGGGCGTTGGGGGGAATGAAAGGCAGCAGCAACAGACAGTGCTCTCCACTGAGTTCTATTTTGGGCGGTTGCAAGCAAGTCTGGCATCTCGAGTTCGGTCCATTCTTTTATGTTTGCGACCCAACTCTTTCTCTGACGACCTCGCCGACGACTTCCTTCGAGAGTGCCTTGGAGGATAGTCTTGGACAAGGTGTTGTGTCGGGTCACGTGGCCAAACCAAGCAAGCTTGCGCCGTTTCACGGTTGCCAGAAGGGGTTCATGTGGGCCCACCAGGGAAGTGACGATGCTCCGTACATATTCGTTGGTCTTGTGCTCGCGGTACGAGATGCGGAGCAACTTCCTCAGGCACTTGTTCACAAAGGCCTGGATTTTCTTTTCTGAGTCTGCAAGCAGTGTCCAAGTCTCACAGCCGTAGAGTAGAATAGACACTACGAGGGACTTGTAAAGCCTGTACTTGATGGTGAAGCTGATGGAGTTACTTCGCCATATCCTGTCCAGCCTGGCCATTGCGGATGTTGCTGTACCTATCCTGATACGGATCTCTGCTATGCAACTACCGTCTTTGGACAGGGTGGCTCCCAAGTACTTGAAGCTATTGACCTCTTCTAGCTTCTGGCCGTTCATGTGAATGTTGCTGCTGCTGTCGCTTGTGGTGTTGATCATCACTTTGCTTTTATCCGTACTGATCTCCATGCCATAAGACCCTGCGCTACTTGAAAGTTTGTCTGTCAGGTTTTGGAGCTCACTATTGCTGCCTGCCATGAGGTCAATGTCGTCTGCGAATCGAAGATTGCACAGGGATCTGCCACCAATAGAGATTGAAGTATGGTGGTCGTGGAGGGTTTCCTGCATGATCTTCTCCAGGAATATGTTGAAAAGGACAGGAGAGAGCAGGCATCCTTGACGGACACCGATCGTCGTCCTGAAGAACTCGCCTGACTGATTGTTAAGTAGAACCGCGCTGCAGGCGTTCTTGTAAAGCGCTTCTATCATTTGGATCAGTCCCTCCTCTATGTTGAACGATCTCATGACTTGCCAGAGTCCGTCGTGCCAGACGCGATCAAATGCTTTCCTGAAATCAATGAAGTTGTGGTAGAGTTCGCGCTGATGCTGCAGATGTTTCTCGATCAGGACGCGGCAGTTGAAAATCTGCTCTACAGTGCTTCTTCCAACTCTTCCAGTTAATTCTCTAGCTGCGTTTAAAGCAAAACTGTACAAGCACTTATACAAGGCAACGTAAATTTAATTATCTCGTGTTGTCAAAACATAATATATTTTAATTTCTTTTTAAGCAACTTTTTTTTTATCATACCATTTGCGCTCACGTACCGTTTGTGGGGGTGCTTCCCGTATAGACCTGGTCGGGGGATGCAGTGCGGGTGCACCGTTTATTTAAACGATGTGCTTAGCATGTCATTCGAGTGAAAGTATACTTGTGGCGTGCCCCCCCCCCCCCCCCCCCGGGTGGGAGTGTCTGGGGAGGGCTCCCGCAAACGGATATTATGACACGTGCTAAAATCTTCGTATGGGTTCCTGTATGTTTTGTTAAATCATTGTTGCTGTTTGTAGTGTTGTTGTAATTCGCATTACTTTCGATGCTGTTTGTGAGTGTAATGTAGCTTTGCCTGTTATTATATGTCAGTAGATGTAGCAAGGACAGATTGAAAGAAAGGCCTGTGCGCCTAATATCTCAATCCTTGATAAATAAAGTTTCAGTCAGTCAGTCAGTCAGTCAGTCAGTCAGTCAGTCAGTCAGTCTCTCTCTCCCTCCCTCCCTCCTCCCCCTCCCTCCCTCCACCTCCCTCCCCCTCCCTCCCCCTCCCCCCTCCCTCCTCCCTCCCTCACCCCCCTCCCTCACCCCCCCTCCCTCACCCCCCCTCCCTCACCCCCCCTCCCTCCCTCCCTCCCTCCCTCCCTCCCTCTCTCTCTCTCTCTCTCTCTCTCTCTCTCTCTCTCTCTCTCTCTCTCTCTCTCTCTCTCTCGTTCTCTCTCTCAGTCTGCAAAGCCGCCAGCGCAACACAGAACAATTCCACAATCGAGCTTTTCTATTCTATTATTCCCCGCGTGCTTGCATTTTTCCAAAAGAGTCCTTGGCAGAAATACAATTCTTTTTTAACAGTATCAGTATTTTTAGGATGGGTCGCGGTAAAGCAAATTCAAACGAATGCCCATGACCACAAAAGCGGGCAGGTCTGAAAATCTCAGTGACAACAAAAGAAATCAGATAAAAATTACGTCACGTCTAAGTCCTATTGAATGTCCTCGCTGTTGAACGTCCTTTTGGCGGGAAACGCCGTATGTGTTTGTGAGGGTGTGTATGTGTGTGTGTGCGTATGTATACGCTGTGTACATTTGAGGGCTGGCGATTTGACACCGTAGGAAGTGGGTCAAGGGGATCTAACTGAGTGTTTGCCCAGCGAACAGTGCTGAGTGATTCCCCTTAGTGAATCTGTTCCCGCACGTATGGTTTGCGGTGGAATGTGTAGCACATAAAAAGAACTTGTAACATCCAGTTCATTTCGATTTATATGCCTGAAGGTACGAAAGGAATGTACACAACAACAATAAGCTATGTACTACAATGCTGAGAATCCTATTTGCATCAATTCATAAAAGTAATGTTTGCAGTTTGCGTACAATGGAAACAAATCAGAGAGCTCGGGGGGAAAAAAAATGACAAGCCATTGAAACTACAATTGCACAACGCATATCATTTTCTCGTAGAAATGAGAGTGAACTGTCACCAACGATTATCATAAATTAGATATCGGCGCCACAGGAATGAAAGTGAACTGGAAACTTTAGTAACCGTTCAGTGAGCGAGAAAGCACTGGAGGCCCACTACTGCCGTAACTGTTCATTGGTACACTTCTGAAACGGATGGTTTCGAAACGCTACATACTGGTCTCGTTATGTTTCATTTAGACACAGGACAATCCAGTTCAGCACACGCCGTCTTTATTTCAAGTAACCTGACAATAACTTATTCCGTTCTATAAATACAACCCTGGAAGTGTGAGAAACAGCTAAAAATAGATTGACATGCTAACGGCAGCGCAGAATAATTAAATGCGATTGCGCACATGGTTTTGTTGCGTGTCCAAACTGCTGTTAAAGTTCATTAGGTGTGTCGACAAGGCATAACAAACACAAATGGTGCTGAAAAGTCTGTAGATTTATGCGCCATGGTACTTTAAGTCATCGTTAATCTTAAGAAAAGAAAAGTACAGTTTACTTTCTTGTTTACTACCTTTCTATTTATCGAAGGGACGTTTTAGGATGGGACGCAGAGGGGGTAATTTAATAGCATGTCCATGATGTCAAAGGCGAGCAGGCCTAAACCTCTGACAACTAAAATAACCAATAAAAAAAACTGACGTTATGTCTAGTTACGCTAACCTCGCTGCTGAACGCGCACTTTGGTACGAAAAGGCCGTATGTGCGTATGTGTGTGTGTGCGATTGTATGTAGACACGAGAATCTCAGATATTGCTGTACGTACAAGCCTGAAACTTGGCGAAATACTTTATTTAAGGGGTGGGTAAGAGAATATCCTAGCATGTTTTAACTGGATGTCTCACATGAAGACATAAAATGTGCGTATGTGTGTCAGTGTGCGATTGTATGTAGACACGAGAATCTCAGATATTGCTGTACGTACAAGCCTGAAACTTGGCGAAATACTTTATTTAAGGGGTGGGTAAGAGAATATCCTAGCATGTTTTAACTGGATGTCTCACATGAAGACATAAAAGACCGTTTATAGAAAGTCGGTTGACCCAGATTAGAGTCCCGTAATTTGTTTTCATATACCTTTGAAATTTTGGCTAGTTTGGAGAAGTCAATGGATGAGTTCGTTAGGCATCTTTGTACCTCTACAACCTGTTTAAATAAGATAATAAATTCATTGTTCAAGTTTTGGATCCACTGTATAGTTCGATCAAACAGTTAGCCCTGGAAGAGGCTGTGTGAAACAAAACAATCAGCCCTGGATGAGGCTGCTTGCCTTTCGGATGAGTGACGTGAAACATCAATTTCGTCATAGTGTACACGGTGTCGTGATACTAGCGATGCTATGACGACAAGCTTATAGCGACGTCATTTTGCTGCTCGTGCTATTCGTTTTCAAAATTCCTGTCGCTACTCCAGCCCACAGAGCGTACTAATGGCGGGAAGCGCCCTGTGTCCGTCCTTATTTGTGTGTGCCGGCGCGTGTGTTGCATGATCAGGCATGTTATTTCCACCTCCGCCGCATCAGTCAAATCAGAAAATACCTCACTACCGAAGCTGCCACCAAACTCGCTGTCTCTCTCATCTTATCTCGCATCGACTACTGCAACTCTCTCCTTTCCGGCCTTTCTCACTCCACCACTCTCACTCTCCAGCGCGTCCAGAACAATGCTGCCCGCCTCGTCCTCAGAAAGAAAAAATCCGACCACATCACTCCCCTGCTCAAGCTCCTTCACTGGCTCCCCATCCCCCAAAGCATCCAATACAAGATTCTGTCTCTCTGCTACACATCCCTGAACAACTACGCTCCTGCCTATCTCTCCAACTTACTTCACCCCTACACTCCTCCCCGTTCCCTCCGCTCCGCCTTCGACCCTCTCCGCCTCCTCATCCCCCGCACCAAACTCAGCACTTTCGGCCCCCGCTCCTTCTCAGTATACGGTCCATCTACCTGGAACACTCTCCCACTCTCTCTCCGTCAGAAACACTCTCTCTCCTCCTTCCAGTCCGCCCTCAAAACTCACCTCTTTCAACAGTTCTAGCACTATATCACCACACTCCCCATCCCAAGCTGACCGTCGTAATGTTTTTTTCACTATTTGTGTTACGTGAGTAATTGTCTAAAGCGTGCGCATGCGTGTGCGAGTTGTGAGTGCGCGCTTAGAGTTATAATTATTATACGATAAGCGCATTATAAATACCGTAATTATTATTATTAATTATCAGAGGTTGGTTTAGAGAGGAGGGCAATGAACCAGAAAGATAAAATATAATATGAACAACTGTTAATGTTTCTAAAATAAAAACGCATGTGAGCTCTAAACAATACGGTAGACTTTGGGATGAAATTCTTATCTTGTTCAGTATGAGATAATTCAACATAGAGAATCAGGTTAAAGACAAAAGGTAGAGCTCCTTGACAGCGAGGACAGCTCTCATATAGAAGGGACTTTGTGGGTTATGGTTCATCCCATCTTGTTTAACTCTTTCGAAATGTGCCGCATCCGGATTCGCGGCTTTACGCCGCGAAGCCGGATGCGGCACGTCTCGAAAGAGTTTAAAAAAAAAGCAACTGTTGCAAAATAACGGTGGCATTATGTACACGTGGTGATCACAAGAGCACAGGAGAAGGCTAACGTGAATTAGGCAAGATCATACACAGACACTTTGCCTGCAGACCACGCAACCACAAGCCGTGACCCCATGATACACACACCCCGTGGAAAAAAGTAAGTTTGGTCTCCGTGTTGACCGCCCTCCACCAGCCGCCGCCATGTACTTCTGTTTATCTGCATCACACAGTGACTCACATTACAGGCAATATAAATATTGCCGTCCGCGCCTGTGACAACTTGACAGGGCTCGATCATCTGTGTGTGTGTCAGTGTCTGTACAACACGGCCTGTGGACACCTCTATCCGGAATAATCCGTTCGCCATATAGTCTGACACAATCACGTGCTGTCCATCCAGACGAAGGTAGTGAGGCTCGTTGAGATCTGTGAATACCGTACTGTCTGTCACAGTTCGAATTACTTTACCGTCACGTGATATCACATCTACTCTTGCCGGTTTTCCCCTGTTTCTCTCACAGCTCGCAATCAAAGTGTCAGGATCAGTCCCTGCACACACGCCGCGATATTGTCTGGCAGTTGTTATGTGCGACACGACAGATGGGTAGCCTGTGACGTCAACAAAGTAAAGAGCGCCACAAGTTATTGACGTGACAGCTACCAGACCGTCGTGAAGCAGGGCCAGTGCCCATGGCGCGCTGCCAAGCTTCACGGCACGAACTTCACTTGGGGTTGTTACGTCAACTACCTTTATCATTCTGTTCCAATGGTCCGCCATTACTAAATGATTGTCATCTGTAGCGATGACGGCGGTAATCCAAGGAGTATAACTGTCATCGTCATGACGTGCGGTGAAGGTAAACAAGTGTCGTGTAGCACTCCTCGACTCCAGCAGCACTCCCTCTGCAAACAGACCAGGGTAGTGCTGAGTTAGAAAACCTATTTTGATCCCTTCACTACCGAGAAAAAAGATACCACTCAGCTGCAAGAGACATAAATCATCAAGAGCCCCCCCCCCCCCCACCCCCCCACCCCCCCCCCATCCCCTCCCCTCCCCCCACACACACATGTCTCTTGCCGACTGTCTCTAACGAAACCAGTCTTAACTCATTCAGCCCGGCGCACGTATTACCCACATTTTGGAGGCTTCATCTAACGACTATGTGCCTGTTGCGTGAGATGGATCGACCCTGATAATTCAAGGGCAGTGCCAGATTAGCGTGGCGCCGACAGGCGCCAAGCTAATCTGGCACTGGCCTTGAACTATCAGGGTCGACCCATCTCCTGCTGTAGTGCGTCAGGGATGAATGAGTTAACTCATTCGAGACGTGGCGCTTACAGATACGCGGCGGTTCGCCTCGCATCCGTTTGCGGCACGTCTCGAATGAGCTAGCTCACAGCGAGCCGATCAGCGTTACACGCAGAAATACGTGGTGGGGGTCAGTCTGGGTCATATTCTGCATGCTCCAGAGTATCATGTCGTTCAAATCGTTATCATGAAACGTACCATTAGACAGGTCAGACAAATAATAAAATAAACCGAGTAATGCAAGTTCATAATTATATTGGATGTAATTTGCATTCAGCCTTGATGGTAATAATGGTTTTTACACAGCTTTGGTGATGGTGATTTTCACGTACTTTGAATTCGTCTGCAGTTTTCAATAACATTTGCAACAAAATAAGACTACTGCAAATCACTTGTTAAATGTTTCTTATACACATTATGTTATATGAATTCACTTGTACGCTCAAATAAAGAGGCAATTATTTTGTACTTTTCTTTTGAAAGTAAAATATGAGAATACTTCCCCCCCCCCCCCCCCCCAATTTTAAAACGTTTTACATTAGATATGGCATTTTCTTAGGAGGAGGGGGGGAGGGGGGGTATTTATTACGCGATACTGGTTAGCTAGCAGCTTAATTTGAGGTTTTACATATGGTGATGGACTTGATTACTGGATCACCATGTAAAATATCAGGTTGTTTGGATGACTGAAAACCCCGTTGCAACGGGGGTTCAGAGTCACCCAAACAACCTGATATTTTACATGGTGGGACAGTTAGTCCATCACCATATGTAAAACCTCAAATTAAGCTGCTAGCTAACCAGGATCTAGATGGGCAGGATATGCATACTGAAACTTTGCAGTTTAAAATGGCCGCTGGTGGGTTTAGCAACTCTATTAACTTCTATAACATTTGTACCAAAAACATTCATGCATATATCAAATCAATCAGCGAACTCCATAGTTTTCAGAAATGTAACACCTTTTCTTGCACACCTCCTTCGTTATTGTATATGAGCGGAAAGGCTGTCTCACACACGTGTGATACAGCTTGGCTATATCACATGTGTGTGAAACAGCCCTTGTGCGTGGACGGCCACAATTATCGTGTAGAAAGTCTGGTCAACAAAAAGGTACGGGCACACGCGATATTGAAACTTGACCTACGTTTAGCTCACGTGCAATGACATCATTTCATAGTGACCATTGGACCTCAAGCACTGTTACGTCATTCTGTAGGAACATTTGTCTGGCATCCAAATATTGACGTCACATTACAAAGTAAATTACGTCAAGATCTTTGCCAAGACACAATGGCGGCCGCGATGTGACTAGGCGCGTGCAAGGGAAAGGTGAGTAAGAATACTCGCTTTCCATCGCAGGATACGGTTTTAAGGTTGTATACTATACCTACATTTTTTAATTGAAAACTGCCCTTTGTAGGTTTTTTTGAGAGCCTTGTTGAGTCTGGAGGCTATTGCCACCCTGACAGACCCATGGTCCCGGGCATATTTGTAAGTTTGAGCCCTTTTTGTGAGGTACCCCATGAGGGAAAACACGCAAAATAGCCGATTTCAGAACACAATAAAAATTTATCGAATAGTGTGTTAAAAGGATAAAGAAACATTTCGGTCACTTCATAAAGTATGATAGTATTTTCTCGTAAAAAAAAAGTGTGTTCTGATAATTGGAATTCTAAGTACAATCAACAAAAGTGTATGTTGTAAATTCGCAAATTGCCCGGATGTTATCAATAACATTACAAGTGTTTGCAATGTTGGGCAATTGGGCAGGCCCTTTTTATTCGATAAAGTCGTACTTTATGTTATAACTATCACATTGATTATAAAGAAAATATGGGGTCCCGCACAAAATTTGGCACTTTGGGTCGTTTTCGAGTGCGTATTCAATAAGGGCTACAAGCGATGTCTGACTTCCGGCAGATCATATCTCCGCCGTAGCCGGTCACAAGCCCGCATTAGAAAGAAGGGAAAACGACTATGCCAAACCTACAAGGGAAAACCTAAGCCCAAACTGTTGCAAACTACTAGTCCTCGATTACTATTTGTGACAGTAAACTGGAACAAACAACAACGGCAGATACGGGATGAAAACGTTTATCTATAAGTAATTAAATGCACGAGTTGCTTCTTAGTAATTTAGTTAGTGCAGTGGTAAGGTACTTTTTTTTTGCCACGCAGGTGACCAGGGTTCGAGTCCCGTAGATGGCGACATTTTTTTCCTGCTTACATTTGAAACCCATACAGTTTCTACTTCGCTAAATGAAACAAACACACTTTAAACCCAAAGCAAAAAAAAAAAAAAAAAAAAATTAACGCGTGGTATTTATTTATTTTATTTTTTTTAAATATGCGATTATCATCACTGTGGTAATGTGAATGTTAAACCATAAACCAAACAACCGGATACAGTCTTGGATAAAAATGCACACTGGTTACCTCGGTACATTTGTTCATTCATTTTTTTCAGCCAGGCATTGTGTAAGCATGTTTACATTACATGTTTACATTAATTCAATCATTCACAGCTTCACTGATGAAAAAGCACACCAAAGGAGTGTTGTCACAGACAGGTTTTTTTTTTTTTAATTTTTACTGGCATCAACAACAAACATTAATTGATGTGAATTTGTTTTAATATACCTGCTGCAAGAAATGCTACATGTTCCTTTGGTGTCTCCGTGAAAGCAGGTCGATGAACATCTCTGGTTGAAAGATGTTTGTAAACAGATTGGTAGTGGATGTACCTATCTCTCTAGCTGAATCTCAGTTTCCCAGCAGTTTTTGGTTACAAATTATAAGGAAACAAAAACACACTACCACCGAGCCACCCAGCTCCCCCTCAAAATACAGCTTTACTGCAGAACATATTTCAGCTACATGTAACATTATTCACATTGACATTGACAAAGTGCTGACTGTATACAAGCTATTTGGGAGAAAAGTGGAGCTGATGTCATTTTTAGTTGTGTGCATGCCAACGGAGACCGACACCGGCAACGACTTGCTCATGAGGTATTTATTTGGGAGCCAACTGCACAGTATATAAAAGAAGGGGGGTAGGAGAGAAGGAATGACAGACTTATCATTTAGAGCCTTCCACTACATATATTATTTTGCTCATATATATATATATATATATATATATATATATATATATATATATATATATATATATATATATATATATATATATATATATATATATATAGAGAGAGAGAGAGAGAGAGAGAGAGAGAGAGAGAGAGAGAGAGAGAGAGAGAGAGAGAGAGAGAGAGAGACCTCGCGCTGGGACCATATGGCGTTGAGGCGCGTCCCCTGGGTGGTGGATAGGGGGTCCCTCGCGAGAGGGGTGCACCGAATGAAATAAGGTGCCGTGAACCAACATGGTCTAAGGGAAGGTGACCCGACAGAAAATCCCTGGTCCTCCTAGTAAGGGCGTGGGGGCAGCTTCCCCACCCTGCAAAAAAGGAAATAGCTACAAAAACGCCGACGAAAAGACAAACAGTTATTCCTTTCCTGGAGGAGGAAGGTTCTTCTACCAGAAGATTTATGACGTCCTGTGGTGAAAGCCGGAAGTCTTCGGAAGCCACAGGACCGAGCCGCCTCTCTCTATCCAGGGACACAACCATGGGCACATGGAATGTCAAGACCATGTACCAGAGCGGCAAGGCCGCCCAGATAGCAGCGGAAATGCAAAAGTACAACCTTTCCCTGCTAGGTATCAGTGAAGCCAGGTGGACGCAATCTGGCCAGAAAAGGCTGTTAAGTGGGGAGATGATTCTGTATTCAGGTCATGAAGAGGAGAATGCCCCCCATACAGAAGGCGTAGCATTCATGCTGTCACCAGTGGCACATAGAGCGCTGATGGGCTGGGAACCTCTTGGGCCAAGAATTATCACCGCAGCCTTTAGAACTAGGAGAAAGATCAAGTTGAACGTCATCCAGTGTTATGCGCCCACCAATGACAGTGACGAGGAAGAGAAACAGGAGTTCTACGACCGACTCCAGAGTGCTGTGGACAAATGTGCGGAGCGAGACATCACCATCGTCATGGGCGATTTTAATGCCAAAATAGGGGAGGACAACACCGGATACGAAGAGGTGATGGGGAGACAGGGACTAGGGGAGATGAGTGAGAACGGGGAGAGGTTTGTAGACTTTTGCGCTCTAAACAGACTTGTCATTGGAGGCAACATCTTCCCACACAGAAGAATACACAAAGCAACTTGGGTCTCACCTGGCCATACTGCAGAGAACCAAATAGACCATATCTGCATTAGCAAGAAATTTAGAAGATCCCTTCAAGATGTTCGAGTGAGGAGGGGAGCAGATGTCGCCTCAGACCACCACCTGCTTACCTTGAGAATAAAGCTCAAGTTAAATAAAAGCCGCACAGAGACAATAAGAAGACAGCGCTATAATGTAGGCCTCATAAGAGAGACGGGTGTGAGAGAAGAGTTCAAACTGGTGCTGTCCAGCCGGTTTCAAGCGCTACAGGAGCTAGTAAATGAAGAGGAGGCGGTCACCACAGAGCAGCAGTGGAAAGCAGTTAGAGAGGCGCTGAACTCAACCTGCAAAGACACTGTAGGATTCAGGAAACACCATCACAAGGACTGGCTGTCGGCACAGACCTTGAAGAAGATAGAAGTGAGGAAGCAGAAGAAAGCGGTTGTCAACACCAGTCGCACGAGAGCAGCCAAAGCAAGGGCACAGGATGAATACTCAGAAGCCAACCGCGAGGTGAAGAGGAGTATCAGGGCAGATAAGAGGGCCTACACAGACAGCCTGGCAGCAGAGGCAGAAAAGGCAGCAGGCAGCGGCAACATTAAACAGCTCTACGACATTACCAGAAGATTGTCGGGCAAGTATGGCCATACAGAAAGACCATAAAAAGACAAAGAAGGCAAGCCTATTGCAGACAGAGCAGACCAACCTGACAGATGGGCCGAGTATTTTGAAGAGTTACTGAACAGACCCAGCCCACCCGACCACCCAGACATCCAGCCAGCAGAGACCGACCTACCCATCAGCTGTGACAGACCCAGCCGGGAAGAGATCAGAAGAGCAGTGGCATTTTTGAAGAACGTCAAAGCAGCAGGACCAGATGGCATCCCAGCGGAGTCTCTGAAAGCAGACCTAGAGACAACAGTAGAAATGCTGTACCCACTGTTTGGAAAGATCTGGGAAGAGGAGGTGATGCCGGCTGACTGGAAGGAGGGGTACCTAATCAAGCTTCCCAAGAAAGGCGACTTCAGCAAGTGTTCCAACTACAGAGGAATCACCTTGCTGTCAGTACCAGGAAAGGTCTTCAACAGGATCATCCTGGAGAGAATGAAGAGCTCCGTTGACCCCCAGCTGAGAGACCAGCAAGCAGGATTCAGGAAAAACCGATCATGTACAGACCAGATCGCCACTCTCCGCATCATCGTGGAACAGTCTCTGGAGTGGAGCTCCCCGCTGTACGTCAACTTTGTGGATTACGAGAAAGCATTTGACAGTGTGGACCGAGAGACTCTGTGGAAACTCCTACGACACTACGGTGTACCCACAAAGCTCGTCCGCCTGATCAAGAGCAGCTACGATGGCATGACATGTCGCGTGATCCACGAAGGGCAGTTCACCAGGGAGCTCCAGGTCAGAACCGGTGTCAGGCAGGGGTGTTTGCTGTCTCCGTTCCTCTTCCTACTGGCCATAGACTGGGTCATGAAGAGGACCACAGAGCACAGACAAAGTGGAATACAGTGGACACTGTGGACACAGCTTGACGACCTCGATTTTGCAGACGACTTGGCTTTACTGTCCTACACTCATCAACAAATGCAGGACAAGACCACGAGGCTTGCTGACATCTCGTCCCAGGTGGGCCTCACCATCCACAAACAGAAAACAAAGACAATGAGGCTGAACGCAACCAGGGAAGAACCAGTCTTGCTTGCTGGCACCCCGTTGGAGGAGGTGGAGTCCTTCACCTATCTCGGGAGCATCATCGACAAAAAAGGCGGCACTGATGCAGATGTCAGAGCACGAATCGGTAAAGCCAGAGCAGCCTTTCTCCAGTTGAAAAAAGTGTGGAGTTCCAGAGAGTTGTCACAATACACCAAAGTCCGGATTTTCAACTCCAACGTAAAAGCAGTTCTCCTATATGGAGCAGAGACTTGGAGATTGACAAAAACCACAGTCAACAGAGTACAGATCTTCATAAACAGTTGCCTTAGAAGAAGTTTGAAAATCCACTGGCCAGAGAAGATCAACAACGTCAGACTCTGGGAGAGAACTGAGCAGATAACAGCAGAGAATGAAATTGGGCGAAGAAGATGAGGATGGATTGGTCACAGTCTGAGAAAGCCAGTTTCCAGTATCACAAGGCAGGCATTGTCATGGAACCCCCAGGGAAAGAGGAAAAGAGGTAGGCCGAGAAACACCTGGCGTCGAGACCTCCAAGCAGACATCTTGAGACTGGGAACCACCTGGAGTAAAATCGAAGGAGAAGCACAGGACAGGAGTTGCTGGAGGTCTCTCGTCGACGGCCTATACCCGGGGAGGGGTGACAGGCGTAAGTAAGTAATATATATATATATATATATATATATATATATATATATATATATATATATATATATATATATATATATATATATATATATATAGAGAGAGAGAGAGAGAGAGAGAGAGAGAGAGAGAGAGAGAGAGAGACAATGACAATGACAATGACAATGACAATGATTCTTTATTTTACAACGGTGAAAGTTTTGGTGAAACCATTTTTCGAACTTGCCGTTGCTAATCTACTTTACATATAATGCACAAATCACAAAATACTATCATTAAATTGGGAAAAAAAAACTAAATATATAACTAACAAAAAATTGAAATATAAAGTTTTAAAAAAGAAGAAGAAAACATTGAAAAAGTAAAAATAAACATAAAAAATCACACATACACAATCACACATACACACAATTGTAAAGGTATAAATCTCCATACATACATTCATAAACACAAGCACGAGCACAAAACACACACACAAACACACACACACACACACACACACACACACACACACACACACACACACACACACACACAATACTGGCAGCATTAGCATCTTGTATTAACTGAAAATATAACTGAATTGAAGAGTTAGAAAGGGGAAAATCGTACACTGCAAGTGCAGGTTGCTGTGAAAATCTTACGATGCTGAGGTGAGGTACTTGAAGAGAGCGGTTTTAAAAGACGAAAGCGTTGTTGATGTTGTAACATGTTTGGGCAATGTGTTCCACATGCTAGCACCTGAAAACGCTAAACTTGTCTTATAGAGATCGATTCTAGGTCGTGGCACAGTAATGGACTGCCTTGATCTGGAGTATGTTGATGCCGTGAGGGAAAACATTTTTTTTAATATACTCGGGGAGTCTGTTATTCAATACTTTGAATATCGTTATTCCCTTATTGTATAATAAATGTTTTTTCAAGGGGAGAAATTCTAAGGTTTTCCGTTTATTATCCGTTGTTGAGTTAGGGTCTGAAAGGATAAGCTTCGCGGCTCTACGATGAAGAGAGCTCAGTCTCTTTAACTGGACCTCGCTTGCGCCATCCCACACCGTAGAAGCATGATCTATATGTGACCTGATGTGGGCGTTGAAGAACAGTTTTCGTGTTTCTACATTAGCTATATGTTTTAACTTGGATAAAATAAACAGTTTCTTTGATATTGTCTTACATACATTACTAAGATGGCGTTGCCATTTAAACTGGTTATCTACAGTAACGCCGAGAAGACGATGTTCCGTTACCTGGCTGATAGATTTGCCTTGAAGGGACAAGCTGAGTGAGAGAGTGCCGAGCTGGTGCTTTTGGCGGGTACTTACAACCATACATTCAGTCTTTGCAGGGTTTAAGATCATGGAATTGTTACTGCACCAGCTGTTAATGTCCTGTAATGTGTTTTGTAGGCGCGTGTCAATTACTGACAAATCCTTATCGGGAGTGTGTATCGCAGCATCATCAGCGAACATATCGCATGCAACACTATCATCACTAATTGTGAGTGGAAGGTCGTTAATGAACAAACAGAATAAAAGAGGGCCTAAAATAGAGCCCTGGGGCACGCCATGCTTTACTTTGCAATGACTAGAATATGTACCATTAAGGAGAACTTTTTGTCTTCTGTTTTCTAGGTAGGATTTGAAAAACACGGCTGCGCTTTTAGTATATAAGGATATTTTCTTTATAAGTATGTCATGGTTCACCATGTCAAAGGCTTTCCGGAAGTCTAAGAACACTACACCTGTTAGTTTGGAATCATTAATAGATGATAACCAGGTATCTGCCATCCTTATCAAGGCAGTGTGACAGGGATGGTTTGGTCTGAAGCCTGACTGCAGTGAATGGATGAGATTTTGGTTTTCTAAGTATTCAGATAGATGCTTATGGATGTGCCGCTCTAAAGGCTTCGACAAAACAGGTAATAGTGATATGGGGCGAAAGTTGTTGATTTCACTCAGATCTTTTGATTTTGGTAGGGGGATCACTTTTGCGTCTTTAAATGCGTCCGGAAAAGAGTTTTGGTTTATACAGAGATTGTAAATATATGTAATACTTTCGACGATATATGGAAGAGATATCTTGAGTATTTTTGAGCTGATCTCATCAGGCCCGGATGACTTTTTATTTTCCATCGAGGAAATTAATTTACCCACTTCGTGGACTGCTATAGGCGGTATCGTGAATGGTTCTTTGTCCGTATTTTCCCGATTACAGTGGTGTACTAGCGCGTTTGGACAAACATACTCACATGAGTTATTTCCTGTTGGGATTAACAATTCGGCTATAGAGGTAAAGTGGTCATTAAACCTATTTGCAGTGAGGTGGGGTGATACAGGCGCACTATTTTTATTTGTACCTTTAGTTACTAAATTAATGGCACGCCATACAGTAGATGAGTCTTTACTTTGTTTAACTACTTTATCGAAAAGAGATCTCTTTGCATTTAAAACCATATATTTAACACGATTACGCTGTGTTTTGTATTCAGTAAACCGCTTCTCGCTTCTCAGCTGGTCTCTATGTTCCATTGCCTCAATCAGATCCGCAGTCAGCCATGGTGGAACGGTAGCGTATTTCACTCTTTTGTGTCTCAGAGGCGCGTGTTTGTTCAGCACACCAAGAAAAATCCGGTACCAGGTATCTAATGCTTTATTTGGGTCACTATCGTTATACACGTTGATGAACCGTGCTGTGGCTAAATCAGCCAAGAAAACACTTTCATTAAAGTTTTTAAACGATCTGTAAGTTATGCAAGTGTGGACTTGCTTTTTTAGCTTTGGAAGTTTTGACAGCCATGTGCAGCTAACCGGATAGTGGTCACTTACACTAAGACTATTTACTTGAGTGTTGCTAACTGCTTGAGGTTTGTTGGTATAAATATGGTCTATAATAGTGGCTGATGATGGCGTAATTCTGGTGGGCGATGTTACCAATTGGTGAAGACCGACAAGGGTAGTAGTACATTCCCATGATGGATGGGGTTTAAGAAAGTCAATATTAAAATCTCCAAGAAGGAGAACATCTTTGTTGTGAATGTCTGTTTTATCGATCATGTGTAAAAAGCTATCGTACCACTCAAAGGTGGCTGCGGGGTTTCGATACAGAAATCCAACAAGTAAGGGCGGGGATTTAGAGTTTTTGATTTCTACCCAAATACATTCTACATCACCAGTTTCTAGGTCTTGTCGCCTGCGGGTTATGTGTAGAATGGATTGATGGATATATACCGCTACACCTGTTTCACCCTGTACTGACGGGTCTCTCCTGATAATAGAATAATTCGGGATGGCGATGGCTTCATCACTGATGTGGGCGGCCAAACGAGTCTCAGTTAAACCGAAGAGATGGAAATAGTTGGGGGTATTAACATAAACACAGACATCCTGAACTTTGTTTGCCAGGTGGTAGATATTTAGGTGACCGATACGAAATTGTTGGCCTTTCTTCGAGCGTCTGTTCATAGTTGTATAAATCATGTTCAAATAATAAGGTAAAAAACCAGGGAACAAAACTAAGGTACAGGATACAAATAGTAGAAGGTTACGCAGTTAAACCAGGAAAGAAATTACATGTACAAGTAAAATATCAGATGAAACAAATAAAGACTAATACGGTAAAGAACCAGGGGGCAAAACTAAGGTACAGGATACAAATAGTAGAAGGTTACGCAGTTAAACCAGGAAAGAAATTACATGTACAAGTAAAATATCAGATGAAACAAATAAAGACTAATTCGACTTTAGTCTCAGTACGTCAGCTGAACGGCGGTTCACGCCAGAAACCGTGTATTACAGCACACGCAAAGAGCACAAAAACAAAAACTTGCAGTAAAGAGTAAGAAACGGCAAGTGTACGATCTGAGAAAAACCCGCTATAAAGAAAGGGTTTATGTCAGAATTCATGTGTAACGAAGTCCATATGTTATAACAACACACTCGCTTTTCATTGAAAATGTAAGACAGGCGATAATCTCAGTCACCTGAGAACTTAAGTAAGGTTACTAGTCAAAAGAGTTCACGCAATGATCGTGCACTGTGAGTCGGGTGTTCCGACTGTCCGACAAGGATTCCGGTCATTAATAAAACATTACACGGATAGTTTACGGTTTGTTCACTGAACTAGAAACACTGTTTCACAGAGCAGTAGTGCACTAATGATCAGATGTGGTCATCGTTCATGTGTCTCTGTCATCAGATGTGGTCATCGTTCATGTGTCTCTGTCACCAAAAAATCGGTTAATCCATAGTAACTATGACAACCATCAGCAGCTAGCCTGAGTAAGTCGTCGCCGAGTTTATGCCAATTTAACAAGCGAGGTTGATGACACCTTCACGCAAACTCATACCATCACACACACACACACACACACACACACACACACACACACACACACACACACACACACACACACACACACACACACACACACACACACACGACCCACGGGTTTGTACACACATACCCTTTTTACTTCCAGCGCCAAGTCGGTAGGAGCGACTGATTGACCCTGAAAGCAGAAAGGCAATTCCCGAGCAGTTGTGCGCCCTGCAGGGCGAAAACTGATCAGACAAAACCTTAGAGCAGTAAACGTCCATCCATCGCTCTCCGTGTGTACACAGTGCAGAGATGTGATTCTAAAGCCTGTGCAGCTTGGCCCTGGAAGTAAAAGAGGTAGCTGGATGTCCTTCAGACAAACGGCCTAAGAAACTGCGCCAGCAACTGGAGCAGGTGTTGAGGATCCAGGGCCGTCTTGGTCTCCGCTCCCTGACTCTGGAACCAGGCGTTGGTGGGAGGTGCGGCCACTGGAGTTCTTGCTGGCACTAGTAGCGGGAAATCTGAAGAGAGGAGCTGGGGGACTTGGAGATTTTGTCGCCCCAACACGTTGCTCGATGGCGGTTGGCTAAGCTGGCTGGTCGACGTTTGGCGTGTGGTTGGCGAGGACTGCAGGCGGCCCGGGGCGGCAGACATTACGTGCTGCGATCCGCCACGGGTTGATGACGAGTCCCCTTGCTGCCCGCTCTCGCCACGTGACCCGTTACGGCTGATAAGTGGGTTGGACCCGCCCCGTTGACTGTGCCCCCCGGCGTCTCTCTGTTGGTGGTAGGGGCCGCGGGGAGGGTCGCCGTAACGGATCTTGAGAGCGATTAGCTTAGTGCCCTCGTCACTAGGGTGGGTCATGGTGTTATCACGCCTGTACATGACCTGCTTGGGGGCGCCGTTTTTGGTAAGGAAGGTAGAGGTATGGTCAACAAACTGAGTGTTTGTTAGTTGACAGGCCTGTTTTAGGTTGAAGTTGGACAGGCGCGCAGGTCGTGACAGGGCGTGGTGACTGCTGAAGGGAGGGATGATGGAAGAGGCCTGGATCGTGGCACGTGGGAAGGCGGCGGACACCATACGGATTAACTGTAGCCACGTGTCACTTGCAACTGGACACTGGTTGACACTGCAACTGTTGATTCCTACGTGGAAAACCACGTGCCGGATACGTGGCGTAGGGGTGAGGTGGGTCAGCCATTTGCTCAAAGCCTCGACTGAAAGGCCGGATACAGCCAGGTTCTGCACGCTGCAGTCTGTACTCGACATTTTTCGCTCGCTGACTCGCTTCATGACGGAGTCACCGAGCAGCAGAACGTTCGAGTCAGGCCTAATGCTCATGTTGCAGAGGTGGTCGTACGGCGTCTTAGCAGGCTGCCCGGGGGTGGCTTTGGGGGATGTCTGCATATCCTCTTGGGATGATCCGCATGAGGTTTCGTCATTTTCTTCGTCGGTGGCGAGGACTGCGAAGCGATTAAGGCGCAGATACACGGTCAGATCGTGTCGTGCGACTGCGCGCGATCTGATGGGTTTTCCAGGGCAACCATCAGATTTCTGACGTCACCATCGGATCGCGCGGGCTGCGGGACGAGTAGAGGCAGGCGCTACTTTTCAGCCCGCTGAGTCTGACGGCTGGTACCGGACGACCAATCACATTGCGAGTTTCGCGCACACCCCTCTCTTCTGAAAAATGGCGACGGAGATTTCGCGTGAACAAACATCGGCTCTCATTGAATTGTACCACGACCATAGTGTTTTGTGGGACTGTACGCTCAAGCAGTACAAGGACCAAAAAATAAGAAATCGGGCGCTGGAATCTATTCAAACCCAGTTTTTGATAATGTACCAGATTAAACTAGAAGGTAAGTTCTTTTAGTTTCATCTGTTGACCGCTTGCGAGTCCTGTTCAGTCTTCAAAGGTGCGATGTGTGTGTGCGTGTGATGATGTTGAGTAGAGACGAAGTTTAAGTCTGTTGTAAACAAATTCAATGAACAGATAGACTTTATTTTACTCTGCTCGGTGTGTGTGTGTATGAGAGAGAGAGCGAGTCAGTCATGACTGGTGCGTGTACTCCAAGCCACTGTAATGACTAACGTGTTAAGAAAATAGATCTGTTGACTGAAAATGCCACAGGTTGTTTAATTGTGCACTTGTAAAACACATCTCCAAATAGATGCACAAGACTTGTACTGATCTGTTTATCACTATTGAAACTGTAATGATATTTTCATCAATTTTGTGTGTGTGTAGCAAGCCTTATGCCGTTTTACTTGCATTCATCATTCGGTACATTTTTTCTTCAGTGAAAGACATCAAGATAAAACTGCAGAGTTTCCGGAGTTCATTCTGCAGGGAGGTATCAAAAATGAACTCCTCCACTCGCAGCGGTGCAGGTGCAGCTGATGTGTACCAGCCCACATATGTACATTTTAAAGATCTACAGTTTCTGATGCCAGTCATCAAGAAAAGAGAGTCACGGACAAATATGGTAAGTGAAGAATATTGGTGTAAACAGTAATTAGTGCATGAAATGGAATGCCGAGTAGGTGAAATTTCATATAGAAAAATGTGCACAGCACATAGCAGCAGTATTGTGCACTCGGCCATCGGATCACATAATCCTTTAGTTGCTGTGGGCAAATGTGCTTGAGAAATGTGTGTGACTGTCAGTGTTACTGTATCTTCCTGTACCTTGCTTGTTTGACAGTAGAACAATCTCAATTCAGAACTTTCTCACAATCAGCCATGTGTAGTAAATAAACGCATACATGATTTAATACTAGAGAACATTTCCAGGAGCAGTGTGTTCTAAGCTTGAATCTGCCATTTATTTATGCACATCAATAAACGTTAACAGCATGTACACTGTGAACATTGCAAATACAAGATATAATAAGACTGTGCAAGCAAGTGACAATAGCATTTATACTAGTCACAGTTTTACTTTTAATTCAGTCGTGGTCATCAATCTTTAATGTGTTTGAGTGACATGGCTTGAATGGTGATTCTACATGTAACTTTTACAGTAAAGCAAATGAACACCTGGAATTATATCGTTTTGTGCAATATACAGGACAAGTGAGTTTCTTGCATGATGATGATTATCCTCATCATTGTCGCTGCTACTATCATTAGTACAGTGTGCGAAACTTTACAAGAAAGAATTATGTTACTATGACCAAAATTAGGTCTGCAAAGTGCTTTACACGCACACACACCCTCCACCCCCACCCCACCCCCTCTCCTTCCACTGCTCTCTCTCTCTCCGCTTTCTCTGTCATATTCATATTCATACTCTGTCTCTGTCTCTCTCTCGCTATCTCTCCAGAATAACTACAGACTAGGTAGAGTATAATGTCCATGCACAATGTAAGCAGATAAGTTTTCTCCCATACAGCTCATTTGTCACTGGTTGTGCTGCGGTATGTCCTTGTCCCACTGCCAGGGAACAGCCCCCACTGATGTGAAGTAATCCCGGAAATCATTTCTTACTTCTTGTGCTGAGGTGGAACTGTTGTTACTGCCTTGTCTGCCGAGCTCATCATGCCATGCAACCTGATGCTCCACTCTCTCATTGTATAATTCATCACATTCTGTTCTGAGAAAGTTGTGGAGTGCAAGGCAAGCCATTACAATGTCAGTGGCCACATCCGGGTTAACATGCATTTTGGTGCTCAACACAGCAAAGCGGTTAACAAGAATACCAAAGGCATTCTCCACTGTGTTTCGAGCTCGGCTCAGGCGATAATTGTAAATTCTTTCATCAGCAGACAGACCTTTGCTGGGATAGGGCTTCATGATGTACGTCTTCAGTGGGAAAGCCTCATCACCAACAATGACATAGGGTAGGGGTGTATGAAAGCCTTCTGGTGCTTTTGGTGGTGGTATTCTCAGAGTTTGATTCTGAAGTGCTGTTGCCAGTCTTGAATGTGCAAACACACCAGCATCATTGTTGCGTCCATTTGCCCCTATGTCAAACCAAATAAATCTTTTTTGCGCATCAACTAGCGCCATGAGGACGATGCTGTGAAACCTCTTGTAGTTGAAAAACTGAGAGCCGCTGTTGCTTGGGGCTTTAAGGGCTATATGTTTCCCATCCAGAGCTCCGATACAGTTTGGGAAATGCCATTTGTCCTCAAAGTCTGCAGCAATTTTCTCCCAGTCTTGGGTAGAGCCAGGAATCTGCACACAATAAGAAAAAGTATTACTGTTACATGTTATACAAAATCACATGGATTTTCTGGATATTTTCTTACTTTTGTACGTTTATTGTTTGTAGGAGCTGGTGCCGTCTTCACAGTCACAGGAGCTGTTGTCACAGTCACCGGAGCTGTTGTCACAGTCACCAGACCAGCCACTTCAGCTCTGACGATGTGGCGGATCCGGTGAATACTCCTGCACCAACAGACCGTGACATAGAGGTTTCTTGGCTGTGTTCATCCTCTGGTACTAGAGTTCAACTATGCCCAGACATAGATTCTCAAGAAGATGAACTGCCAGAACCAGCCATGCCTCAGTCACGACCAGCTACACCACAGTCACGACCAGCTACAGTACAGCCTAGACTAGCTACTACACTACCTATTGCACATGTATCAACACACACAGCATCAGCAACCTCGACACATCGTCCGCCAACACTGTCCAGTTCCACTTCCAGAAAAAGAAGACCCTACACAGCCACAGATGAATTATCCTTGGAACTGAAAAGCTACTTGCACAACAAAAGGGCCACACAAGAACACAAGCGCAAAGAACAATCTGTGCCAGAAGACCCAGATATGATATGGGCAAAGAACCTCATTGCCACCCTTAATGAACTCAAGAACATCAACACAAAAAAAATGCTAAAACTAAAGCTCACAGGGCTAGTCAGTGAAGCGGTTTTGAAAGAACTAGAGCAAGAGAGCATGTAAAACTTGCTGTGCATATCTGTTGATGTTTTGAGTTCTTTGATGCTGGCTGTCAGCTTCCTTGTTTGACCCCCACCCGGGTCTGCCCTGGGGGACTTGGGTGGGGTTAGGTATTTTTTAGTTAGTTCCCAGGGTCACCCTGGTCATCCCAACAGGGTGGGTTTTTCTCTCTATTCTGGGGCATGTGTTTCTGTCTACCCTTTGTCCATTCACCTGTATTTGCCTTTTTTAAACTCTCCCTACTGTCTGCCCCCCACCCGGGTCTGCCCTGGGGGACTTGGGTGGGGTTAGGTATTTTTTAGTTCCCAGGGTCACCCTGGTCAGCCCCACAGGGTGGGTTTTTCTCTCTATTCTGGGGCATGTGTTTCTGTCTACCCTTTGCCCATTCACCTGTATTTGCCTTTTAAAAACTCTCCCTACTGTCTGCACTGCCTGTAGCTCTTGATATTGGATGTGTGTTGCTAAATGGTCTTAGCTTTATTTAGCCCCATGTGTTAGGTTTATTTAACGTATTTGACCAGCTGGCGACATACATTCAATGTTCTTTTTTTTTTTTTTTCACAAGCAGTGCAGGCACGTCCTGAGAAAGCCTTGTTGCTGTCGGGACGTTAAGCAATGTACAATCAATCAATCAATCAATCAATCCCTACTGTCTGCACTGCCTGTAGCTCTTGATATTGGATGTGTGTTGCTAAATGGTCACAGCTTTATTTAGGCCCCATGTGTTAGGTTTATTTAATGTATTTGACCGGCTGGCGACATACATTCAATGTTCTGTTTTTTTTTTTGTTTGTTTGTTTGTTTTTTCACAAGCAGTGCAGGCACGTCCTGAGAAAGCCTTGTTGCTGTCAGGACGTTAAGCAATGTACAATCAATCAATCAATCCTTGTTTGAATGATTGAATACATCGGCGAGAAGGAATGTCACTGAGGTGAACAATAATTTGCCTGTACACACAAAAGTACTGCTTTCAGAAGTATTGTCATCATGTTACTTCCTCCACTGAATGAAAAAAGACATAATTCAATACTTATCTCATATTTCTCTTAATTTTTTTAGTTCCTTAGTTCTTTTCTGTTATTGTCTGTGAGGGGTTTTTGTGGTGCTTGGCTAAGATTTGAAATAAAGTTGAACATAGTTAACCGTACATAATGGTTGTTATTTTCTTTTTCGTACATTTTCCTACACTTCTCTTTCTTTTCTTTTACAGATATCAACCTATCTCTCTCGCTCTGTGTGTGTGTGTGTGTGTGTGTGTGTGTGTGTGTGTGTGTGTGTGTGTGTGTGTGTGTGTTTATACCTTCATGTAGTCAGCTTTCAATGCTTCATATATGGCCCTGCATGTCTCTGGCACTATCCTTCCCATTGACTGGCGGCTGATTCGATAGAGGATGCCTATGTCCTCGTAGGTACCACCTGAAATAAAGCACAAAGTTTGTTTGAATCCAGACCTGAGGCAAGAAACATTAAAAATTTCCGTCACCTTATACTACTGCATCTGCGATATTGACAAAATGCATCTGTGTAATACTAACTGTAGGTTTCTATGTTATATGAAGCACTATACAGTACGCACTTGAGACATCTGTTTTTAACAGTACTTCATCACAAAACAGAGTAGTCAGAACTGAATCCATATCGTCAGTGAAACGAGGTGTGCAGCAGTTATCATACAGCAGTTTCAGTGTTTGTACTGAACCATCAAATACACTAGATAGGCTTTAATTAAAACATACCTGCTGCCAAGAATCTGAGAGTGGCCTGTATCCGTTGTTCTTTTGCAATGCATTTCCTCATAACGGTGTCGTTTCTGTCGAGAAGAAATCTAGACGCACGTTCCACAAGAAGATCAAAATGGTGGGGTTCCATCCTCAGAAAGTTTCTGAAGTCTTCTGGATTTTCTTCACGAAGTTCTCGAAAAAGATTGTCGTATGCTCCAAATGCCTCTCGTCTTTCTAGCCATGGTTTCACCCACCATCTCCGACTACGTCTTTTTTTCTGATTTTGTATGTGAATGTAAGCTAATATCACGGCTTCATCTTCGCTGCTACTCTGTGAATCAGCCATTGTTTACCGAAGCAGAGACCTTGACCCCGTCTGGAATTTCCAGCAGAGTGGTATCTGCGGGTCGGGCTATGCGTGAACGTGTAGCGCTCCATCCCGCCAGACATCCGATCAGGCGGCCGACCGTCCCGCGCAGTCGCACGACACGATCTGACCGTGTATCTGCGCCTTTACGGGTGGCCACAGTAGCCGCTGAGCCGCTTGATGACGGCGCGCGCTGTGCAGTCACTGGAGTGCTAGCGGCCGATGATTCGATCTGCACCCTGGGGTGATTGTTGAAGCTAGAGGGTGATGGAGGGCGTGGTGGGGACTTGTTTGTACCATGCGCTTGGACAGGCAGTGAAGATGACAGCAGAGACTCCACTTGTTTTTTCAGCGTACGGAGCTGTGTGTCTTTGCTGAGTGCATGTTTCGTAACTTGTGTGGACAGGGCGCTCTGTTCTCGAGCCAGCTTCTCCACCGCCTTGTCAGTTGAAATAGCGTAGTCTCGTAGGGACTGGTCCCCAGCTTGGAGGCCGTGCTTGAATTTGGCTTCGTTGTCCCTGATGTTACAGTCAAGGTTGTCCTGTCTGGCGCTGAGCAATGCATTCTGTTGCTTGACAGTAGCCAGCTCCTGTTTGACCGTCTGCAGCTCAGTTCTAAGTTCCTGGATGCAGACGGTGGCTTCCGTTAGCTGTTGTTGCAGGATGGACAACAGTGGGGATGATGCAATCTGAGACGCACAGGGGTGGTGGGTTTGGCCAGAGGGTGACGCTGTACCGTTTATCTCATCAGGCGATGCAGGGTCAATTTGTTGACGGACGCCAACGTCATCGCTTGTGGTCGTCGTGTTAATCACTCTAGCCGAAGAGGGATTAGTGTTGGGTGGGGCTAGGACAGAAACCGAGTTCTCGCCACCGGGTGTTATGGGCGTGGCTTTCAGCGGGGGAGTGTCCTGGGTGACGTCAGGCGAAGGATCTGAGAGGAAGGAGGGGGAGGGGCTAGACGAGACTTGCCCCAAGCAAGGATTTTCGATGTCATATTCAAGACCGATGGTGTTTTGAGTGGACGAGGGCGGAGCATCATCGTTGTTATCGTTGTTGGTGGTTATAGCCTCGAGTAGAGAAGTATGATCGCAGGACTGAGTGGAGGGTGGACTACAGGCAATGCTGGCAGCGCGCTGTCGTCTGATTGACGATGGTGAGGGGGTCTGGGGGGAGAAAGGGCACTGGGATAAAAGATCAGTGCGACTTGCTTCAAGTTCATCCACCATTTCTTGGACAGGCTGAAATTCATCATCTATCCACCACTTACAGTTTTTTTCCCTGTATTCTGATAAGATATGACGTGTAGAACACGGTAATTGTGACAACACCCCCAGGGGTTCCATCTGAAATTTGTATAAGGGTATTATTCAAATCATCAGAGTAAGGGGGTTGGATGGGGGTGTCGACGGTTTTCTTGTTTTTGTTACGGTCTTCCCATGACGCTGATACTCCGGGGGTTGGATGGGCGATGTAGCGTTCGTGCAGAGCTAGTCTCCACGCGAAGACTCTGGAGGGGTCGGTCAGGAAGTGTTTTTGGATTGGATCATTGGTATCAGTGATCTCCTCCAGGGGTTCGAGTGGGGACTGGGCGGGGGTTTCGAGTGGGGACTGGAATTTGGCATAAAAGGAACGGGTTTTGGGGCCTGACATGGTTGAGGGATGGTGTCATCACTGAGCTGTCTTACTACTTTCGAGGTGACATGATGATTACTGATCTAGTCTGGCTACTCTGCTGAGGCCGGCACGCCACGCACGCCTTGATAGTTCGCGGCTGCTCTTTGACGCACACAGTCGAATACATTTGTCTCTTACAAGCGCACGCCAAAATCTGTGGAGTAGGCGTGAGCTAAAACACTCCAAAAATCCATTTCCCAATACTGCTTTCTGGACCCTTCCACCTATAATGTACTTCTTCTATTAAAGCTGAACTGGTTCCATTCACCCTCATCTGAACATGCATGAAAGGCACAGAGCTACATAGGTACCATTTAGCATACTATATACTAGGAACATTTAGTTCTTCATTCCCCAAGTATCACTCATCACCATCCCAGCCGGCAGGGACCGTGTCTGTGACCTCAGGTTATCTCGCCTGTCAAGGTTTATAAACATCTCCCAACTCTGACACTGGTTTCTGGAAAAGCGGCTGGAGCAAAGGCCAGACCCAGGGGGAGTAAGCCGATACTAATGAGATAACGCAGCTGGTTACTTACGGCCGGCACGCCAGGCTGGCGCCAAGCGAAACAGAAGCAAAGAGTCCATTGTTCCTCGGCTCGAAGTATCCAACAGAAACAATGATGAAGAAATGAAAGGTTAATAACTCTCGAAATATGAAAGTCACACGAATTAAAAATCACAGTCCAGTAGAAGTTACTATCGCAAGTCACTGGGGCAAAAATCTCACATCACAACCAAACATTGCGAACACAATTGGCACTTGAAGACGGAGCGATGTAATGATGCGCCTTGCTCCGAAGAGCAGCTGAGAGAGAGAGAGAGAGAGAGAGAGAGAGAGAGAGAGAGAGAGAGAGAGAGAGAGAGAGAGAGAGAGAGAGAGAGAGAGAGAGAGAGAGACCATCACTGTAGTCTTGATATAATTCAACATTGCACATCCCACAACATAATAAGTGAAATGCAGTATCCAGCCACCAAACAACATTACACAGATACTGTGCACAATGTTGGCATGAAAATCAAACAATACTGTTACCAGTTCCACACTGTGTCCAATTGCAGCACAACAAAGTGAAATGCAGTCTCAAGCCCCATAACTTGCACTGCACAATGCTGATGTCAACACAAAATACCATAACAACTGAATAACAAAGGTACAATGCACTGTGTCACCTAGTCTGCATAATATAGGCATGCACACCAAACAATACCTGTACTGCTCTTGATACAAAATCGACCATATAACACTGCAAAATACATGAGTGCTGCGCTGGCAAAGTGTCTACAACAGAGTCTGCACCATGCCGGCCCGTAATCCAAGCAATACCATTGCTGCTCTCTAAAAACTCAACATGGTGCAGGCTATCATGTCACAACTGATTGCTGCATACCACCCACCACGTACCCTCTGGTACTGTGCACAATGTTGGCATCAGTTTACTTTATTTAATTTTGGACCCGCTGGGGGCATGAAAAAAAATCACAAAAGAACTTACATGAATGTGCTCAGAAATGAAATATTATCCTTATTACTACACTGTACGCATGTTCCTTAGCACAAATCACAAATGGACACGGATCATAGTCAGGTCATTCTGTTTGCTGGCGTGTGTCATGTACAGTACATCTGTAAAACTTGTGAAATGAACCATGTGGTTAGCAATTCTGATACGATAAGTAAAGCCACACAGCTGAAAGTCAAAGATTGACAGTGGAAGAAAAAAACAAAACAAACACAAAGTACAGTACATATCATATGCCTATGATCAGTTATCACCCAACCACTTAAATCTGCTGTGACAGCTGGAGGGTAATGCAAGAACTGCATGGTCAACTCACTCTTGAGAAGTATTGCGTTTTTCATTGAGCAAGTCCACATTTGGACAACATTTTAAGCTGAGGGTTTAATGACATAAATATACATCCCCACGTTTCTATATTTCCGCACATCCCCTCTCCAGAAAGGACCCGTGGGTTTTATACTCTGAGGCCACTGACCATTTTCAGAATGAACCCTGTATATCATTTTGAATCATGCAAAGCGGAGCAGTGATAAGTTTTCTCCTTGTCTCACACCGATGCTGCACAAAATATATCTGTACCACTGTTTCCTACCCTATAAGTGTCAGCTGTGGAGTACATATTTTGAATGACTGATGTATGCCAGTATTTAGGAACTTGTCACAAAAAAGACCTGTTCATATGAGGAAATGTCTTCGAAAAATGAACACATTGTCAGTAAAGGGGTTTTCCTTGGATAATCAAAAACTAATACATATTAAGCTGCATTTCCAAATCGCGACATGACAGGAGAGTGACAAAAAGTAACTTTTCTGAGGGGGTCATCCAAATAAATATGCGTAGGAAGGTCTTACCATCAGGTATCTCTTTACCAAATTTAGGGTTACAGTTAGGAATACTTGAGAAAAAAACATCTTTGGGCAATATATGGCTATCTTGTACCTATTTCCCGATTTCTTGTGACCCTTGACCTCTCTGACCTTTCATGCATACGAAATTAGTATGCATGAAAAGTTCTTACCACCTTGTACCAAGTCTGAGTTTGAAGTTGTGTATACTTGAGAAAACATCTTTTTGGTCAAAATACAGATATTTTTCACCTTTTTACTGCACTACAAATTACAACATGGGTGTCAAATCGCTTTGTCACATTGTTATATGAAAACACACAAAGCACACCCCCATCACTGTACAATAGCCCCTGAACTGCTCGACTGCACGTTACAATTTTGTCACCCCGCTGATTCTATGTCAGGCTTATGGAAACACTCCCTCTTTATTTCTATTTTCTCGAGTTTTGTCATTGTCACTTTGTTGTCACTGCCCCACTGCTGTTGTGTCTGCAGTTGAATAGCCAGGCCTAAAGCCTGCTTGCCCTTCTCCTAATATATGGCTATGCATCAGCTCAGACAGTAAGGCACAGGCTTTTGCTGCATTGCGAATGATGTGACTGTCCAAAACCTTGACATTGTGGCCAGCCTGGTGGATGGACATCAAAATAACAGGACGTCTGCCCTCCTACACAGGACAATCAGTTCACTTCCTTTGCCTTCTCGTCGGTTGGCCATCGCGGAGAGATGTACCCGCTGAACTCTTCTTCCCCCATCTTTCGCAACCTGCAAAATATAATTTTGTATCAAAAAAAGTTCTGACATGCACATATTGCGTGCATATATGTTTGCAAGTATTTATACAAAGTACATACATGCATAATATGACAGTAGTCAGAACATGAACAAGAAAGGCAATGTCCTTATGGTTCATGTGTATGACCAATCCACATAATATGTCTGTCCTTTTTGACCTTGGCTTGACTTCTCCAACAGGTCTCTGAAAATGTCTAAACATAAGTATAGGGCTGGATTTTGTACCAGTGAAATCCGAGTATTTTTCCAAATCCCTTCATTTTTCACACATTTGTCAACCCTCTGTGACCCTTGACCTCTGTGAGGGGCTGATTACATTAGTAGCACAGAAAAGTGTTATCATCATGCCAAATTTTATTTTAAAGTTTGCAAAAACATTGATAAAAACTACAACTCTACCCGAAACTAACTTTTGTCACCCTTATCATGTGGTATCTCCATAGCAAGTTTGAGTTTGAAGTTGAAAATACTACTTGAGATGACCTTTGAAAGGTCACAGAAATTGGTATGTTTAGAATTATTTTACCACAAAGTACCCTTGTGCCAAGTTTGAAGTCTGAGGCTTGCATAGTCTTCGAGGAAATGCCAATGTTAAAGTTGCCCACAGGTAACAGATATTTGACGGACTACCCTTTACAAACACTTACTTTTGCTATCACACGTGCGCCAAAACTTAGACGCCATTGAGCTTGAAATGACCACAAAGGGTGTATACATATATCTAGAATCAGCATCAATATTCAAAGTGTAACTTGCAGAAATTGTTTCAAACAGGACACAACTCATTGCTGTTTAGCAACAGCACACACTGGACCAAATGGGTAGTATTCAGATTTTTCTAGTCCTTTTGTATGCACTAAGTGCTTATTAAAGAAAACAACAGTATTTGGAGACTTGCCCAACCCTCTAGTTTTCAAATCAAATGCAATATGGTGCCACTTGTTGACAGCAAGTGATTTTAGCATTCGGTGTTGTTGAGAATGCTGGTACTACTACTACACCATCTTCAAAATGAAAGAAAGCATTACAGTGTGATGTGTTTATCCCAACCAGTTGTGTTTTGTTATGAACCTGATTCTATTCACAAATCAATCGGTATGCTTTACCTCGAGTCCAGGACAATAAGTGCCGCTGGAACTGGAATTGCCTGCTTTTAGCTGTGGCCTTCTCCTTTGAGCAAACATGACCTGACTAGCTCTTGCCTCTTCTTGGTGTAGGCGTCATACTTCTGTGCTTGTTTGCAAGTATACCCTCTGGGCGTGACTCTGCAGTGAGACGTCAACAGCAGCACTGACCTGAAATAAAATACATGTTTGTTATCGTGTTATTCGGCAGCATGGCAATTTCACTTCTGATCTTATTTTAGGGTGGGTCGGTTCCAAATTCCACAAACAGGGACTTTGTTATAGCATTATAAACAATTCGGGGCCGGTGGGGGGAGTCCCCCCCCCCACCCACCCACCCAATTCGTCCCTACATTTAGTTTACACATTACTACCTTCAAACTAATGTGAAATAAACTGTGAACACCACAAACAAGAATGGTGAAGCCTGGATCGCTCGTGTGCATTTAAAACTGATCATTTTCTTAATCTGAACTGTGTGACCTTTCCAACAGGTGACTGAAATTTAAGTGCCATGAGTCTAAGCATAAGTAAAGGGCTGGCTTATGTACAGTTGTGAATAGTATTGGAGAAAAAATATCTTTTGTCAAAATATGGCTATTTTTTTTTTTTTTTTACCTATTTCTTGATTTCTCATGACCCTTGGCCTGAACTCAAACTGGTAGGCTAAGAGTAAGAAAGGTCTTGCCACAAAGTATCCTTCGGCTACGTTTGAAGACTGTGGTATGAATAGTCTCCGAGAAAATGCCAACATTAAAGTTTACCATGGACGACCAATGGCCCAGAACATAGCCTTACACTTGCTTCGCACATGAGCCAATGAAAGAAGGCATTACAGTATGATGTGTTCATTCACATCATAGTTGTGTTGTGTTCTGCACCTGATTCTCATCACAGATCTACTGGTATGATTTACCTTGAGTCCAGGAGAATAAGTGTCACCTTCCCTCACTTCACTTGAGCTGTGAATGTGACCTTGGTCAGTTGGTGTAGACGTCATACTTCTGCGCTTGTTTGCAAGTATGTACTCTGGGTGAAAGTACTGAGACTCCACATCGAGAGGTCAACAGCAGTATTAGCCTGAAATGAAATACATGATTATTACTGTGCATGGCTGTGCAGAACCACACTTTTAGTTGGGAGAGGACCGGAGGCCACTGAGTGCAAGATAAGCCATCTGTGGCACGGCCGGGCGTGGGGGCAATTACACATTAGCGCGCGCCCCTTCAGGCAGAGTGAAAGAGCTTTTCATAGACTTAGAAAGGAGTGCTCTTTCAATACCGTACACTATGTCTACGTGCCGACAGCGGCATACCGGCGCCCTGCAGCGGAAACGCTGTAAAGTGGTAGTAACTGAACATTCATCACAAAATGCGTTTTTGTCTCAAGAATGTCATTAAAACATGCGTGTAAATTTGTAGCTGATAAAATTTGCTTTCTTTTAATACTAAACATGCCCATGCTGCTTAGTACCAGGACACCTTCAAGAGCAGTTACATTTCATATTTGCAATACAATGAACATGCACTGACAAAATAAAGCGTTAACTTTGAAGCTCAATCTGTTGTGCATGTCCCTTTTCTGTGGGATGAAAAGTTGATGTATCTACGCAGCATTCTAGCCTCTACTGTTATCACTTACTAGATTTCCTGGGCCATTCCTGCTAGAGCAACACTAGCGTCAGAAAGTACTCCACTGCTGAGAAGCTGGTAAGCTTGTAATCCTTTAGGTACATCAAGACGATCAACACAAACATGTTGATACCAGCATTTGTGCACTGTTTTCTCCACATACTCTACATAGAGAATTTAACCTTTTAAAGTGAAATGATTCTGTGTGTGCAAATGTTTCTTGTGTATGTTTTATTCCCGCCATAACTGTACTGTCTTTCCCTTACCACCATTTGGAATAAAGGAACCAGGATAACATGAATGAGCAGACAACAGTTAGTACCTGCTACTATTAAACAGTATCACAGAGAATACTGGAGGCTATAAGCAGAGCATAAAGCACAGGGATTACACTATACACAACAGTATTCCATAGAGAATGAATGTTCAGACCTACTCAGTACTGTGCGAGGCACAGATAACTTATTATGCAGTCACACACAAACATGGTACCTGTCTTTATCCTCAGATTACACCCTTAAAAAAAAACATCCCGTGAATAATACCACCAACACGGGAACCAGCAGGAATTGGTGCACAAGTGTGTTAAACGGTTTTATGTAGAAAACTGGAGAAGAGGCGTTAGAGAACATTAAACACAGGCATTACGCACCACACGTGAGTAGTCCGTTACAGAGATTAGAGAAGGAATTTTTGCTGGCAGCCAGTGACCTAGATAGTCTGCTCGCAGTGGGGAGGGGCTACCGCACACCGCAGCAGCAGGCTGCGGGCCAAACTAAAGAGTGAGAAATCGGCCTTTCTGTACAGCCGTGGTGTTGTTCGGCAGCATGACAATTTCACTTTGCGTCAACTAAATGCAGGGGCAGATTATTACTTTCAAAATAAATGCGACAAAAACTGTGTAAACCGCAAAGAACAAACAACAATGGCAAAGTCACGTCTGTATGCCTCATGCGCATAACTGATTCACAACCTGTGTGACCTTTCCAAAAGGTAGCTGAAATAAGTGTCACGAGTCTCAACATAAAGGCTTGCTAGTCAAATTTGTATTTTTCACACATTCTATGGTCATCCAAAATGGTAGTCAACAAATATTAGGGTTTCAGTCAAAGTAGCGTTTTACTAGGTAACCCTTTTAATCCTGATACACCCACTGCTTGAAATAAATGTGACTATGATAGTTCAAGGGTGGTGCCAGAATAAATTGGCGTCTCATCCGCCAAGCTATTCTGGCACCATCCTTGAACTAAAAAAATGCTAGACCTATCTCCTAATCTGTAATATAGCCTTCATAAGACAGAGAATGGATGAGAAAACTAAGTTACTAAGTACTGAAAGCAGTTACTGAGTTAGTAATGCAAAATTCTCCCTTAGCAGGACTTTTTACTACACACAGTACGTTTTCCTAAATAATAAGCACTGGCACTGGTTTAATGTCACTACACTGTGGACTACATTCCTTCCACCGTATTAGTAAAGGCTCTCTGAGAATGTATGGAAATGTTCTACTTCTAGGTGGTGACTGACATACATGGAATGCATGCCCCTGTCAACCCACAATAAAATGTAGTCTTCTTCATTGCAGGTAGGCTGTAAATTTCCATGCATAAAAGGACAGTTAACTATTGGGGTTTTGCGCCGTGCAGGTGACATCTCACGGCGGTGCATCAACTAAAACTTTTTTTTTTAAAGAGTTGGAAAACCAGTCAGATATGCCACTTACGTACGACATTTTTCTTTCACTACTAGTAACTCGTGTTCTAGTCACTTAGCAAACACCACCAACCTCTTTTTCTGCTTTAGTTTACCTTTTCCTTGCTGATGTCTGAAGAGATTTTGCTGTTTTCCTGGCTGCCACGTATACTTCCCGTTCGGTTGGCCCGTTCATTTTTTTTTATTTTTCTGAGAAATGGTTATGCGTTACTACTGACGCTCGATGACTTGTCGCAACTTATGCAAAAGTATCTCATTTCTGAGGAAACACAAAATTTTATGCATAGAAACAGTCAGTTTACACACCTATTTCAGACAGTATATATCTTTTGTCAATTATCGATAAATTGAGCTTGTTTGCAATACGACTTGCCGTACGGCGGTTTTTTTCGGTGATCTCTAGTCTCATGTCACGGCAGACGCAAGATAGCGGTATCTAAATGCGCAGAAAAGATGCGCGAAAGAGGTGTGTCCTACAACCTTAAGACAACTCGAGTGAGATTCTCAATATCACCTAAACACCGATATAAGAATCTATATGTATCCATGTACCTTGTACGTCTTGGAGATCTGTGATACTGAATTGCCAATTACTTCCATAACGCTAATCTGCGTCCACTGTCAGTGAAGTGGTTAACACTGTCAAGATGCACACTTTCTGACAAAACACAGTCATGCAGACAATTGTACTGGCTGCTTCATATACAGACTATTATAATCATATACAAGCCGTGAATAAATCACATTAACACATTCAGCAAGACGCACATATTTCCCAAATTTGGAGGCGTTATCAAACGACTATCCACCTGTTGCAGAAGACAGATCGACCATAATAATTCAAAGGTAGTGCCAGATTAGCTTGGCGCCGACAGGCGCCAAGCTAATCTGGCACTACCTTTGAATTATAATGGTCGACCAATCTCCTGCTGTAGTGCTTCAGGGCTGAATGGGTTAACCCCTTCACTACTGGCACACACTGAACAACACACAACTGCAGGAGACATACATCTATATGAGCCCCAGTATTCGCTGGAGCTCTTGTGGATCAGTCAACGTCCAGTGTTTGTCTCCCTTGTATCCATTTGTGTGTTTGCATTTGTGTGTGTGTGTGTGTGTGTGTGTGTGTGTGTGTGTGTGTGTGTGCGTGTGCGTTAATGTGTGTGTGTGTGTGTGTGTGTGTGTGTGTGTGTGTGTGTGTGTGTGTGTGTGTGTGTGTGTGTGTGTGTGAACGGGTTATCTGGAGTACAGTGCGACACTGTTTTTAAAATCGTGTCCATTTCCTGTAAAATGAGTGTGTGATCGTTCATTTTTGTCTGGTATATAAAAAAAGGAATAAAGAACTGACCGCTCAATTCCTTGTGTGGATTGATTTGAGTATGGACAGCGTCATCCGGCTCCAGTGCCTGAAAACAAACATCTTATTAATGAAGTCATGGTAATCTTAGCAAAGTAAGCGACAATCTTGTAAACAATAACGACAATTCCATCAGAAAATAGGTATTTACTTGGAGCACGCAAGGAGTCTAACATACACACGCACAAGAACACACACACAGACACGCACGCACACACACACACACACACACACACACACACACACTTCTACACACATGCACGCACACGCACACACACACACATCACACTCATCACACACACACACACACACACACAGGCTTCTACACGCACGCACGCACACGCACACACACACACACACACACACACACACACACACACACACACACACACACACACACACACACACACACACACACACACACACACGCACACACACATGCACCTACGCAAAACTTTCCGTTAACAATCTGCGTGACGGTAGCGATTTTAGTTACAATGATTCCTGTAGGAATCATCGCGACTAAAGCCGCTACCGACACGCAAAGCGAAATACAGTTTGAACGAATACAAAAACTACAGCGGATTGCCATTTTCTAATATTAGCCATTATTATTGGGTGGCATTGCATTAACTAAAATAAGCATGAAAACACACATGAAAATCTTCAAATACATAGACTATTTTGCTTGTGCGTTCTTTTTAACCATAGGAAGTTTATGTAAGAGTGACACATTTTTGTAAAATAAAAAAAAAAAAATAAAAACATTCTGCAGTCATTAAATTTAAAGATAAAGCTCATTTTGTACGGCCCCCAAAAAACAAACGCAAACAGCAGTTCTAGATCATTTCAGCCAAATGGTTTTCTTTTGCAGTGTACGGGGAAGCAACTGATTTATTTATATTTTTTATTTGTTAATTTTATTTTTATTTATTTATTTATTTATTTATTTATTTACTGTTAATGAAATTAAATCAGCAAATTTTTGAAAACATGTTGTTGTTTTCTTTGTTTGTTTGTTTTTTTCACCGCAAAATAAGTTGAGTTTAATACAAAGTAAACCGGTTTATCAGTAAACGACTACTTCCCATTTGACATGAACAGAATGAAAAACAAAAACATCGGGTGATTTACATTTGACGTAAAACGAGAAAAATATTCTCGTATAGTTTAATTATAAAGAAAATGAACATGATCATTTAGCACATGTTTTATCACTTTCAACACGAACAAGACTTTAATATTTTGAACAAGTAAATAAGAATTATTGCTGTGACATTTTTTTTTTTACTGCGGATAAAAGTAACTTGAGATTTGATAGATTTACTGTTTTCATGCTTCACTGGTTAGCTTTAAATTTTATCCGCTGAACGTACTTTTATGAGAGGTATAGAAAGAATGACACGTTGCAGAATCAGTTCCAGGAGTTTTCTCAAAGTCTCAACCCAAGCTAGGTGGCACTACACCAGCGGAGGTCAACTCTAAAAGGTGTGGGGGGTGTGGGGGGGGGGGGAGGGGGCGCATGTGAGAGACCTACTACAGTATCCGTCTTAACCCTTTGCGTGTCGGTAGCGGACTTTGTCGCAATGATTCCTTGAGGAAACAAAAACCACAACGGGCTAATATCGATGCGCAGAATCAGAAAATAGTGTACATGCCTCTAACTATTATAACATTATATGACTGCTTAACTCTCCCGAGCACGCGGGAAAGGTCATCGAAAACTGAGAAATAGAAGAGTCCGCTGGATCACCGCTTCACCCCGTGCCCCCCGTACCCAAAGGCCATCGGGCCGACGTCGACCGCCGTTGGCCCGCGCACGGCCGTGCGCGGGCCAACGGCGGCCGACGTCGGCCCGATAGCCTATTGCGCATTGGGACATTAATCTTATTCGGCTAATCTCAGCACTCTCATACCACGTGCTGGAATTAAGATCATAATACGCCCCCTCTTCCAATCGATACAAAATCGTTACTCACGTTCTGAAGGACACCCCACACCTTGAGAAGGTTGTTGTTCCCGAGTTTCAATTTGTTGACGAGATCACGTGATGGCGGAGTGTATCCAGTCACCTCGCCTCGTAGACTGGCGATGTCTAATAGCTCTTCACCAGTGGTGTTCGCGTGCTGACCAGCAGTGGGCACTCCAAGTCCAGCAGTCCTATCCAGACGTGTGATACATGCCTCCAGCCATTTTTTCTTCTTTCTCAGTTCTTCTCTGAGCTTCAGCAGACCTTGTAGTGTTTTTGTTTTTTCCATATCAATAATTATTTCAGAGATAGTTTTTTCCGCGTTGTCTGCGTCATCTTGTTTCTGAGATATCAGTTGTCTCAGGGACCAGACGGGACCGCTCGTGTGCTGCCAGCGTGACGCCATCATGTTGTTTTCTTTCTGAGACAATTGTGAAACCCGAATCATCTTGATAGGATTAAGATCGTTCGTGTAGTATCACAATTTGCATCAATTTACATGCATAGGTTTGTAAATGTATTTTCATTATTTGTGTACTTAGGTTTTGAGTGACGATAGAGTTTACAACATCCGAAGGCAATTAGACAATTGGACAATCAGAGGAAGAGAACAAAATATTCCAATTTATCTGTGGATGTGTGCTCGGAGAAAATTATGATCTTAGGCAGCAAGGAGAATGATGCTGAGCGTTGTAAGATAACCCCCCCCCCCCCCCCCCCGAAATTCCTCCCTCCGACTGAGCGGGAAGGGGTGGGAATGGTTGGGAAGGGGAGGGGCGGGCTGTCGTAAGTAAAGGGCCGGCCACAGTAAAGGGTCTGCATAAAAACTGGTGAAGTATACAATCAATTAGTTTAAGCCCCTTTCAATAATACCGATTTCCGTATAAGGTGTACCCCAGTAGCAAAACGTTTTCTGGCCCACGAAGGTCGCAGTGCGCCCGCGCACAGCCGTGCGCGGGCTCACTGCCGCCGTCGTGGGCCCGAGGGCCTTTTGCTGACTTGGTACGCATAGCGTAGGGGATTCATGGACACGGTGGGCCATCGACATTGTCCTGAGTCCTGTTCTCAACACCTTCATTGAAGATTCGCGCCACACTCTGCTCTCCCCCCCCCCCCTTCCCACTCTACCCGCCACCCCCCCCTCCCCCCCCCCCCCCACCTCCCAACACAAACACTCACCACTCACCTACTCCCTCCCCCCCCCCTTTTTCACCCCACACTAATATGGTATCACTGACACACACATATATTAACCCATTCAGCCCTGACGCACTACAGCAGGAAATAGGTGGCCCATGATATTTGAAGGGTAGTGCCAGATTAGCTGTAGGCGCCAGACTAATCTGGCACTACCCGTGAATTCTCATATTCGATCCATCTACTGCAACACATGCATGGTCGTTAGATGACACCTCCGAAATTTGGGAAATACGTGCGTCGGGCTGAATCATTTGATAGAACAAAATAATAGATTTATAGCCTTTTTATATAACGCAAACAAGGTTATTATTGCCCTGAAGCATGTTCTTAATTAAACGAACTTTAGTTCGCGAACTATGACGAACTAGAGTTCACGATCTCGAACGAACCAGGTTGGTTCTTAATTGGACGATCAAAAGATACTGCAAACCCGAAGTAGTTCACGAACCTCGGCAAACCATAGTTCGCTGTCGGAAAAGGTTCGCTAAACGTGTTGAGCAAACCAAGGCGAACCTTTTCTCTGATTGGTCAAAACTTTTACCCTCTTCTGCGTTGGAGATAAGAAGGTAGTCACCGATTCAAAACAACTATGGCAGACGGCGATATTTCACTCGTGCGAAGAACAAGACCCTTTTTTTATATTGATTTGTGGGAGGCGGAACGCTGTTTGTGGGATCGCTACTGCAAGGAAAGACAAAAACAAAAATCGTCCAAATCGCGAAGCGGCATAGCGGCAGCCATTTTGAACACCTTCGCAGACAGTAAGCACGCCGAATCAAGCACTTCAGTTAAGAAAGAGAACCATGGCAAACCTGGTTTGCTGAAGTTCGCCTAGGTTCGTTCAACCTCAATTAAGAAACAAACCAAAAGATCGCCGATCTTCTCCGATCTAGGTTTGCCGATCAAAAGTTCGTTTAATTAAGAACATGCTTAAGGACGGTGCAATCTCCTAACAACATTCACTTCGACAAATACGGTATCTTGCTTTTGCAGAAGCGAAATCCAGCACCGACTCCCTTAGGTCATCCAGGGTAAACTTACTTACTTACGCCTGTCACCCCTACCCGGGTATAGGCCGTCGACGAGAGACCTCCAGCAACTCCTGTCCTGTGCTTCTCCTTCGATTCTACTCCAGGTGGTTCCCAGTCTCTTGATGTCTGCTTGGAGGTCTCGACGCCAGGAGTTTCTCGGCCTACCTCTTTTCCTCTTTCCCTGGGGGTTCCATGACAATGCCTGCCTAGTGATACTGGAAGCTGGCTTTCTCAGACTGTGACCGATCCATCCCCATCTTCTTCGCCCAATTTCATTCTCTGCTGTTATCTGCTCTGTTCTCTCCCAGAGTCTGACGTTGCTGATCTTCTCTGGCCAGTGGATTTTCAAAATTCTTCTAAGGCAACTGTTCATGAAGGTCTGTACTCTGTTGACTGTGGTTTTTGTCAATCTCCAAGTCTCTGCTCCATATAGGAGAACTGCTTTTACATTGGAGTTGAAGATCCGGACTTTGGTGTGTTGTGACAGCTCTCTGGAACTCCACACTTTTTTCAGCTGGAGAAAGGCTGCTCTGGCTTTACCGATTCGTGCTCCGACATCTGCATCAGTGCCGCCTTTTTTGTCTATGAGGCTCCCGAGATAGGTGAAGGACTCCACCTCCTCCAACGGGGTGCCAGCAAGCAAGACTGGTTCCTCCCTGGTTGCGTTCAGCCTCATTGTCTTTGTTTTCTGTTTGTGAATGGTGAGGCCCACTTGGGACGAGATGTCAGCAAGCCTCGTGGTCTTGTCCTGCATTTGTTGATGAGTGTGGGACAGTAATGCCAAGTCGTCTGCAAAATCGAGGTCGTCAAGCTGTGTCCACAGTGTCCACTGTATTCCACTTCGTCTGTGCTCTGTGGTCATCTTCATGACCCAGTCTATGGCCAGTAGGAAGAGGAACGGAGACAGCAGACACCCCTGCCTGACACCAGTTCTTACCTGGAGCTCCCTGGTGAACTGCCCTTCGTGGATCACGCGACATGTCATACCATCGTAGCTGCTCTTGATCAGGCGGACGAGCTTTATGGGTACACCGTAGTGTCGTAGGAGTTTCCACAGAGTCTCTCGGTCCACACTGTCAAATGCTTTCTCATAATCCACAAAGTTGATGTACAGCGGGGAGCTCCACTCCAGAGACTGTTCCACGATGATGCGGAGAGTGGCGATCTGGTCTGTACATGATCGGTTCTTCCTGAATCCTGCTTGCTGGTCTCTCAGCTGGGGGTCAACGGAGCTCTTCATTCTCTCCAGGATGATCCTGTTGAAGACCTTTCCTGGTACTGACAGCAAGGTGATTCCTCTGTAGTTGGAACACTTGCTGAGGTCGCCTTTCTTGGGAAGCTTGATTAGGTACCCTTCCTTCCAGTCAGCCGGCATCACCTCCTCTTCCCAGATCTTTCCAAACAGTGGGTACAGCATCTCCACTGTTGTCTCTGGGTCTGCTTTCAGAGACTCCGCTGGGATGCCATCTGGGCCTGCTGCTTTGCCGTTCTTCAAAAATGCCACTGCTCTTCTGATCTCTTCCCGGCTGGGTCTGTCACAGCTGATGGGTAGGTCGGTCTCTGCCGGCTGGATGTCTGGGGGATCGGGTGGGCTAGGTCTGTTCAGTAACTCTTCAAAATACTCGGCCCATCTGTCGAGTTGGTCTGCTCTGTCTGCAATAGGCTTGCCTTCTTTGTCTTTTACTGGTCTTTCTGTATGGCCATACTTGCCTGACAATCTTCTGGTAATGTCGTAGAGCTGTTTCATATTGCCGCTGCCTGCTGCCTTTTCTGCCTCTGCTGCCAGGTTGTCTGTGTAGGCCCTCTTGTCTGCCCTGATACTCCTCTTCACCTCGCGGTTGGCTTCCCAGTATTCCCCCTGTGCCCTTACTTTGGCTGCTCTCGTGCGACTGTTGTTGACAACTGCTTTCTTCTGCTTCCTCACTTCTATCTTCTTCAAGGTCTGTGCTGACAGCCAGTCCTTGTGATGGTGTTTCCTGAACCCTACAGTGTCTTTGCAGGTTGAGTTCAGCGCCTCTCTAACTGCCTTCCACTGCTGCTCTGTGGTGACCACCTCCTCTTCATTTACTAGCTCCTGTAGCGCTTGAAACCGGTTGGACAGCACCAGTTTGAACTCTTCTCTAACTCCAGTTTCTCTCAGGAGGCCTACATTATAGCGCTGTCTTCTTGTTGTCTCTGTGCGGCTTTTCTTTAGCTTGAGCTTCATTCTTAAGGTAAGCAGATGGTGGTCGGAGGCAACATCTGCTCCCCTCCTAACTCGAACATCTTGAAGGGATCTTCTAAATTTCTTGCTAATGCAGATATGGTCTATTTGGTTCTCTGTTGTATGGTCAGGTGAGACCCAAGTTGCTTTGTGTATCCTTCTGTGTGGGAAGATGCTGCCTCCAATGACAAGTCGGTTTAGAGCACAAAAGTCTACAAACCTCTCCCCGTTCTCACTCATCTCCGAGCCTAGTCCCTGTCTCCCCATCACCTCTTCGTATCCGGTATTGTCCTCCCCTATTTTGGCATTAAAATCGCCCATGACGATGGTGATGTCTCGCTCCGCACATTTGTCCAAGGCACTCTGGAGTCGGTCGTAGAACTCTTGTTTCTCTTCCTCGTCACTGTCATTAGTGGGCGCATAACACTGGATGACGTTCAGTTTGAGCTTTTTCTTGGTTCTAAAGGCTGCTGTGATGATTCTTGGCCCAAGAGGTTCCCAGCCCATCAGCGCTCTTTGTGCCACTGGTGACAGCATGAATGCTACGCCTTCTGTATGGGGGGCATTCTCCTCTTCATGACCTGAATACAGAATCATCTCCCCACTTAGCAGCCTTTTCTGGCCAGACTGCGTCCATCTGGCTTCACTGATACCTAGCAGGGAAAGGTTGTACTTTTGCATTTCCGCTGCTATCTGGGCGGCCTTGCCGCTCTGGTACATGGTTTTAACGTTCCATGTGCCCATGGTTGTATCCCTGGATAGAGAGAGGCGGCTCGGTCCTGTGGCTTCCGAAGACTTCCGGCTTTCACCACAGGACGTCATAAGTCTTCTGGTAGAAGAACCTTCCTCCTCCAGGAAAGGAATTACTGTTAGTCTTTTCGTCGGCGTTTTTGTAGCTATTTCCTTTTTTGCAGGGTGGGGAAGCTACCCCCACGCCCAACCCCCTTACTAGGAGGACCAGGGGTTTTCTGTCGGGGTCACCTTCCCTTAGACCATGTTGGTTCACGGCACCTTATTTCATTCGGTGCACCCCTCTCACGAGGGACCCCCTATCCACCACCCAGGGGACGCGCCTCAACGCCGTATGGTCCCAGCGCGAGGCATCCAGGGTAAAGGTACAAGCAAAACAGCAGACAGCTTGGATACAGTATAATGTATGCCACTGGACACCCTGAATTTACATATTCATTACATTCATTCAGTCACTGTGCTTTTTCCATATTTTACAACACAAAGATACGTTGTATTTATTTTACTTATTTTATTTTTAAATTTCATTATTTATTTATTTATTTAGTTAGTTATTTATTTTATTTATTTAATTTTATTTATTTATTTATTTTCTTTTTTATTTATTTATTTTATTTTTATTACTATTATTATTATTATTATTATTATTATTATTATTATTATTTTATTTATTTTTTTTTTGGGGGGGGGGGAGGGGAGGGGGGGGGGGGGGTCCAGTTTGAAAAAGGTTTGACTCGGTTCACTGCCGATAAAACTTGAATGCTACCCGAAGAGAGATTCTCATAAGCCCCCGCAGTTGCGGGGGCTCATGAGGATCTATGTCTCTTGGTGGAACCATTTGTATCCGTATTTCCTTGACGATGAATATTACAACGATGTTGAAAAGCGCAGTGAGCGTGCACAGGCAGTGAAGAAGTTAACCGGAAAATGTAATGAATTGTGTTGTAATTGTTCTTTCTAAGCGTGTTTCTTTCTTTGTTGGGATGTCCAGGTTCCCAGCACCATATCGCCAGTGTAACTACACAGCAACCTCGTATCTGACATATCAGTGTGAATGTAGGTCAGGTATGGGGTCGTCAAAGTACACTGAAGATATTCACCTAGAAAACATGACAGCCCATACAACAGTGGTGTAGGAAGAGTTTGAGCAGTGGCGCCCCCTAAGATATTAAATTGCATAGTTGGGTGGGAGGTGAGGAGAGGTTGGTTGGTTGTACATTGCTTAACGTCCCGACAGCAAAAAGACTTTCTCAGGACGTTCCTGCACTGCTTGTGGAAAAAACAAAACTAAACAAAATATTGAATGTATGTCGCCAGCCGGTCTAATACGCTAAATAAATCTAAGACCATTTAGCAACAAGCATCCAATATCAAGAGCTACAGACAACAGGGAGAGTTTAAAAAAGGAAAATGCAAGTGAATGGACCAAGGGTAGACAGAAACACATGCCCCAGAATAGAGGGAAAAACCCACCCTGTGGGGCTGACCCGGGTGACCGTGGAAACTAAAAGGTAGTTAACCCCACCCAAGTCTCACAGGGCAGATCCGGGTGGGGGTAGGTAAGGAGATGACTTTTTGAGCCGTACAAGAGCTCTACTGAGCAACGGCCTAGTTACGATTTAAGGTTACTGGAGAGGTACTGCCCAGTATTTATATGGAGATCCAGAGACTGCAGTTACCAAATGGGAAGGAGATGAGGTATTGACAAAGAACACTCTGACTACTTCATGTCGGTAAATCCTTTTTTGGGAAAAAAAACAAGATCTCCATTGTGACATAATGAAAATCTCGCTTTTCACACACCAAATGATTTACTGTCTTCGACCTTTGCAGAGCACAGGTGTGACGATATCATTGAAAAGAGATTTACCTGATAGAGGGTTCTTTAGAGACAGTCAGGAACTTGATGAACTCGAGGTAATTCATAAAACACACGTAGCCTTTCACACACTGTCAACTAGACTCACAAGAAGACGGACACAAACACGCCCACCTGGCACACTGCACGCGAGATATTCAAGTTGTGATGACTAATATATAAACGAGTGCATAGAGATGCCCATTACTACAAAGGCAGTAGATTTGAAGTCCCTGAAGCCGCACATGCTCATGCAAATGCTCTGGAGGATCTATAAGCCTGTTTGTTGTGGGGATAGAAGAACGTATTTACGTCTATGTCCCCTAGACACTTTCGATACTTATGGATATACGCCTGCAACTAAATTGTCGTATGATGTTGTTATCACTGTTTTTAGATTAGCAAAATCTCTCTCTCTCTCTCTCTCTCTCTCTCTCTCTCTCTCTCTCTCTCTCTCTCTCTCTCTCTCTCTCTCTCTCTCTCTCTCTCTCTCTCTCTCTCTCTCTCTGACGCCAACTTAAAAAGGCTTAACTCGCTCCACAGACACAGAAGGGCCATAAAACTAATTGTTGACAGATTTACAGAAGTCATAAGTACTGACGACAAATTCAAGCTGCTAGATATCCTGGCACTTGAGCAGCAATTTAGTTACACCAAGCTGATACTCGTGTACAAAAGTACACACTCGGAAACGCCAACGTATTTCACTAATATATTTAATTTCGTTCACAGGTCTAATAGAGCACCAGGAAACAATTTGGTAGTGCCCATGCCACACCTAGATATTTATAAGATATCATTGTCTTATGTAGGAGCTAAGTTTTGGAACACGATTCCCGCAGATATTAGAGCAGCCTCTTCAGTCAAAACGTTCAGGACACAACTGTTTAAATATCTTAGAAGTAGATAAAATACTATTTCAGCTGTGGTGTGTCATGTCTGGCGGGCGCGCATTGGTATACGAGTCTGCGGGTCAAACCCTTGCGTTCGTGTGTGTGTCGCGTTTTTGCTTTTGATTAGAATTATTATTTCATTTTCATTCATATACATATTAACTTTTTACTCCGTTGTGTATGTGTGTGTGTGTGTGTGTGTGTGTGTGTGTGTGCGTGCGTGTGTGTGTGTGTGTGTGTGTGTGTGTGTGTGTGTGTGTGTGTGCCGTGTGTGTGTGAGTGTTTATTACTGTACATATTAACTTTTACTCCGATATGTTTGTGTGTGTGTGTGTGTGTGTGTGTGTGTGTGTGTGTGTGTGTGTGTGTGTGTGTGTGTGTGTGTATGTGTGTGTGTGCGCGCGCGTGTGTGTGATGGTGTATGCGTGAGCAAGGACATGATTGAAAACAGGTCTATGGCCTAATCATTTATCCTTGGAAAAGAAATGTACATTTCATTTCATTAAAGTTTCATTTCAATTCATCTCTCTCTCTCTCTCTCTCTCTCTCTCTCTCTCTCTCTCTCTCTCTCTCTCTCTCTCTCTCTCTCTCTCTCTCTCTCTCTCTCTCTCTCTCTCTCTCTCTCTCTCTCTCTCTCTCTCACGGCAAGTCTGATGCCAGAAACAACGAGCATCAAAGAGACAGACGATTTTAGCGCCCAGTCAGTTCCGACCTTGCACCCCGATTCCGACAGGTCCGCCGTGAGATGGCCTTAGTCGCCTGCTCGGCGTTAAACCCAAATAACTAACTAACGATTCCGACAGGAGCATGCTGTGAAAAATGACTGCAGTAAAAATAAATACCACTGTCAAGCCGACTGCACTCCGCTAGTCACTCAAATTAGCGATGGATCAATGGCCGGATCTGCTATCGAACAGAAGTCACAGCGGCCCCCCCCCCCTACGGTTACTCCCCACCTCCTATGCCCCCCCCCCCACCCCCCACCCCCTCCACCCCCATCCCCGCCTTCCCCCTTCCTTCTTCGTGGCAGACGGCCGACCGGTGTACCCGTACTCTAATCCTTCCGTATTTCCTTATCCCCAGGATTTGCCCAGCTTAGTGAAAGTGACTGCGCAGCCTTGTTTTCTCTGCTGCAGAAATCCAGGTCAAGCGCCGGACATCAGGACACCCGTCCCTACATTGACAGCGTGTGTTAAACAGTCATATGACATACCCCTCTATTTGGCAGCGTGTGTTTCAGACTTCTTTTTTTTTTTTTTCTCTCAGTAGTTTTCTCGCAGCCTTTCCAAAGTTCCATTGTGCGTGTTTCGGGATCTTTTTGTGACATTAATCCTCGAGTCGAGTTGAGATGAGCGTTTTTATTTAGAATTACATTTTCCACTTATAGTGACTGCGGTTTTGTTTTGTTCGTAGTTAGCTGTGTTTGAATTCAAAGTCGCAGTGATTTTTATAAGACGCTGATACTCCCCCAGTCATTACACATCTGTGGTGCCACTGTCCCCTTCTCCCGCTATGTAAGAAATATGGGTGTCACACTTGATAGTAGCCTGTTCATGCGCCTTCATGTGAACAACGTTTGCAGAGTCCGCCTATACTGAACTGCGACGTATTGCTTCAGTCCGCCAATATCTGACACCTGAAGCAACTAAAGTACTTGTCTGCGCTTTTGTTTTGTCTAAATTAGACTATTGCAATGCTCTTTTGGTTGGCTGTTCCCAGTGTCTGATTGGCAAACTCCAGAAAATTGAAACCTCAGCTGCTAGGTTGATTTTTAGAGACCCTAGATCAGATCATATCACACCCCATCTGTCTGCTCTTCACTGGTTACCTGTAACAGCTAGGATTCAGTACAAAATTTCATGCATGACTCGCAGTTGTATTACCTGTTCCTGCCCACACTACCTTGCCTCTCTTTTCCAGCTGTATACGCCCTCAAGACAGAATTTGCGCTCTGCTGCAGACTCTCGACTTTTACGTATCCCTCTTGTCAAAACAAAGTCGTTCGGTGAGAGGTCATTCAGGTACCAGAGCCCAGTTGTTTGGAATGATCTCCCACGCGAACTGAGATACGTGGATTGTAGAGAGGCATTCAAGCGATCCCTAAAGACCCATTTTTTTCTGTCTGCTACAAATGACTTTGTCACACACCTATCATGTTAAAGTCATCTCTATGTTAGAAGTAGTGTGTGTGTGTGTGTGTGTGTGTGTGTGTGTTTGTGTGTGTGTGTGTGTGTGTGTGTGTGTGTGTGTGTGTGTGTGTGTGTGTGTACGTGAATGCGAGTATGAGTCCATAAGCGTTGCACTTTTGAATGGTGACTTTATAGCTTGTTTACAGAGTGCGTTGTATTTTGTTTTTGTACTTTTTGTAAATTGTAATTAGTTATTTTTTGTACAATTAGTTTTTGTTAAGCGAATAGAGCTCTATTCTGAGGTTAGACGCTATGCAAGTACTCATTATTATTATTATTATTATTATTATTATTATTATTATTATTATTATTATTATTATTACTTTCTTTCTTTCTTTTAATTTAGAGAAGTCAGTTTCTCTGTGTGTGCGATTATTATCTAGGGCAGTGGGCAGATGTTCACATCTGCACGGGACATAGACGACCCCGCCCTCCACGAGTCCCCTGCTGCCTTGCAGGACTGGCCGCTTGGGTGCGGAAAGGCTAAGGGAGGAAAACCCTGACATCAAAGCCCCCGTGTCTCCGGGGAAGGTTTTTGAGCCAGAGACTAGGACAAGGACAGTCTGATATAAAACCTACGACCCGAGGACCTCGATGCCACCGTCCTAGCGTGTTAGGCCATGGCAGACGAACCAAGGGTTTAAAGGGCGGGGTCAGTACTGCGCACACTGCACTCCACCAAAAAGCTCCACCGCGCAGGCTTTAGGAAACGTCCACGGACCATGACACCGACCTTTCCAAGTCCTGTAGCGATGGGCAAGGGGCGAAACGGCAGGTGAAAGATGTCACTGGAAGCCGCAGTCTCAAACCTGCATGCAGGCGGTTCAGAATATTGGTCGCCTGATGTTGACCTGGGGATGACAACGTCACTCGGCACACCCTGAACGACCAAGCAGCCTTCTCTAGGGACAGCACTGCTTGCTCCACACGGAGAGGGGCCTAGAAAAGGTGGCCTAACCAAAGCCCATCCCCTTGTAACTCCAGTTGGCTAGCCGCGGTCAACGGGCATCTTCTCCTGCGGTCAGAAAACAAGAAAAAAACATTGGATTCACTTTCACGACGACCACGACCGGACTCAACGGAACATCCGAACCATGCTTGACACAGCAGACAGCGGACGCCCTGAACGTCGCTCCGCCCTTATTGCCCATGAATTGCGGAGGTTAAACATCGACATCGCCGCGCTCAGCGAAGTACGCCTCCCGGAGGAAGGCAGCTTCCAAGAACTCGGCGCTGGCTACACCCTCTACTGGTCAGGCAGGCCTGCATCAGAAAGACGGCTCTCAGGCGTGGGCTACATGGTCAAGACCCCCATTGCGACTAAGTTGGAAAACCTACCAATGGGTCACTCCGACCGCATCATGTCCATGCGCCTCCCACTGAGACACCAGCAATACGTCACCCTTCTCAGTGTGTACTCCCCAACCCTCCTGGCAGAGCCTGCAGAAAAAGACAAGTTCTACTCTGACCTGCGCAGCCTACTGCAGAGCACCCCTGCAGACGACAAAGTCATCATCCTTGGCGACTTCAACGCCAGAGTGGGCCAGGACTCTGAAGCCTGGAAAGGAGTCCTCGGCAAGCATGGCGTTGGGAACTGCAATGACAATGGCCGCCTACTGTTGGAGTTCTGTGCAGAACAGCAACTTGTCATCACCAACACTCATCATCATCATCATCATCAGTCCCTTGCCCGAACTGGGCGTTGGGGGGACTGAAAGGCAGCAGCAACAGACAGTGCTCTCCACTGAGTTCTATTTTGGGCGGTGGCAAGCAAGTCTGACATCTCGAGTTCGGTCCATTCTTTTATGTTTGCGACCCAACTCTTTTTCTGACGACCTCGCCGACGACTTCCTTCGAGAGTGCCTTGGAGGATAGTCTTGGACAAGGTGTTGTGTCGGGTCACGTGGCCAAACCAAGCAAGCTTGCGCCGTTTCACGGTTGCCAGAAGGGGTTCATGTGGGCCCACCAGGGAAGTGACGATGCTCCGTACATATTCGTTGGTCTTGTGCTCGCGGTACGAGATGCGGAGCAACTTCCTCAGGCACTTGTTCTCAAAGGCCTGGATTTTCTTTTCTGAGTCTGCAAGCAGTGTCCAAGTCTCACAGCCGTAGAGTAGAATAGACACTATGAGGGACTTGTAAAGCCTGTACTTGATGGTGAAGCTGATGGAGTTACTTCGCCATATCCTGTCCAGCCTGGCCATTGCGGATGTTGCTGTACCTATCCTGATACGGATCTCTGCTATGCAACTACCGTCTTTGGACTACCAAAGACGGTAGTCACCAACACTACTTTCCAGCAAAAGGACAGCCGAAGACCACCTGGATGCATCCTCGCTCCAAGCACTGGCACCTTATCGACTATGTCCTAGTGCGTCAGAGGGACAACAGTGACGTCCTCCTCACCAGAGTAATGCCCAGCGCAGAGTGCCGCACTGACCACCGCCTTGTCCGCTGCAAACTCAGGCTCCACATCAAGCTGAAACCCAAGAAAAGCCCCCCCCCCCCCCCCAAGAAAAAGCTTGATGTCGCCAGCCTTCAACGTGACGACAAGAAAGCTGCCCTTCAGACAGATTTAGAGCGCATGCTCAAAGACACAGTTCATCCAGCAGACTCCTCCCCTGAAACACTCTGGGAGCAACTGAAAACTGCTATTGTAAAATCTTCTGTGGAAGTCTTGGGCTTTGTTAGAAAGAGGAACAAAGACTGGTTTGACGAAAACGACGTTGAGATCCAGGCACTTCTAGCAAAAAAAAGAGCCGCCCACCAGGCCCACCTAGCCCAACCTTCCTGCCCTGTGAAGAAGTCTGCCTTTCGACTCATCTGCAGCAGTCTCCAGCTCAAGCTTAGAGAGCTCCAGAACGAGTGTTGGTCGAGACTGGCACAGAGGACCCAGCTTTCCGCTGACAACGGTGACTACAGGGGCTTTTATGAAGCACTGAATGCAGTGTATGGCCCTAGGCACCTGGTACAAAGTCCCCTGCGAAGCGCCGATGGACAGGCTTTCCTCACAGATAATACCTTCAACTTGAACCGCTGGTCAGAATACTTTCAGGACCTCTTCGGCGCTGAGCGCACTGTTCAAGAAACAGTCATCCTCCAAATCCCACAACTCCCACTAAAGGTTGAACTGGACGAACTTCCCACCGCCGAAGAGACCCTCACAGCCATCCACCAGCTCACGAGTGGCAAAGCAGCAGGCATTGACGGAATCCCGCCAGAGATCTGGAAACATGGAGGCCCAGGACTGCACAACAAGCTCCATTACCTCTTTCTCTGCTGCTGGGAGAAAGGAACACTACCAAAGGATCTCCGTGATGCAGTCATCATCACCCTGTACACGAACAAAGGAGAGAAGTCTGCCTGCTCTAATTATCGTGGAATTACCCTGCTGTCCATTGCCGGGAAAATTCTTGCAAGGCTGTTCCTCAATTGGCTGGTACCTGCCATCGCTGAAGACCACCTCCCAGAGGGCCAGTGTGGTTCAGAGCCAACAGGAGTACCACCGACATGGTCTTTGTGCTGAGACAGCTTCAGGAGAAGTGCCGCGAGCAGAACAAAGGGCTGTACGTAACGTTTGTCGACCTAACAAAAGCGTTCGACAATGTGAGTAGGCAAGGCATGTGGCAGATTCTGGAGCGACTTGGCTGTCCCCCAAAGTTCCTCAGCATGATCGTCCAGCTCCACGAGGACCAGCAAGGCCAGGTTAGACTCAACAGTAACCTCTCAGAACCACTCCCCATTATCAACTTCGTGAAACAGGGCTGCGTGCTGGCACCAACCCTCTTCACCATCTTCTTTAGCATGATGTTGAAGCAGGCCACAGTGGACCTCGACGATGACGATGCAGTGTACATCAGGTATCGTCTCGATGGCAGCCTGTTCAACCTCAGACGACTGCAGGCCCACACGAAAACCCTAGACCAACTGATTCGTGAGCTGCTCTTTGGTGATGAAGCTGCCCTCGTTGCACACACAGAGAGAGCCCTGCAGCGCATCACATCCTGCTTTGCAGATGCTGCCCAGCTCTTTGGACTCGAAGTCAGTCTGAAAAAGACAGAGGTCCTTCATCAGCCGGCACCCAAGGAAGAGCATTGCCCTCCCCACATCACCATCGGCGAGTCCGAACTGAAGTTAGTACACCAGTTTACCTACCTTGGCTGCATCATCACGTCGGACGCCAAGCTGGCCAAGGAGCTGGACAACAGGTTGGCAAAAGCAAACAGCGCTTTCGGGCGTCTATACAAGCGGGTGTGGCACAATAAACAGCTGAAAACAGGCACCAAGATCAGCGTGTACAGAGCTGTCATCCTCACCACCCTGCTGTACGGTTCCGAGTCCTAGGCCCTCTGCCGCAACCAACTACGACTCCTCGAACGCTTTCACCAGCGCTGCCTGCGTACCATCCTCAGCATTCACTGGAGTGACTATGTCACCAACGTCGAGGTCCTTGAACAGGCGGAAACTGTGAGCATCGAGGCTTTGTTGCTCCGGACACAGCTTCGCTGGGCGTGGCACGTCTCTAGGATGTAGGATCATCGCCTACCCAAGATCACTCTGTTCGGCGAGCTTGCCACTGGACACCGAGACAGAGGGGCACCAAAGAAGAGATACAAAGACGGTCTCAAGAAGTCACTTAGTGCCTGCCAAATCGACCACCGCCAGTGGTCTTCGCTTGCTGCGGACCGTGACACCTGGCGCTCCACCATTTACAAGGCAGCAGTCTCCTTTGAGGACTCTCGCAGAGCTAACCTTAAGGACAAGCGGCTCAAGAGAAAAAAACAGAGTTGTCGTAACTCAGAACCCTGACCAGACCTTCCCCTGCAGCCACTGCGGTCGAACCTGCCTGTCTCGGATTGGCCTCCGCAGCCACGAACATGCCTGCAGACGACGTGGGCAAGCCCTATAGAATCTTCGTAGAAGCCAAGAATTATTATCTTATTAGCGCTTACTAACACCAGCATCGGGCGAGCGTGCCTAGGTGCGCTTGGAAGTGTTTCTTTATTTTTTTTAATTCTTTCTACATAGCTGTCGAACATTTTATTTCTTTTTATACGCGTATATATACGACATTCTTCTTCTCGAACGCCGTCACACTTGGAGTTTGGCTCTCAAAATGAAATCTGTGGTCTTCTGCAGCGCCTCCACAGGCCCGTACAGTTTCTCTTGTAGAGTGGCGGGCTTCGGCCATATCTCCTCCCTCAGTGGCTGGTGGTTTCCACAGTCCTGGAGGATGTGCTCTGTGGATATACGACATTATTACCAAGCAAGTCGAAATCGCAGCTGGACTCTGACCATGCGAGTCAAAAACATTTTTATTTTGCTTTGTTGTTGTTTTTGTTTTCCTTACGTTTTTCTCTCGCTTTGTTATCCATTTATACACATTGACATTATTTTCATCTGCTTGGACTATTATTGTATTTTATAATTTGCTACGCTTGTTCTGTTACTGACATGCCAAAATATAACGTAAAAACTGTCCCACAGCGAACTGATGAGTTGAGAATTGGTGTTTAGGAGGGATGGTGAAGTAATTTGATTCTTCGCAGAGTGTGAAACAATCTAAATCTGCGTTAAGAGATAAAAATGTCCAACCTCGTAGTTTTTAGAACTCTAACATCTTCACAAATCATTACAATTACGAATACGTACAGGGAAATAATGTCAAAATTACAAAAAGTTTAAACACAAATCTTATTTCTCTGGTGCAGCATTTCATTAGCAACACATTATAGACAACAAACAGCAAAGGCCAAGGTAAAACATAATTAACGCCTTCAGCCCGACGGCCGTATTTCCCAAATTTTGGAGGTGTCATCTAATGACTATGTACCAGTTGCAGGATTTGGATTGACCATGATAATTCAAGGGCAGTGCCAGATTAGCTTGGCGCCGAAAGGCGCCAAACTAATCTGGCACTATCCTTAAATTATCATGGTCGATCCATCTCCTGCTGTAGTGCGTCAAGGCTGAATGGGTTAAATTTCACCCAAGTCACCTACTGGGTGGGGGTTGAGGACTTGAGTAATTCAGTCCACTTGAAGTTATCTCTCTCTCTTTCCTATCATTATAGTGTACTTCAGAAGTCTTCTGTGCAAGGCCAGTTTTAGATCAATGACTTTCGTTCCACGAGAGCACGGTTCTTTCCCTATGGTTTAAGATCGAAAATACTATTTTAACACATTAAATTCTGAGGTCAAAATGTGTGAGTTGTCGTGTGCAGGCTATACTACAACAATTCACGAGATAGACAGACCATGGCAGTTTGCGGTGCTAGGGCAGCATGATTACTCAGGGTCCCAAGCTTTTATTGCACCACCCGTGAACTGTCATGGTCACATTTATCTCATGTTTTAGTGTATCACCAATAAATGACATTTATTATTTTTAAATCATAATCGTATGAGCGCACTAATTATAAAAACCTCTGAACCCTTGTGCGAACCCCTACCACGGAGTAGGTTAATGTAGCTTGCTTGGTGTGTAAAAAGTCACCACGATCCAACTGCAAGAGACATAGATCCTCATAAGCCCCCGCGACTGCGGGGGCTCATGAGGATCTAAGCCTCTTGCTGAAACCACTTTGTATCCACGCTTCTTGGACGTTTTGTGCTTTTGACCGTTTAATGAAAATCGGGACAGGCAGCGCCGCCGAAAAGAGCGGAAGACTTTGAACAAGAAGAGGATTTCATCCCAAAGCCGTCTAACCGTATTGTCTGGCCGACCTCTTATATGTTTTTCAATCTCACCCGACAGCCGAGTTACATACAGTACAGCGAGTCGGTTACCGAAGAAGTCCCTAGCTGTTTTTCTTTACTGCCACGCACGCGGAATGAAAAGCGTGCGAAGCGTGCCAGCCGTGTCCGAAAGGTGGTTCCAAAGCGGGTCCCCGCCCAAATGAATGAGTGATCACTGCAAAAGTTGAAAAGCTACAATGCTGGATAACGAACTCATTTAATGTCTTCCTTGAATAGACCATGATCATTCAAGGGTAGTGACAGATTGGCACTATTCTTAAATTATCATGGTCGATATATCTCTCGCAACTGGTACATAGTCGTTAAGTGACACCTTCAAGCAGGAGATGGATCGACCAGGATAATTCAAGGGTAGTGCCAGATTAGCTTGGCGCCTAATGGCGCCAAGCTAATCTGGCACTACTCTTAAATTATCATGATCGATCCATCTCTCGCAGCTGGAGGAGGACTTTGAAGAAGATGAGGATTTCACCCCCAAAGCTGTCTATGGTATTGTTTGGAGCTCACATGCGTGTGTCAATCTCACCCGACAGCCGAGTACAACGAGTCGGTTATCGAAGAATGAAGCAGCTAGTTGTTGTTGTTTGTTTGTTTGTTTTGATTTTTTCTGCCACCCATACGGAATGAGAAGTGTGGCAGCCGTGTCTGAAAGGCAGGCGTGGGTGTCTTGAACACAGCCTGTTCCACGCTGACTGTTTGGCGGTAGTGAAAGTTAGTTCCATAGCAAGCCCAAACGAATGAATTATCTCTGTGTGTGGTGTGTGTGTGTGTGTGTGTGTGTGTGTGTGTGTGTGTGTGTGTGTGTGTACGTGCGTGCGTGCGTATGTGCGTGTCTTGTGAAACTAGTCGTTTTATCTAACACAAAACCCCTATAGTCGCCAGTTGGAGAGACGTCTGGCGACAACACACCAGCTCAGGTTGTAGATCGGTCATGACAGTTCAAGGGTGGTGCTAAGATAGCTAGTGGAACGTAGACGATAAGCTATCCCTTCACCATCCGTGAGCTATGGTCGACTTATCTCTTGTAGTCAGAGCTGAATGTGTTAAAGATGAGAGAGAGAGACAGACGGACGGACGGACGGACAGATAGACAGTCGGACAGACGGACGGACAGACAGACAGACAGAGAATATGAAAAACAAACACTGTCGCTTTCTTTCTGTCCCCTTTATAATACAATCATCATTGTGGCGTTGATAATCCGTTTATTGGCGCCTCTAGAGATAACGATCTTTACACACTTTGCAAGCGATGACACAATTAGCGGGTTTCAGTTGCAAACAGAGCTATCAACTTTTAGAAAAATAAGCCAAAAAAGGGGGAAATATGCATACACGTAGCGAACACTTCATGAATCAAGTACATACAAGTGCAAGGTGCCAATGCTTTCAAATCACTGAAAACATCTAACGGTCTGTTTGACAAGAGCCCGCTGCTTGAACACGATCACTGTGTTTGCATCAGCGGGTTGGTTAGCAGCTTGTCTGTGTTCACATTAACTCTTTCGAGACGTGCCGTAACCGGATTCGCGGCTTAAAGCCGCGAATCCGGTTGCGACACGTCTCAAAAGTGTTAAAAGATTCATTCACCCTCTGGTTGACAGCAGCTTTCTTTGTCGAGGTGATTTCTACAGGACAAAGAGAGCTACTGACAGCCAAAGTGTTACGCATGATGACGTCAGCACATTGGTTTAACCCATATCTGTGTTGACATAAAAAGAGTGGTTTACATCATGCGTATTTACATGACTGTTAGGTTAAATTAATTTACCAAACGAGTCCGAAATAGCTCAGGCGGTTAAGTGTCGGAGCAGGAGAGCGAGGGGAATCGCCGGGTCGTGGGTTCGAATCCCCGTCCCGGCCCCGGTAGATGGACGCGCAATCCAGGAGGAAGAACGGATTTGTTCAATATCATGTCCGTTGAAAGGTCCTGGTAAATCAAAGTGGCACAGTTGGAGTGCGCCTGAGTTGATCAGTGTTCAGGTCGTACTTCATGAGCAAAACATTTCCCTATCCCCCATAACCCGCCCATCAGAGCCGTCCATTATCACTTGGGTGCCGTGGACGTTAAACTCAGAACAAATCGAAAAAATAATTTACCAATCAAAGGATTAATCAGATCTTGCAAGCAAAAATGTTCCTTGGGCCGACGTCAGTCTTACCTGGCCCGTGCGCGGCTGTACTCGGGTGCACCAAGACCGATGTCGGCACACGGACGTTTTGCTCGAAACAAACTACTTCTTGTCTGCGCCTCTACTTGCGCCACGACAATCAGACGCTCTCCATGAACTATCACGCTCAGTCCATTTCCCCCTAAACCTCACTGTAAGAGAAAGAGATTGTGTGTGGACTGTGTAGGTACACGCATTTAACAGTAGAACAGAAAACACGAGCTTCATACTAAACTAGAACATAAAGAACAGCAACAATCTCGCGCAGACCAACTCAACTGCGTGCATTGCATGCCGTGCATGTGTGTTTCTTCTGGCCCACTACTGTGTGAACGTCCAGTGCATGCCGTGCGTGTGTGTTTCTTCTGGCTCACTACTGTGTGTGAACTTCCAAAGCGGATCATCGATCACTTCCTGGCCCTGTCAGCGCCGATCTCGCCGATCTCTCTTTGGTGTGTGCCTGGCTGTGTGCCGATTCGCCTTTTCGTGTGTACCTTTCAGTGCCAATTTTGCCTTTTGAGTTTTGATATCGCCTCTTGGCGTGTGCCTAGGCACACGCCAAAAGGCGAAATCGGCACTGAAAGGGCTACGCTGGCTCAGTGCCGATCTGGCCAGTTGGCCAGCTAACATGGGTGAGGTACTTGCAGTCACCCCAGTCTTCACGAGCCAAAAGCAGCCAGGCTTCAATGGGCGCGGTGTCATCAAGGGATTCCCCTTTCGTACCGTGAGATTGGCATACATTATTTAACATGGCCGGTGCTGGGAATGACAGCTTTCCAAACTGACCGGCGCTAAACGGGTTGTTAATGGAATAGGTATACTTATTTCAAAGCGATAGAACACTCGTACACTGAAGTCGGTCTGCTGTGATGCTCAAACATATTTACAAATATACAATTTAACCCCTTGTGCGTGTAGCCACATGCTCTGTTGAAGCCAATACTAATAACCCGAAGTGTCTGATGTTCACGTCGCCGAAGTATACTTCACGAAGTGGACATCGCCCAGCTACTGCGTCATATGTGGAACCATTATATCATCGCCCGCAGTCCGCGGAGGCCCGTTATATTGTGGCGCCTTCCCTCGCAAGGCAGGCGCGACTCGTATATTTTATTTCGATGATGCTGCCGATACAGAGCTAGTTTTAGTGTTGTGTTGGTGTGGGGTGGGTGCCTTAGGTATCATAATTATAGCCCCAGTTTTAGTGTTGTGTTGGTGTGGGGTGCCTGGCTTAGGTATCATACAGCTCCAGCTTCAGTTTTGTGTTGGTGTGAGGTGAGTGCCGTAGGGATCATAAAGCTCCAGTTTTAGTGTTGTGTTGGTGTGGATGCCTTGGGTATCATATAGCCCCAGTGTTAGTGTTGTGTTGGTGTGGGGTGGGTGCCTTAGGTATCATATAGCCCCAGTGTTAGTGTTGTGTTTGTGTGGGGTGGATGCCTCAGGTATTACATAGCCCCTGCATATACTTCTGTCGCTCAGTTTGTATTAATCTGCCTTTTTGTATCCGGCGGTGTAACGCTGTATGCCGATCTCAGAGTCTGCCGACAGCGTCTGCAAACGACAGTAGATAACCCTTGGCCCTTGCCGTTTGACCCTTTGTATCCGGCATCAATCGTATTCCATTTCAACACTACATGATTGGCTATCCCACAATTCACAAAAGACTTAATGAAGGTACTTTCCCGGCAGTAACTGAGACGTAATTTCACTGAACAACACAAAGCAGCCTATCTAATCGTCATTTTGAGTGTCCCTCACTTGAATGGCCTCGGTTTGACCGACCAGTCAGACGCGGCAAAGGCCGAAGACCGAAGCAACTTCGACAAGCAGGTTCGTGAATATTCGAAAGCGCTTCTGCGGCTCAAAGGAAGTGACCAAAGTGGCCTCACCGAGGTCTCCGATGTGCCTTTCGTACACTTCACGACGTACAACTTGGGGATGTTAAGTCGCGGCATGAACAGTACTGTCAACAATGCCAGTGGCTGCAGGCACATGGGGATAAAAAAGCGATGAAACACAAAGATACAGCGGCTACAGTGGCATTATTTTACAGTTTAAACACAGAGATACAGCGCCTAGAATGGCATTATTTTACAGTTTAAACACGAAGATACAGAGCTTGGAACGGCATTATTTCACAATTTAAACACAAAGATACAGCGCCTAGAATGGCATTATTTCACAGTTCAAACACAAATATACAGTGCCTAGAATGACATTATTTCACAGTTTAAAATATATACAATAGCAATGGCCAACAAAAGTAAACAAAACATCATACTCAAATGGTACATTACCACAAAATGCTATCCATACATAATTGAAAATGACGCCTGCTCGAAGACGCATGATTTCAAAAAGGTGTCAAAATTTCTTTGCAAGGACAGCCATGTGTGTAAAGCTGTGCAACAATATACAATGACAACGTATCGCACTGTATGACGACATTCTCCTGGTCTCCACGCATCTTTACTTTGGGCAAAAAACGGCGATAATATATATGCTCAAACATCCAAATAAAAAATAAACAAAAATACATGGATATTACTACCTTAAATTAAACCCTGCGGAATGCAGGCGCCGGCAATGCAAACAGTAATGTAAACAGTACCGACGCCGGCATGCACAAGGGATTTCTAATTCTCGTTTTACAAACTGATTTTCAACAGTGACAGATTAGTGCACAAATAACTCATGTATGGTTCACAACCATAAGATCAACTCAAGATTCAAGAGCTCACACACACAGGACTTAAAAACATAGGTTAATACAATTCCTTTAACACCTGCACTGCTGAGCAAAATAAACCACGCAACTGCAAGATGTACAGATCCTCATGAGCCCCGTAACTGCGGGGGTTCATGAAGATATATGCCTCTTGCCGAAACTACTTTTCATCTGTGTTCTTTGGGCGAATGGGGATTTGTGTCGTTCAACTGACAATGATATTAAACACACACTGCACGTCCACTGGCATTGAAAGGGTTAAAGAGACAGACACGTGTGACCGGCTGTCTAATCACACACGTGTCTTCTGTATTGACAAGATACACAGTCAAACCATTGCACAGATTTTCGTCTCCAAGTGCTGCACTTCACACGCCAGTATCGGGTCTCCGATCTCACACAAGCAAAGGTTGCATTCAATCCCAACATAACATCCAGCATTTTGGTTTCTACATCAGTGGTTTGGTCTTTAAGTTGCTGATCAAACTATCCATCATTCCCAGTGAACTAAAACGTCTTGGACAAAGGTCAGCTTTAGTTGGCCTGCGCACAGCTGTGCGCGGGCCAACTAAAACCGACGTCGTCCCAAGAACATTTTGTTCAGCGGGTATTGATGCATTTCACGCCTCTCCGTGCGTCAAGCTAATTTAGTCAACAAGAACGATAGGATACAGGATGCTAAGGAGCACGCATTCAGGAACAGAATAGAAAACAAAGTTTCACTGAAAACAGCAAAGAATGGCCATCGTATGCAACAAATGAATTGCGTCGAGTGTACACGAGCACGCTGCTCTAGTGTCACACACACACACACACACACACACACACACACACACACACACACACACACACACACACACACACACACACACACACACACACACACACACACACACAAGAAGCAGTGTATGTCACTGATAACCAACGGCGTATGTCAGAGTTGTCTGTCGCAATCAGTTTTCAACCACATTCACAAAAAAATTGACATGCTGACTTTTTGCCCGTTCAATGATGTCTCACTGTCAATGAAAATTGAGCACCTTCTTCAAATCAAAGCCCTAAAAAAATAATTGCACAGAAATACTTAAACGTCAAGTGCATGACTATTTGATGATATATCCAAAGCTGTGAAAGAAACAATATACTACAGGCTGCAAAGTTAACAAAAATATTTACATGCGTTCACAGAAAAAAAAGCAAATCAAAGAGATGCGAACTAAAATAAGTAGATGTGATGAAGCTCTATGCTTGTGCATAGTGCTCACACAGTAGGATTAGTACCGTACGGTTTTTGTTAACGAGTAGGATTAGTACCGTACGGGTTTTGTTAACGAGTAGGATTAGTACGTTACGGTTTTTGTTAACGGTTTGTTTGCCGAAAGTCCGTGTGGCACTAGACGCACGTGAAATCTGTAAGACATGGTTAGTACGGGATTTTTAGTGAGTTCTGTTTAGTGAGTTCTAGGCGGAAGCTGTGACTGTCAGAGGTCTAAATCGGTAGTGCGGGCTGTCTTGTCGTATGGAACGGTTGTGTTCGAGTTACCTAGCCCGCATTCCAAGACTCTGAAGCCTAGATTTCAGGTATGTTTTTATAAATGTAGTATTGATAGTTGTTTAGTTAAAGACAGTATGCGTGGTAAGATTAATGTGGTTGGATAGCGGTGTTCCGGTTTGGTTTAGTTAGTATGTTTAGAATTCGGTGAAGTAACCGGTGTTTTTGTATACAGTTGTTTACCGAGTTAGATGACTAAAGGAATATGAAGTGTGTATGTTTAAGCCGCTATGAAGATAGTACGTGGTTGGGTAAGCATAGTCTTTTCCAGGGTATAGAGTAATGTATAGCAAGAGTGTCAGTTAGGCTATAGTCTGTTTCAAGATAGTGACAGAGATATGGGGGGTGATACGAAAATAGTTTATGAAGCACGTGTGTGTGTGTGAATGAACGTGTGAGTTATTTGTATCAGCCAGGTTACGTGACGTTTCTCATTGATCCAATATGTTGTGTGTTTAGCAAGTGTTACGTTGGGACTTTTGTTGTCTATTCAGAGTTCTTGTACCGAGAGTGGAAGACAGACGCCGAGACGTCGAGTCGCAGGTGGGACCTACGTGAGGTCATCCCTCCAGCTCTTCTGAGAGTGAGTCTGACTGGGAACCAAGACACCCAAGTCCAAGCGAGAACTGAGTACCGTACGAGAACAAGGACGTCCGTGCCCAAAGAGACAGGACGGCAATAAGCGTACGACGAAGGACTTTCACGCCTAGACGTGAGAAGGACCAACGTAACCAGGCAACAACATCAAACAGGTTGGAGGCAATGTGAGACTAAGACCTAACATGGCAAAGATATTGTGATACGTGTGTGGTGTGATAATAGAACAGTGTATATAGTTTGATAGTTATTTAAGTCATTCTTTTTCGTTTATACTGTATAAAGGTTACTTTAGAAAGGGAGCCCGTGTGTTGTGTTTTACCGCATGAATGCGCCCGTCTGAGTCAGTGGCGGTGTATGCGTCTGTTGCGTGAGAGTCTGTGCGTACGACTGTGGGCAAGTCTGCGTGCGTTACAGTAGACATAAAAATAGAATTGCATAGCACGATTTTCTTATAAAAAAATAAACGTTAACGAACTCCAAAAATCAGTAACGCCTGACAACCAGAAAAAAAACACAGCTCCAACCCAGAAAGGATGTATGTCCTTTCACGTCCAGCACCACGTGACTCTACGGGATTTAAACTCGTTTGCTAACGAAGCACCGACTGCAAGAAAAGAGCAGACATTTGTATTGTACAACGTTTTGCAGCCGACCGTGCGGAACAAAGGAATCGACCTTAACAGAACGTAGCAGTGGATAACAGGACTACAAAGATGAACTGACAATAGCAAGTTCATCAATTCCGTGCACGTAAGATAACACCTTCACTGCTGGGGCACAGCCAACAACACCAACATGCAAGAGGCATAGATTCTCATGAGCCGCCGCAATTGCGGGGGCTCATGAGAATGTATGCCTCTTGCTGGCCTCGTGCATATGAGTGCAGTCAGACAGTGCCGAGACAGACAGCCAGCCAGCCAGTCAGTCAGCCAGACAATCGGTCAGAAAGACAGACAGACAGACAGGGCTAACAAGCAGTAAATCGGCCACGGTTCTGGAGACACGTCCCTTCTGGCGACCAGCAGGATGGATACAAGGGTGAAAGCTGACAGACGCGAAAATCCTACACACTTAAAACCTCGCGTACATATATAGCCGTATTATCAAACGGCTCTCCTTTTGCGCCTCTACTTGCGTCAAGCTAATCAGACACTATTGTGTTGTGGGCTGTCACGATCAATCAGTTTATCTGCCATTCTCGGTAAACGTGAAAGTGACTTTGCATGGGACGTTTAAAGTAGCCACATTTATCAGTGGGAAGAAATGGCAATCTTACACCAAAGAAAGGCAAATTGAATGTGGACGATGTTACCCAACAAATCAGAATACAATCAGTACACGAGAAAGGCAAACGTGAGCTAGCCAAGATCATACATAGCCACACCGCCCATATCCCACGCCACCACAAGCCGTGAGTCCATGATACACACGCCCCATGGACAACTGTGAGTTTGGTGTCCGTGTTGACCGCGCTCCACCAGCCGTCGCCATGTCCTCCCGCTTACCTTCATCACACAGTCACTGTTACCACAGGCAACGTGGATATTGCCGTCCGCGTCTGTCACAGCTTGACAGGGCTTCTTCATGTCTGTGTGTGTCAGTTTCTGTACAACACGGCCTGTGGACACCTCTATCCGGAATAACGCGCTCGTCCCCAAGTCGGACACAATCACGTGCTGTCTGACCAGACAAAGGTAGCGAGGCGTAATTAGATCTGTGAACACCGTACTGTCCGTCACTGTCCGAATTACTCCGCCTTCACGCGTGATCACGTCAACATTTGCCGGTTTTTCCCCCTCTTTTCCACAGCTCACAATTAGAGTGTCAGGATCAATCCCTGCACACACACCACGATACACTCTGGCCGTGTTTACCTGCGACTCGACGGACGGGAGGCCGGTAAAGTCAACAAAGTAAAGAGTGTTACTTGCTGACGTGACGGCCACCAGACCCTTGTGAAGCAGGGCCAGTGCCCATGGTCTGTCGCCAAGCCTAAAGGCATGAACGTCACTTGGGGCTGTCACATCCACTACCTTTATCATGCTGTTCCAACGGTCCGCTATCACTAAGTGATTGTCGTCTGTAGCGATAACGGCGGTAATCCAAGGATTTTCACTATCATCGTGATGACGTACGGTGAAGGTAGACAAGTGTCGTGCAGTACTCCTCGAGTCCAGCGGCACTCCCTCTGTAAACAAACCAGGGTAGTGTTTAGGTAGAAAACATATTTATCATATTTTGAACACCACTCTGCTACAAGAGGCATATATCCTCACGAACCCCCGCAATTGCGGGGGCTCACAAGGATCTATGTCTCTTTTTGAAATGACTTTGTATTTAGGTACCATCTACGTGTCGGTGACCTTTGATGTTGAATTTTCAATGATTTCAAAAACAGTCTGCGTCCACCGGCAGTGAAGGGGTTAACACTATAAAGATCACTTTCTGACAGAACACAGTCACACAGACCGTTTTATCGGCTAGTTCATATAGAGACTATTATACGTCCTATACAAGCAGTGAAATATTCCCATTAACCTCTTTACTACCGGCGGACACTTATGTTACTGTAAGGTCAAAGTAACCATTGCGCCCCAAAGGCCTGGGCAGTACAATGATACAATGATCTCCCAAAGGCCTACAAGGGTCCGTGTAGCAAACCCCTGCTACCAATAACGTATTTGTTTTTTGATTCGTCCACTATAACCGTTAAAGTAGTCAAGTTGATCAAACTTCCAACGTCTGCCGCGTCTGCTATGGTTGGCCTAAATACGCGTTCTGAGCGAGCCCATGCAAGGGGTCACAATCGTGCGCAAACACCGTTCTTGCTGGCAGCTTGTCAATTTCACTTTCAGTGAGACTTTTCGAAAGCGCTTTACGAGCTGCACTGTCTATATATTGTCAGAGTAATGCAATTTAACAGTGAGTACGTGTTTTTCTCATTGTCGTTCACTAGAAAATAGTTCCGAATGTAACATTCGACACTGAAGCGACGATCGTGTGTCACTGACCTTGGTGCTCCATTCTCATTCCGGAGTAGGCCTGCTCTATGTTTAGTCTCGCGCGTTTCGATGGAAAATATTATGAAAATTGGATGCTGTCGTCTTAAAAACAACTCTAGAGTGCGTAATGTTTCGACCTATGCTAAGAAACGTCGTTGTTTGGCGTGTGTTTTTGTCTACCGTATTAAAAATACGTTCGACTTTGAAATGGGGCTGGTCGGAGCGCATTAAATTAGGAGCATGAAAATGACGTTTTTGGCGTGCGGGGCAGAAATTCTGGCAAAGACGTAACAATATAAAAATGATGTCACGTCTAGCTACGCAAACCTTGCGAGAGAAAATCTTTTTGGCGCCAAAGCGCCGTATTTGTGCGTGTGTGTGTGTGTGTGTGTGTGTGTGTGTGTGTGTGTGTGTGTGTGTGTGTGTGTGTGTGTGTGTGTGTGTGTGTGTGTGTGTGTGTGTGTGCGTACACCAAATGACTGAACTTGGTTACTTTCTTTACCATCCTTATGCAATCTGGGTCTGTGTAAAATTTTGGGTGGCCAGATCAGACACCCATTTTTTCTGAGGGTTGTTTCTGTATTATCTTTCATTCAAAATTCAGAAAAAAATATCAAAATACGATGTGCCCATTTTAACAGATTTACTTCATCGTTGTGTTTCAGGGATGCCCTGGGCCTGTGTGTGGACACGGAAGCGGCCGGAGTGTTTTCAGATCAATTTGATTGGTCCAACACCGATGAACGGAGTTCCTTCCCTTGCTTAAACGTCTTTCGTCTCCAACGGACGCACCGGTCATTCTCTCGCATTTGCAGAGGTATTTTATGCAATATTTCTTAGTTAAGAGCACGCCCAAATGTACTTGTTCAGTGCAGTTATTTAACTGAGAGATGCCTCCAATCCCCGTACCCGTTTGGCCCAGAAAAATAAGGCGTCTGCTTTCAAACGTGTCTTCGGCCGCACCGGCCGGGCCTGACCGTTGAGTCTTGTAGTAAATGATAATAGAACCCCACGATTTTAACAAAAGCTTTCTTCTTCAATGAAAGGAATTCGTTCAATAACCCCATTACAAGGTCAATCTGCCACGCGATTTTGTTTCTTCTTTCTTTTTTTTTTCTGACGTGTTAACTTGCCACATGCATGCACAGTAACTATCAGTTGACTTTTTTTTTTTTAAAAAACAAAAATGGCGCCAGATTTCAATCCTCGTTCGCAAAACTGCCTCGCGATTCGAAGAACGAACGTCCACAAACAGGTCTCGTTTAGGAATGTGCAACTGAAGTATCGCTTTTTACTGTATTGCCAGTTTTTAGTTCTCAGGGTCACCCTGGTCAGCCCCACAGGGTGGGTTTTTCTCTCAATTCTGGGGCATGCATGTGTTTCTGTCTACCCTTTGTCCATTCACCTGTATAAATTTGCCTTTTTAAAACTCTCCCTACTGTCTGCACTGCCTGTAGCTCTTGATATTGGATGTGTGTTGCTAAATGGTCTTAGCTTTATGTCTTGGCCCCATGTGTTAGGTTTATTTAACTCATTCTACCCCAGACACACCACGGCAGGATAAGGATCCACCATGATAGTTCAAGGGTGATGCCAGAATAGCTTGGCGCCTACGGGCGCCAAGCTATTCTGGCATCTCCCTTGAACTATCATGGTCGATCTGTGCCCTGCACTGCAATGCAGTCTTGAGAGGACAGGGGCAAAATTTAAGGATTTTGGTGTTGGGGTAGAATGAGTTAACGTATTTGACCGGCAGGCGACATACATGGCAATGTTCTGTTTAGGTGGGTTTTTTTTTCACAAGCAGTGCAGGCACGTCCTGAGAAAGCCTAGTGGCTGTCGGGACGTTAAGCAATGTACAATCAATCTGATTCAAAATGTCAGTTGGTTTACATGGTTGTATTGGACATGTTCTCAGCAACACCATTTTGGTCACACCGGCTCAGGACTTTCTGGCACACACCCAGCGCCGGATGGCAGCAGGATGTCCAAACCCATCGGGATCTATGCTGCAGAATCATGGCCCCCCAGCCTCTGCCACAGAGGGTGCGTCTGGTAGGAGGGTGCATGGACGGCAGCGGAATGCCCCCAATTACAAACTGGTAAGTAAAGTGATTCTATGATCATCTTCATTTTATTGGCTGGCGTGCGTGCGAAGCAAAAGTGAGTTTATGTTCTGGGCCACTGGTCGTCCGTCCGTCGTCCATGGTAAACTTTAACTCATTCTACCCCAACACCAAAATCCTTAAATTTTGCCCCTGTCCTCTCAAGACCGCATTGCAGCGCAGGACACAGATCGACCATGATAGTTCAAGGGTGGTGCCAGAATAGCTTGGCGCCCGTAGGCGCCAAGCTGTTCTGGCATCACCTTTGAACTATCATGGTCGATCCTTATCCCAGGGTGGGATTCTTCCGCGTTTCAGCGGATTTCCGTGGAAATTCTTTCACAATTCCGCTGAAGCATATTTATTTTCCGCGTCTAATAACAACAAAAAAGACGAGAAAAAAAAAATCTTCTTAAATGGCAAAAAAATCTCAAATGGGTTGGATTTGTATGCAGTTTGGTTCACTATCGCCCGACACTTCCGGTAGCTTTAGGTCGCAGTGGAAAATGGCGGTGAAAAAGGATATTGTCCAAGACAGAGTGCCGTTTAGTGTGCATCTGAACATAAACTGGTACGCACATTCCATTTTTATACTGCAGATCAGGAGTGTCATAACAAAGTCCATTTTCGGGTGTGTTTGGTCTCGCTCCCCCTGTCGGTTTTTGGATACTTTGGCGAACGGTGGACACGCGTGCCTATCCCCCCCCCCCCCCCCCCTGTCGTTTGATTTTTCGGCCGCTGAAAATGAAGGACATGAAACCACCACCCCCCCCCCCACCCACCCCACCCACCCACCCACCCACCCCCACCAATGTCGTTTGATTTTCCGCGTTTTCTTTCTTACTAGAATCCCACCCCTGTTATCCTGCTGTGGTGTGTCTGGGGGTAGAATGAGTTAACGGTGGCATTTTCTCGGAGACTATTCAAGCCACATTCTTCAAGCTTGGCCCAAGGATACTTTGTGGCAAGACCTTTTTAAACATGCCAATTTGAGTGACCTCTCTCAAAGGGTCACGCAGGGTTGACAAATGTGTGAAAACTGCTTGCATTTTCAGAAAACGTGGATTTTGACTGCTGCAGAAGCCAGCCCTCGTCACCGAGGTCACACATATGTAAATCGGTCATACACGGGATTACTCTTTTTATTCTTGTGCAAGGCCCCTTTAAACCAAAATTGGGCTGTTTCTGTTTCTAAGGCAGCTTTGGTTTTAATCTTTCTTTCTTTCTTTCTCCAGTTGGCAAATGGCGCCTGGGATGGACCCGAGACTGAGAGCAGTGCCAGCGCATTGCAATACGAGGGCAGTGATGACGAGGAGTTTGTTCCTGGCTCGAGCTCACCGGATTCAGAGGGTGTGTCAGCATCAATTGCTGGGATCTCGGACATAGACAGTATTGTATCGACTATGTTAGATTTCATCAAAGTGGCAGGTTTGGGGTGGCCAGGTGTTGGTGACGCTAGTACCAGCAAGGTGCAGTGTGCGTTAGGGGGTGGCAATGAGAATGTGGATAGGCAGGAGGAACATGATGCTGGAAAGAGTGGGGAAAGAGCACTTACAGAAGAAACGGGTGTGCACGTGTCGCAGAGAGGGAAAGGAAAGTACAAATGGGACAAGAAACATGCATGCAAATTGTGTGGCAAGCTTGTCTTGAAAATGAGCACGCACTTACAAGATGTCCATGCAGATGAGGCTGACGTTGCTAAAATTTTGTCGATGAAAAAAGGGACCAAGCAGAGACGTCGAGCATGGATCAGACTACAAGATGAGGGTGATTACATGCATAACGTTGCTGTTCTTGAAAACAAATCCGGATGTTTGATTCCTAAGTATCGCACCAAAACTAGTAAGGCAGACGACCTTCTCGCCTGTAGCCATTGCAAAGGGCTCTATCAAAAAAAGCTGATCTCTGTACACTCAAAACGTTGCTGTCAGAAGCCAGGAGGGTTTCAGATCACTCGGCGAGGGGACGCCGCTCGCCGTGGTCGGCTCATGCTTCCAATACCCTTAGACGTTGAATTTTCCTTCTACCACAAGGTCTTGGCTACCCAGAGAGATGATGAGATAAGCCGTCTCATCAGAACTGACCCCTTGCTTCTTGAGTATGGAAAGAGATTATTTGACCCCAGGGACATTGAAGAACACACGGCTGGACAAATCAGCTCCAGGATGCGGGAGTTAGGGAGACTGTTGAAGATTATCAGAGTGAGGTCAGAAATGAAAATCGCAAGTTTAAATGCTGTGATCAATTCAGCTAGCTTTGATCATGTTGTCCTGGCTGTAAAAGAGCTAGCAGATTTTGATGAGGACACACATCAGTTCAAAAAAGGCAATCTCGCAATGCGCATAGGCCATGCTTTGAAAAAGTGTTCACAGATCAAACAGTCACAGGCATCCAAACAGCTTGGACAGGGTTCAGACGACAGGTGGCGACAGGAGCTCTCTGAGGCGCAGCGGTTTGACTCTGTCTTCGACGGGGACTGGTATGATTGTGTGTCCGCTACAGCAGCCCAGTCGGTCGGGAAAATGACCATGAACAAACCCAAGCTGATCCCATCATGTGAAGATGTGAGGAAGGTCCAACAGCTTCTTGAGACAAGGATGGTTTCGGAAGATTATCCGACAGTGGTTAAAGCAACTCTTTGTGCTGTATCACTTTTCAACCGAAAACGAGGGGGAGAAGTTCAGAGAATGAAGGTGTCAGACTTCCAGAATGCTAAGATTGGATCGATCACCAATCAAGATATCTTGAAAGGTCTCACAGAGGTTGAGAAGAAAATGGTGAATCATTTTCAGCGAGTGGAAATCAGAGGCAAGTTTAATAGGAGTGTTCCCGTTTTGCTGACGAAGAAGATGATGACAACTGTGGACAGAATCCTTCAAATGAGGCAATCGGTGCCAGCTCTCGCTGATTCCCAGTACATCTTTGCCACACCTTCTGGTCAGAGGCCTTACAGAGGCCATGATGTTCTGAAGGCCCATGCCCTAGAAGCAGGGGTGTCATACCCAGCCATGTTCACATTTACTCAGTTGCGGAAACAGGTTGCAACTTTGGCCCTGTCAATGGCCATCTCGGAGTTAGACCAGGATCAGCTGGCAGATTTCCTTGGCCATGATATTCGGATACATCGCCATATCTACCGCCAACCTCAAGACGTCCTTCAAAAGGCAAAAGTGGCAAAGATTCTTCTGTCAGTTAACAATGGGATGACAGATTTTGAGAGTTGCATTAGAGCTGAGCTGGGCGATGATGAAGAGATTGACTTTGACAATGAAGACGCATCAGAAACTGGCAGAGAGGTCTCGGGGGGAACAGCACCTGTGAATGAAGCAAGTAGCAAGTCAGCAACACAGGAATCGATGAGCATGACGGAGAAAAGACGTCCAGAGCCTGATGACAATCTAGATAGTTTTGATGATGACAGTACTGCGTCGGCTCCTGTTCGAAAGAAAGCTAGATTTACAAGAAAACCATGGGGGGAAGCTGAAGAGAAAGCTGTTCAAACTCGTTTCAAGACACACCTCGTCATGAACAAACTTCCTGGAAAGGCCGAGATACAGTATGCAATGGCGCTGGAACCTGCACTTAGACATAGGCGCTGGATAAACATTAAGGATTACGTCCGCAACAGACTGAAAAAGTTACAAAAGAAATGAATTGAGCCGCCACTCGCAGCATTTTCGATTTCATACAGATTTATTACATCAGTGTTATTATTGGGGTGGTTTCAGCATGTATAGCCTGCTTTTTTTTTTTTTTTTTTTTTTTTATCTGATGGACGCCTGGATCATTTGTGACCCTCTCTCTCACAAAATCAGTCTTAAGAACTCGCATTTTGGATGTTTTGACATATATGCATTTATGAAAACTACAGTGTTTGCTGATTACTGTGATATATGACTGTATGCTGTAGTGCAAAAATTGTAAAAGCTGTTCTTAAGTGTTTAAAGTTGTTAAAGCCTCCGGCGGCCATTTTGAGAAAACAGCCTGTGAAGTTTCTGTGTGCAGCATAATTGGGGCCAAGGGCAGACTTTTAAAATCATTTTTTACCTATTTAATGGCATTTTTCATGATAAAGATTTTAACCATACGATACTTTGGTGTATGTAGAATACATTTCTCCCAAAAAGTGAAAATGCCCCAGATTGACCCCCCCACCACATATTATTGCGTGTAGTGCTGATTGGCTCGCTGCGAGTTAAGACTGGTTTCGTGAGAAAGGGTCACATTTTGTATACTGTATAACCTTTGGATTTGCAAAACGAAACAGCCGGCTGGGGACAAAAGACAATATAATAAGATAAGAAAACCATTGACAATGTAAAAAATGATTACAAGAGTGTTATTGGGGGGGGGGGGGGGGGATCATTTTGTAATATACTGCATAAAAACTCTGCAAATGAAAGAATCAGAGCATGGAATTTTCCTCTTTTTGGCGGATTTCCGCTTAAATGAAGCTGCCATTCCGCCGAATTTCCGCCGAAAACAAAATCGTAAAGTCACTATTCCAATACCGTGTTTCGTGATCTTTATGTGGCGGATATCCCCAAATCGCGTATTGAAAATTGAGCGAGGCGTTAGCTTTAGCTCGCACAGGTCACTTCCGGTCTTCAGTGGAGTCGTAGTCTGGTCAAAATACGGCGAAGAGAAAATACTTAAACGCGGAGACAGAATAGACGTCAGACGATTCTGGAGCCAAGAATATTTGGAGATGGACTTGGCTCGAGAAAAGCGTAAACGACGAGCTCCGCGCTCAGTGTATTCGCAAGTTAGCCGGGCCTGTGGGCAGGCGTATTGCCGCGAACTGCGCAGAGTTGATATTAACTACGCGGCCGCGTAGCACTTGATGCTCACGTGTCTACAGCGAAACACAAGAAAGCTAAAAGCAGTGCCATTGGAAATATTACTCATGATGGTGAATAAATTTATTACAATGTATTTTTTTCCCAGTAAAGTTTGATGAAATTATGTTGAAAAATCTATATAACCTTTCTCCAGCTCAGTGACCATGGTACATAGTATTAAATAAGAGATAAAAGGAATCCATACTTACAGCTGATTAAGCAGAGATTATTAAAGAAAGTATATATATTATATAATTAAACTCAAATTTAAAAAAAAATGGAAAGACATTCAGATGTATTTTGAATAAGCATTTGGATATAAATATTCTGTTGAATACTTTGTTTTAGTATAACTTTTAAACCTTTGACACAAAAAATAAAAAGTGCACCCCAAAAATAAGAAAAAAAAAGCAAGATTTTTAGGTGGTTAAACTGCTCAGTTTCTCTCTAAAATGCACCAGATTGCACAAATTTTAATGTAAATTTTCAAAATTTTTTCCGGGGGGGGGGGGGGGGGGGGGGGGGGCATGCCCCCGGACCCCCCTAGTGAAAAGGGGTTTTCCTCTTTTTTTTAGTACGAGTAATTCCATGCTCTGAAGAATGGTTGGTTGTACTGCCATACCATTTTGCAAATGAAAGAATGGCTGGTTGTTTGTTGGAGACGAAAGACGTTAAATAAAGGCTGAAGTTTCAAGTGATTTCTTATGTTGTCAGTTAGTTAATTAATGTCGGTGTTCTGTTCTGTCATTTTAACTCGTTCTACCCCAAGATCGGAATCCCCAAATGTTGACGTCGTCTTCAGAAGACTGCGTTGCAGTGCAGGACACAGATCCACCATGATAGTTCAAGGGTGATGCCAGAATAGCTTGGCGCCCATAGGCGCCAAGCTATTCTGGCATCACCCTTGAACTATCATGGTGGATCTTTATTTTGCTGTGGTGTGTCTGGGGTAGAATAAGTTGAGCCCAATGTTGAAGTCGTCTTGAGAAGACTGCGTTGCAGTGCAGGACACGGATCCACCATGATGGTTCAAGGGTGATGCCAGAATAGCTTGGCGCCCATAGGCACCAAGCTATTCTGGCATCACCCTTGAACTATCATGGTGGATCTTTATTTTGCTGTGGTGTGTCTGGGGTAGAATAAGTTAAGCCCAAATGTTGAAGTCGTCTTCAGAAGACTGCGTTGCAGTGCAGGACACAGATCCACCACGATAGTTCAAGGGTGATGCTAGAATAGCTTGGTGCCCATAGGCGCCAAGCTATTCTGGCATCACCCTTGAACTATCGTGGTGGATCTTAAATTTTGCTGGGGTAGAATAAGTTAAGTGTTCGTTTCTTCGTCTGGGTCTTTTTCTATCTTTGATATTTTTCCACACTTTTTGACCCGCATCATAGTCATACTGAGGCTAAATAGCTTCAAATCTGTTCACTGCCATAATTCTATGCAAGCTACATTACAGTACTTACAGATGAGGACATAGACCAATGGCTTTAGTTCAAGGGTGGTGCCACAATAGCTTGGCGCCTAGAGGCACCAAGCTATTCTGGCACTAACCCTTGGACTATTTCAGTTACACTAGTTGCACACACTGGTGTATTCCGAATGATAAGGGTTAATATTCAAAATGCTCTGTTGCTGTTTGTCTGAAACTCCAGAGTACCCCAAAACGCACAAAAAAAGTCCTTTAATTTCCAGAATACATTATGTTGATTCTCACATCAATGCCATGATAAACTGTTTTGCTTCAAAAGGACAAAACGCAGCAATGTTTAAACGATTTCCTCTGTAAAAATCATAATCGAAAGGTTTCGGGCCAGTGTTTATTGAATTTTGCACCATACTATGTAAAGAATGTTAAAGCACACATACACATTTAAGTTGGGAAAAAAAAATTAATGTGAAAAAGAAGTATTCCATGAACTTGACCTTATTACAGACGCCTACTGTTGTGAAGACACCCATTTTGACTGTAATGCCAGTTTCATTTGTGTGAGAGAGACACCCACCCACTTTATTGGCAGAAACCCATTTTTTCGGCATCTAGTGGCTCTGTTTCTAGAAAATGTCTATTTTATTTTAAGTTATAGAGCTTAGTTATAATGTGAGTTCTAAACATTGGCATCAATTCCAGAGCCCTAGAATAAATAGAAATATGGGAACCCATTTTCACATGAAATGCTAGGTAACCCACTCTGATGGTTGCGTCTCCCTGTGTGTGTGTGTGTGTGTGTGTGTGTGTGTGTGTGTGTGTGTGTGTGTGTGTGTGTGTGTGTGTGCGTACACCAAATGACTGAACTGGGTTACTTTCTTTACCATCCTTATGCAATCTGGGTCTGTGTAAAATTCTGGGTGGCCAGATCAGACACCCATTTTTTCTGAGGGTTGTTTCTGTATTATCTTTCATTCAAAATTCAGAAAAAAATATCAAAATACGATGTGCCCATTTTAACAGATTTACTTCATCGTTGTGTTTCAGGGATGCCCTGGGCCTGTGTGTGGACACGGAAGCGGCCGGAGTGTTTTCAGATCAATTTGATTGGTCCAACACCGATGAACGGAGTTCCTTCCCTTGCTTAAACGTCTTTCGTCTCCAACGGACGCACCGGTCATTCTCTCGCATTTGCAGAGGTATTTTATGCAATATTTCTTAGTTAAGAGCACGCCCAAATGTACTTGTTCAGTGCAGTTATTTAACTGAGAGATGCCTCCAATCCCCGATACCCGTTTGGCCCAGAAAAATAAGGCGTCTGCTTTCAAACGTGTCTTCGGCCTCTCGGCCACTCCGGGCCTGACCGTTGAGTCTTGTAGTAAATGATAATAGAACCCCACGATTTTAACAAAAGCTTTCTTCTTCAATGAAAGGAATTCGTTCAATAACCCCATTACAAGGTCAATCTGCCACGCGATTTTGTTTCTTCTTTCTTTTTTTTTTTCTGACGTGTTAACTTGCCACATGCATGCACAGTAACTATCAGTTGACTTTTTTTTTTTAAAAAAACAAAAATGGCGCCAGATTTCAATCCTCGTTCGCAAAACTGCCTCGCGATTCGAAGAACGAACGTCCACAAACAGGTCTCGTTTAGGAATGTGCAACTGAAGTATCGCTTTTTACTGTATTGCCAGTTTTTAGTTCTCAGGGTCACCCTGGTCAGCCCCACAGGGTGGGTTTTTCTCTCAATTCTGGGGCATGCATGTGTTTCTGTCTACCCTTTGTCCATTCACCTGTATAAATTTGCCTTTTTAAAACTCTCCCTACTGTCTGCACTGCCTGTAGCTCTTGATATTGGATGTGTGTTGCTAAATGGTCTTAGCTTTATGTCTTGGCCCCATGTGTTAGGTTTATTTAACTCATTCTACCCCAGACACACCACGGCAGGATAAGGATCCACCATGATAGTTCAAGGGTGATGCCAGAATAGCTTGGCGCCTACGGGCGCCAAGCTATTCTGGCATCTCCCTTGAACTATCATGGTCGATCTGTGCCCTGCACTGCAATGCAGTCTTGAGAGGACAGGGGCAAAATTTAAGGATTTTGGTGTTGGGGTAGAATGAGTTAACGTATTTGACCGGCAGGCGACATACATGGCAATGTTCTGTTTAGGTGGGTTTTTTTTCACAAGCAGTGCAGGCACGTCCTGAGAAAGCCTAGTGGCTGTCGGGACGTTAAGCAATGTACAATCAATCTGATTCAAAATGTCAGTTGGTTTACATGGTTGTATTGGACATGTTCTCAGCAACACCATTTTGGTCACACCGGCTCAGGACTTTCTGGCACACACCCAGCGCCGGATGGCAGCAGGATGTCCAAACCCATCGGGATCTATGCTGCAGAATCATGGCCCCCCCCCCAGCCTCTGCCACAGAGGGTGCGTCTGGTAGGAGGGTGCATGGACGGCAGCGGAATGCTCCCAATTACAAACTGGTAAGTAAAGTGATTCTATGATCATCTTCATTTTATTGGCTGGCGTGCGTGCGAAGCAAAAGTGAGTTTATGTTCTGGGCCACTGGTCGTCCGTCCGTCGTCCATGGTAAACTTTAACTCATTCTACCCCAACACCAAAATCCTTAAATTTTGCCCCTGTCCTCTCAAGACCGCATTGCAGCGCAGGACACAGATCGACCATGATAGTTCAAGGGTGATGCCAGAATAGCTTGGCGCCCGTAGGCGCCAAGCTGTTCTGGCATCACCTTTGAACTATCATGGTCGATCCTTATCCCAGGGTGGGATTCTTCCGCGTTTCCGCGGATTTCCGTGGAAATTCTTTCACAATTCCGCTGAAGCATATTTATTTTCCGCGTCTAATAACAACAAAAAAGACGAGAAAAAAAAAAAAAAATCTTCTTAAATGGCAAAAAAATCTCAAATGGGTTGGATTTGTATGTAGTTTGGTTCACTATCGCCCGACACTTCCGGTAGCTTTAGGTCGCAGTGGAAAATGGCGGTGAAAAAGGATATTGTCCAAGACAGAGTGCCGTTTAGTGTGCATCTGAACATAAACTGGTACGCACATTCCATTTTTATACTGCAGATCAGGAGTGTCATAACAAAGTCCATTTTCGGGTGTGTTTGGTCTCGCTCCCCCTGTCGGTTTTTGGATACTTTGGCGAACGGTGGACACGCGTGCCTATTCCCCCCCCCCCCCCCCCCCCCCCCTGTCGTTTGATTTTTCGGCCGCTGAAAATGAAGGACATGAAACCACCCCCCCCCCCACCCCCCCCCCCCCCCACCCACCCCCCCACCCCCCACCAATGTCGTTTGATTTTCCGCGTTTTCTTTCTTACTAGAATCCCACCCCTGTTATCCTGCTGTGGTGTGTCTGGGGGTAGAATGAGTTAACGGTGGCATTTTCTCGGAGACTATTCAAGCCACATTCTTCAAGCTTAGCCCAAGGATACTTTGTGGCAAGACCTTTTTAAACATGCCAATTTGAGTGACCTCTCTCAAAGGGTCACGCAGGGTTGACAAATGTGTGAAAACTGCTTGCATTTTCAGAAAACGTGGATTTTGACTGCTGCAGAAGCCAGCCCTCGTCACCGAGGTCACACATATGTAAATCGGTCATACACGGGATTACTCTTTTTATTCTTGTGCAAGGCCCCTTTAAACCAAAATTGGGCTGTTTCTGTTTCTAATGCAGCTTTGGTTTTAATCTTTCTTTCTTTCTTTCTCCAGTTGGCAAATGGCGCCTGGGATGGACCCGAGACTGAGAGCAGTGCCAGCGCATCGCAATACGAGGGCAGTGATGACGAGGAGTTTGTTCCTGGCTCGAGCTCACCGGATTCAGAGGGTGTGTCGGCATCAATTGCTGGGATCTCGGACATAGACAGTATTGTATCGACTATGTTAGATTTCATCAAAGTGGCAGGTTCGGGGTGGCCAGGTGTTGGTGACGCTAGTACCAGCAAGGTGCAGTGTGCGTTAGGGGGTGGCAATGAGAATGTGGATAGGCAGGAGGAACATGATGCTGGAAAGAGTGGGGAAAGAGCACTTACAGAAGAAACAGGTGTGCACGTGTCGCAGAGAGGGAAAGGAAAGTACAAATGGGACAAGAAACATGCATGCAAATTGTGTGGCAAGCTTGTCTTGAAAATGAGCACGCACTTACAAGATGTCCATGCAGATGAGGCTGACGTTGCTAAAATTTTGTCGATGAAAAAAGGGACCAAGCAGAGACGTCGAGCATGGATCAGACTACAAGATGAGGGTGATTACATGCATAACGTTGCTGTTCTTGAAAACAAATCAGGATGTTTGATTCCTAAGTATCGCACCAAAACTAGTAAGGTAGACGACCTTCTCGCCTGTAGCCATTGCAAAGGGCTCTATCAAAAAAAGCTGATCTCTGTACACTCAAAACGTTGCTGTCAGAAGCCAGGAGGGTTTCAGATCACTCGGCGAGGGGACGCCGCGCGTCGTGGTCGGCTCATGCTTCCAATACCCTTAGACGTTGAATTTTCCTTCTACCACAAGGTCTTGGCTAGCCAGAGAGATGATGAGATAAGCCGTCTCATCAGAACTGACCCCTTGCTTCTTGAGTATGGAAAGAGATTATTTGACCGCAGGGACATTGAAGAACACACGGCTGGACAAATCAGCTCCAGGATGCGGGAGTTAGGGAGACTGTTAAAGATTATCAGAGTGAGGTCAGAAATGAAAATCGCAAGTTTAAATGCTGTGATCAATTCAGCTAGCTTTGATCATGTTGTCCTGGCTGTAAAAGAGCTAGCAGATTTTGATGAGGACACACATCAGTTCAAAAAAGGCAATCTCGCAATGCGCATAGGCCATGCTTTGAAAAAGTGTTCACAGATCAAACAGTCACAGGCATCCAAACAGCTTGGGCAGGGTTCAGACGACAGGTGACGACAGGAGCTCTCTGAGGCGCAGCGGTTTGACTCTGTCTTCAACGGGGACTGGTATGATTGTGTGTCCGCTACAGCAGCCCAGTCGGTCGGGAAAATGACCATGAACAAACCCAAGCTGATCCCATCATGTGAAGATGTGAGGAAGGTCCAACAGCTTCTTGAGACAAGGATGGTTTCGGAAGATTATCCGACAGTGGTTAAAGCAACTCTTTGTGCTGTATCACTTTTCAACCGAAAACGAGGGGGAGAAGTTCAGAGAATGAAGGTGTCAGACTTCCAGAATGCTAAGATTGGATCGATCACCAATCAAGATATCTTGAAAGGTCTCACAGAGGTTGAGAAGAAAATGGTGAATCATTTTCAGCGAGTGGAAATCAGAGGCAAGTTTAATAGGAGTGTTCCCGTTTTGCTGACGAAGAAGATGATGACAACTGTGGACAGAATCCTTCAAATGAGGCAATCAGTGCCAGCTCTCGCTGATTCCCAGTACATCTTTGCCACACCTTCTGGTCAGAGGCCTTACAGAGGCCATGATGTTCTGAAGGCCCATGCCCTAGAAGCAGGGGTGTCATACGCAGCCATGTTCACATTTACTCAGTTGCGGAAGCAGGTTGCAACTTTGGCTCAGTCAATGGCCATCTCGGAGTTAGACCAGGATCAGCTGGCAGATTTCCTTGGCCATGATATTCGGATACATCGCCATATCTACCGCCAACCTCAAGACGTCCTTCAAAAGGCAAAAGTGGCAAAGATTCTTCTGTCAGTTAACAATGGGATGACAGATTTTGAGAGTTGCATTAGAGCTGAGCTGGGCGATGATGAAGAGATTGACTTTGACAATGAAGACGCATCAGAAACTGGCAGAGAGGTCTCGGGGGGAACAGCACCTGTGAATGAAGCAAGTAGCAAGCCAGCAACACAGGAATCGATGAGCATGACGGAGAAAAGACGTCCAGAGCCTGATGACAATCTAGATAGTTTTGATGATGACAGTACTGCGTCAGCTCCTGTTCGAAAGAAAGCTAGATTTACAAGAAAACCATGGGGGGAAGCTGAAGAGAAAGCTGTTCAAACTCGTTTCAAGACACACCTCGTCATGAACAAACTTCCTGGAAAGGCCGAGATACAGTATGCAATGGCAGAGGAACCTGCACTTAGACATAGGCGCTGGACAAACATTAAGGATTACGTCCGCAACAGACTGAAAAAGTTACAAAAGAAATGAATTGAGCCGCCACTCGCGGCATTTTCGATTTCATACAGATTTATTACATCAGTGTTATTATTGGGGTGGTTTCAGCATGTATAGCCTGCTTTTTTTTTTATCTGATGGACGCCTGGATGATTTGTGACCCTCTCTCTCACAAAATCATTCTTAAGAACTCGCATTTTGGATGTTTTGACATATATACATTTATGAAAACTACAGTGTTTGCTGATTACTGTGATATATGACTGTATGCTGTAGTGCAAAAATTGTAAAAGCTGTTAAGTGTTTAAAGCTGTTAAAGCCTCCGGCGGCCATTTTGAGAAAACAGCCTGTGAAGTTTCTGTGTGCAGCATAATTGGGGCCAAGGGCAGACTTTTAAAATCATTTTTTACCTATTTAATGGCATTTTTCATGATAAAGATTTTAACCATACGATTCTTTGGTGTATGTAGAATACATTTCTCCCAAAAAGTGAAAATGCCCCAGATTGACCCCCCACCACATATTATTGCGTGTAGTGCTGATTGGCTCGCTGCGAGTTAAGACTGGTTTCGTGAGAAAAGGTCACATTTTGTATACTGTATAACCTTTGGATTTGCAAAACGAAACAGCCGGCTGGGGACAAAAGACAATATAATAAGATAAGAAAACCATTGACAATGTAAAAATTGATTACAAGAGTGTTATTGGGGGGGGGGGGGGGGATCATTTTGTAATATACTGCATCCATTTTAAAAACTCTGCAAATGAAAGAATGGTTGGTTGTACTGCCATACCATTTTGCAAATGAAAGAATGGCTGGTTGTTTGTTGGAGACGAAAGACGTTAAATAAAGGCTGAAGTTTCAAGTGATTTCTTATGTTGTCAGTTAATTAATTAATGTCAGTGTTCTATTCTGTCATTTTAACTCATTCTACCCCAAGATCGGAATCCCCAAATGTTGAAGTCGTCTTCAGAAGACTGCGTTGCAGTGCAGGACACAGATCCACCATGATAGTTCAAGGGTGATGCCAGAATAGCTTGGCGCCCATAGGCACCAAGCTATTCTGGCATCACCCTTGAACTATCATGGTGGATCTTTATTTTGCTGTGGTGTGTCTGGGGTAGAATAAGTTAAGCCCAAATGTTGAAGTCGTCTTCAGAAGACTGCGTTGCAGTGCAGGACACAGATCCACCACGATAGTTCAAGGGTGATGCCAGAATAGCTTGGTGCCCATAGGCGCCAAGCTATTCTGGCATCACCCTTGAACTATCGTGGTGGATCTTAAATTTTGCTGGGGTAGAATAAGTTAAGTGTTCGTTTCTTCGTCTGGGTCTTTTTCTATCTTTGATATTTTTCCACACTTTTTGACCCGCATCATAGTCATACTGAGGCTAATAGCTTCTAATTGGTTCACTGCCATAATTCTATGCAAGCTACATTACAGTACTTACAGATGAGGACATAGACCAATGGCTTTAGTTCAAGGGTGGTGCCACAATAGCTTGGCGCCTAGAGGCACCAAGCTATTCTGGCACTAACCCTTGGACTATTTCAGTTACACTAGTTGCACACACTGGTGTATTCCGAATGATAAGGCTTAATATTCAAAATGCTCTGTTGCTGTTTGTCTGAAACTCCAGAGTACCCCAAAACACACAAAAAAAGTCCTTTAATTTCCAGAATACATTATGTTGATTCTCACATCAATGCCATGATAAGCTGTTTTGCTTCAAAAGGACAAAACGCAGCAATGTTTAAACGATTTCCTCTGTAAAAATCATAATCGAAAGGTTTCGGGCCAGTGTTTATTGAATTTTGCACCATACTATGTAAAGAATGTTAAAGCACACATACACATTTAAGTTGGGAAAAAAAATTAATGTGAAAAAGAAGTATTCCATGAACTTGACCTTATTACAGACGCCTACTGTTGTGAAGACACCCATTTTGACTGTAATGCCAGTTTCATTTGTGTGAGAGAGACACCCACCCACTTTATTGGCAGAAACCCATTTTTTCGGCATCTAGTGGCTCTGTTTCTAGAAAATGTCTATTTTATTTTAAGTTATAGAGCTTAGTTATAATGTGAGTTCTAAACATTGGCATCAATTCCAGAGCCCTAGAATAAATAGAAATATGGGAACCCATTTTCACATGAAATGCTAGGTAACCCACTCTGATGGTTGCGTCTCTGTGTGTGTGTGTGTGTGTGTGTGTTGTCGCGCGGATTGCTATATATCAGTGTGAATGTGTGTGTGTGTGCGCGTGCGTGCGTGCGTGCGTGCGTGTGTGTGTGTGTGTGTGGCGTGTAATGTGAGCATTGATTATTTGAAATGGAAGTATTGTTGCCTGTCAGTATTTTTACTATTATGCATACTTTTATATAAAACATTATGTGTATGTGTGTTTACGTGCATGCTATAGCTTAGCAAGGACATGATTGAAAAAAGGTCATTGAAGGTACCTAATCATTTATCCTTGAAAAATAAAGTTTCATTTCATTTCATTTCATTTCATTTTCTCTCTCTCTCTCTCTCTCTCTCTCTCTCTCTCTCTCTCTCTCTCTCTCTCTCTCTCTCTCTCTCTCTCTCTCTCTCTCTCTCTCTCTCTCTCTCTCTCTCTCTCTCTCTCCCCGCCCCAACCACACTTCTTGCCATTATGCCCCCACCCACTGAACACCTGCCAAATGAGGCATACGGCGATGACATAATGGACAGTGCTGGCGAGCTTAACGGTACCATGGATGATACTGCTATACCTGCAGCTGATGAAAGCCCCTCCCCCTCAACTGAAGACTTTATCCCGCCAGCCGGTCCCTCCAAACAAGCTGCACTGTGGACCACACAACAAGATTCCACTTCTCCGGAAATAATGGAACTGCCGCCTGCCGTTCCTAACGCCACACCCGTCGTCCCCTACCCTCAAGTGGACACCGCTGCTGAGACAACATCCTGCATGACCTCACATGCCTCTACTCAGTGCCCCCAGTTGTGCTGCTATCAGTGTGCACAACCTGTCCACGCGACTAAATGTTTTGATTGTGTGGCTGGACTAATTTTGGACCTAAAAATACAGTTTGAAAACAAACAACGTGTTTTTATAGACCAACTCAAAGCTGAAATAGACAGTCTGAAACAAGACAACATCAGTCTACAGCAGCAGGTTAGAAATCTGAATAGTCTACCAAAGCAAGTGTCAATCCTCACAAGCAAGCTGGGCAAAGTGGATTCACTTGAAAGCCGGTATAATGAAATGTTGGCTAACCAGAAAATAATTGCCCCAGAGCAGCGAACCCCCGTTGCCTTGCCTGATCACTGTCAGTCACCACCGCCACTGTCTGGTACCAGTTCCCTTTCCTCTGAAATTCACTCCCCTACCTCCATCACTACGTCGAACCTCTCTGATACTGTTCCAGAGGAGTACACCCAAACCCAACCGTCTTAGCGTGCGTCTGTTGCCGCTATGGAAGAGACGGCAGGGAGCAGCAGTACCACTGAAACTAAATCCCCTAATGCACGTTCGCTCCAGGACCAGCCGCTGCGAGAGCGCCGTCAGTTTAGTGTTCGACTTCCACCCGAGGGCAGAGTCAATGCGCTATTAATCGGTGACTCCAATCTCCAACGGGTGGATCGTCGTCGCTTGGACCCAAGCGGTGCTACATGTGTGCGCACCCTGCGGGGGGTTAAGGTTAACCAGTTGGCAGAGGCCCTGTCCAACATCGCGCCACGCTACGACATCGGTAGTGCAGTGGTCCACGTTGGCACAAATGACTGTGCCTCCAGCAATGACGTGGACTCTGTACTACATGACTTCCAGCACCTCATTCCTGTAGTTTGACGAGTCTTCCCATCAGCCACAGTTGCCTACACAGCAATATTACCACAAGGGAGCTGCCCACTGAAAACCATCTGCAATGTGAACCAGCGCCTGGCTATGCTGTGCGAAAGGGAAGACGTGTCGTTTCTGCAGGAAAACAATTTTTACACCCCTGCTGGTGCAGTTGCTACCTCCATGTTTAACAGCGACAGGCTGCATCTGAACGAGAGAGGCGCCGGGGTATTACTGCGCCAGATAAAGCGGTTCATTTTTCCGCCAGATAACCTGAAAGACTTAAATCGGCACCGCGACCTGCGACACGCCAGACACGCGGCTGAGCCTGAAGCAAACACGAAAGTACCTGGGCTGAGTGGTCCGGCTCCCGGCTGCCGGCCGCAAACTAGTAATCTCATTCAAGATGAGAACCTACTGATGCGACAAAGCACTAAACAAATCAGTTACAGTCTAAAGCTCTCCCCACTCGCCGCTGGGAATCGGCTACCAGCACTAGGGTGGCGAACATAGGTGAAAATGTAAATGCTGGCGGAAACCTAGCTGTCCCTGTCTCCAACAGCCAGTCACCTGTAAACGCTAGTGCCGCTCGAGTCCCTGTGGAGCTTTCCGGACCTGACACAAGCACTACATTGGCGGACGCTGCCAGCGCGACAAACCTACAGCCGCCTTTCAGTCAGCGACCAGAATTCACTAAAGCGACGGCCGATCCCGGCTACCACTATCAGCCGGCGACCCTGTATGGAAACTACGCGAGCCCTGTCGTGCCCTGGCATCAGATCACACCGCACAGTTTCCACGTACCAATGCCGCAGTACCCAGCGGCATTCCAGCCAGCGTTCCAGCCAACCTTTCAGCCGTTCCCCCTTCCCTTTCCACACTGGCAGTATCCGTATCTAGCTAATAGTGGACCTCAGTCCCAAACGGTCATGTGAAGTGTGTGTTAAAACATACCTCAGTGTTTCGGTTAGATTAACTCCTTCATGCCTGATCGGGAAACGTTGGACGATGATAGTTCCGGGATAGTGCCGGATTACCTTTGCGTCATTGAGGCGCTAATCTGATCTGCTACTGCACTTGTGCTATCGTTGTCCATCTCTCTCCAGCGTAAATCGGATGTTCAACTAACACGCCTCCAGGCCTAAATGAGTTGGTTTTACCGGACCCCATACTACTTGATGACTGTTTTTTTTCGGTGTAGGCTCAACTTGAACTAATTTCACTTCATGTTTTTCATGACCTTAGTGAACATCAGTATAATTCTGAAATTAAAATAAACAATCATATGACTTCATTTTCCGCCCTTCATCCGTCCGTCTTGTAGCAATGCGTGGTGCATATGAACACAGGTGTGTGAGCCCTAAGTGTTATTGGTATGTTTTGATTTCAGTTCTCGTCAGTTCAATCTGTTTCAGTGTGTCGAGCACTGATCTGACAATCCTTTGATCAAACGGTGACATTTCTATACTAAACGGTTTACTGTGCTGTTGTTTTAGTTTTCACCTCATAGATTTGACATTAACATTTGCGATGCTTTTGGTTTATATGCGATGCGGCCGTATCACAGCAACATGTGTTGCAGTCTGACAGTTTAGGGAACTCGTTGGACTATTTGTACTGTGGTTGACCTGTGTACAGTACAGTTCCGCGTTTGACTTGTGTCTGGCCGGCATACACACCATTTTTGTAAGCCGGACTAAATGTAAAGATTAGTGCTTATAGTACATAGCCAAACGTGTTGTGCTGAATGCGAGTAGACAGTTCTACAAACTATCAGGCAAGTTATTTTTGACAGTCGTGGTGATTATAAGTGGATTTGGTTTATTCCATATTTTCGCACAAGATCACTCCTTTCAGCGACTGGACTGTTTCACTGAGTTTCCGATATTGAAAACTTTATATTTACATTTTTTGTCATCAAAATGTGTACACCATCGAACAATTACATGCATGCCCACGGGCTGAAGGTCGGGCACCTTAATGTATTTCACCTTTACAATAAGGTTCCTGACATTTCAATATTTTAAAACCAGCCCTCACACTTCCATCTCTTTGGGCTAACGGAATCACGTCTGGACTCAAGAATTAGCGACGAAAATCTGTGCATCCCAAACTTTTCCTTAATTCGTCGTGACCCAAACACCCTCAAACACACAGGGATTGCTGTTTATGTTCATAACTCGATTGCACATATGGTACGCAGACGTGATGATCTGGAGTCAACTGAGATTGAGTGTGTATGGCTAGAAGTAAAAATTAATAACTCATCGCCAATTATAATGGGTTATGTATATAGAAATCCATCGTCCACTGTCGAGTGGTATGATGACTTTGTGCAGATGATGGATAAAGTGAATGATACTGACAAAGATGTACTGCTGTTAGGTGATTTTAACATTGACTTACTGAAAACAAATCCCACGTGGCAATCGACAACAACTCTTTTTGGGTTGAAGCAACTAATCCAAGCTCCTACTAGAATAACCCAATCATCCGCTACACTCATTGATCACATCTATACCAACAACTGTAAGTCAGTACTAGAGACCAGCGTCCCCCCACTAGCTGTCAGTGATCATTTTCCCATCACCTGTACATGGTCGTGCAAGATGCCCAAACAAAAGAGGGATCAGCATGTGTACATTACATATAGGTCTTTTAAAAAACTAAACAAAGATGCTTTTTTACACGATCTTAGCCTTACACCGTTTCATGATGTGTACAATTGTACCAACCCAGATAAGGCTGTTTCTCTCTTACTTGATCTGTTCGTAGGGGTGCTAAACAAACATGCGCCAGTAAGAAGAAAGCGAGTCCGATCCCGCCAGCCTCCCTCATGGATAACCGACGAAATCAAACAAGCAATGGATGATAGAAATAAGGCTAAGAAAGAAAAGAACTTTCATGAATTTAAAAGATTGCGAAATAAAGTTAAGTACTTAATTAGAGAGGCGCAGAGATCGTTTGTAACCAAAACAGTCGAAGAAGACAGAAACCCTTCCTCTATCTGGACAACACTTAATACGCTTACCAACAACAAGCGTAAACAGTGCAATACCATTCCAGAAAACCTCTCCGCTGAGGAGTTTAATAACCACTTTCTATCAGCCCCCAAAGACTTACTCAGTTCTCACAATCGCAATCAGTCGATATATTCCACACCAGAAAAGCTAACTAAGTTCTGTAAGCAAATATTGTCCTCAGATGATATTTTCGTCATCCCTGATATTTCTGTACACGAGGTAGGCAAATGCATTTCTATCCTAAAAAAGAAAACGTCTTCTGGCAGTGATGGTATCAATGGATATATCCTTAACCTGTCGCAACCATACATAGTGGAACCTCTTACATACATTTATAACCTATGTATACAAAAAAATGTCTTCCCAGCAGCTTTCAAAAAATCAAAAATAGTGCCTGTTCCTAAAGCAAACGATTCTTCTGAAATTGATAACTTTCGCCCCATTTCCCTTCAATCAGTTCTCTCAAAGCCTCTGGAAAAACATGTTCACAAACATCTTCTGGAATTTCTTGAAAAAAGGTCCTTATTATATCATCACCAGTCAGGTTTTCATCCCAAGCATTCATGCCACACTGCACTCGCACGAATAGTGAATTCGTGGGTCAACAGCATAAATGATAATAAAATGGCTGGTGCTGTCTTCTTGGATCTAAGAAAAGCGTTTGATCTTATCGATCATACCATCTTACTGAAAAAGCTTGCCACCTACTTAAACAAAAAGAGTCCCTCAGCTATTTCGTTTCTGAACTCCTATCTTACAAAAAGAACACAAACAGTCTATGTCAATGGAAAATGTTCTTCTGAACAATTTGTGGAGTATGGAGTGCCCCAGGGGTCTATTTTAGGCCCACTACTGTTTTGTATCTTCGTTAACGATCTACCGTTACATGTAACGTGTAGTGAGACTGAGTGTGACATGTTTGCCGACGACTCAACATTACATTCCGCTGGTAAAACTGTGCCTGAAATTGCAAATAATCTTCAAGAGAGTCTTCATGAAGTCTCTCGGTGGTGTAATGAAAATCGCATGCTTGTAAATCCCACAAAAACAAAAAGCATGCTTATCACAACCCGCCAGAAACATCAGCTCAAACCTCCATCACTCAACCTTTCTTTGGACTCCATCTCAGTTGAGCAGGTCAGTCAACACCGCCTGCTTGGAGTAATAATAGATGATGATCTAAGCTGGCATAACCACCTATATTATATGAGAAAACATTTGTCCAAAAAGTTGTTTCTACTTTCCAAACTTAAAACGATCATTGACCTTAAGACACGCAAACTATTTTTTAATGCCTACATTAAACCACACATTGATTATGCCTCAACAATATGGGATGGCTGCAGTGAAAATCACTTCAAGAAGATAAACTCATTATACAAGCGCGCTGCTAAGCTTATCCTCCCTGATCCGTCTTTATCCACTGATGACAAGCTGCAGGCCATCGGACTTCTCCCTTTGGTTAAGCACCTCGCACTAAACAAATGTGTACTGACGCACAAAATTCTTAACGGAAAAGCTCCACCTTACTTATCTAGGCTTTTTTCGCCAACTGAAAAAAAATACAGCACCTCCAGGAACAGTCTCTCTATAAAAAGGCCCCGTATAGACCTGTTCAAATCTAGCCTGTCTTATTCAGGTGCTCTTTTATGGAATTCCCTTCCTCCCACTATTCAACAAACCACGTCCCTCTCTCTGTTTAAAAGTAGAGTACATGATTACCTTTCTAAGACATTGTTATGCTGATCCTTTCTTCTTCTTTGTTTTTTGACATAATACGCTTCATGTTTTTTTTTTGTTTTTTGTTTTGTTTTTCCATCTAGCCTCCAAATTGTTTGTTCAGTTTTCTAACTTGTTTTTGATAGTACAAAAAATATCATACCTACTTATTTGTTAGATAATTATGTGCGCACGTACGTGTGTATGTGTATGTACAAAAGTGCGCATGTGCACGAGTACATGTATATGTGTGTATGTGTGCGTGTATGCGTGTGTGTGACGTTTATTATTAGTTAGTTTTTGTTGTTTGGTTGGTGTTCCTTAAGTAGCTTAGCAAGGACAGATTGTAAGAAAGGCCTGCGCGCCTAATATCTCAATCCTTGGAAAATAAAGTTTCGTTCGTTCGTTCGTTCGTTCGTTCGTTCTCTCTCTCTCTCTCTCTCTCTCTCTCTCTCTCTCTCTCTCTCTCTCTCTCTCTCTATCTATCTATCTATCTCTCTCTATCTCTCTCTCTCTATCTATCTCTCTCTATCTCTCTCTCTCTCTCTCTCTCTCTCTCTCTATCTCTCTCTCTCTCTCTCTCTCTCTCTCTCTATCTCTCTCTCTCTCTCTCTCTCTCTCTCTCTCTCTCTCTAAAAATTGTGCACATTACTTTGTGATCTCTTTGCATATCTGGATACATTTTGTGATTTCATATTCAGTGGTGAATTAATCGTGTGGTGTTTCCTTGTGTGTGTTATTTGGGAACTATTTCACATCTTCCATTGTGGTTCATTATACCGGACTGTAATTTGCTATTTACTGAAACTAATTTCCTTTTGGCTCAGCCTTGTAGTTATACAAGTCTCGGCAGTACTCAGTCCATCTGTTTAGTACAGCAGTGTTTTCCGTAAGGAGTTGGCCGCTGCTGTCTTCGATGACTGTGGCTGTTCGCTGTTGAGTCTTGGTGAGGGTCCTTAGCGTTTCATAAGCCTTCTTGCTGTTGCCGTTTGCCATGCCCTCTTCCACGCTACAACACTGCAACACTGGTCTTCAATCCAATCTTCTTTGGCTTCTTTCATCCTCTTCCTGATCTTCTTGTTGACAAGTCTGTACTTGTTTGCTGATGTGAGGTCTTGGCCTCTCTTTTTCTTCCAGGCTCTCCTCTCATCACAGAGATCGAGGATGTCATCGGTGACCCAGGGCTGTTTGCGCTTCCTCTGCTTCCCCAGCACTTCTTCTGCTGTAGAAAGTAACACCTCTTTTATATTTCCAGCAAGGGTGTCTACGTCGCAGTCCAAAGTAGCCAAGGCTGCAAATCTGCCTCCCACCTGGGCTTGGAAGAGCTCTTCTACTTCCGGGTCTTTTAGCTTCTGGAGGTCGAATCTGATGCGAGGGCTCTTGCTATCTCGTTTCAATGCCAGCTTCAACTTGAGGCTAGTAAGGACGAGGTTGTGGTCGCTGCCAATATCAGCGCCAGGAAAGGACCTCGTTTGTGCTTTGTTAATGCTGGATTTGAATCGTCGAGGCAGCAAGATGAAGTCAATCTGGTTATGGACCAGGCCTCCTGGCGATTGCCATGTCACTGTTCTTGACTTCTTGTGTGGATGGAGGGTATCAGCAACGGTGAGACGGTGACTCTGTGCGAACTCTAAAAGTCGCAGGCCTCTGTCGTTTGTTTCTCCAAGGCCAAACTTGCCAGCTGTTCCTGCCCATTGTTGGTAGGCGTCAGGGCCGATCTTTGCATTCCAGTCACCGAGGACAGTCAGAATGTCTTTCTTAGGTGTTTTCTTGATGATGTTGTCCAGTTGTTCGTAAAATTCTTCTAATTCTTCATCAAACAACCAGGCTGGGGCCAGGAAGGCTGAAGACCTGCCAGTGTTAGCTGAAGAGGTGGAAGCAGCCGTACGCAGCCTGAAGGGAGGAAAGTCTCCAGGTGTAGACAACATACCTGCTGAACTGTTGAAACATGGAGGAGAAGTAACAACGAAGGTCCTCACTACACTCTGTCAAAAGATCTGGGAGCAAAAGAAATGGCCAGTAGAATGGACACAGTCTCTAGTGATCCCGCTCCCCAAGAAAGGAAACATGAAACAGTGCCAGAACTACAGAACTATCAGTCTGATAAGTCACCCTAGCAAAGTAATGCTTAGAATCATTCTCAACCGCCTCAAAACTTTCGCCGAGGAACTGCTGGCAGAAGAACAGGCTGGCTTCAGAGTTGGAAGAAGCACTGTAGAGCAGATTTTCAACTGCCGCGTCCTGATCGAGAAACATCTGCAGCATCAGCGCGAACTCTACCACAACTTCATTGATTTCAGGAAAGCATTTGATCGCGTCTGGCACGACGGACTCTGGCAAGTCATGAGATCGTTCAACATAGAGGAGGGACTGATCCAAATGATAGAAGCGCTTTACAAGAACGCCTGCAGCGCGGTTCTACTTAACAATCAGTCAGGCGAGTTCTTCAGGACGACGATCGGTGTCCGTCAAGGATGCCTGCTCTCTCCTGTCCTTTTCAACATATTCCTGGAGAAGATCATGCAGGAAACCCTCCACGACCACCATACTTCAATCTCTATTGGTGGCAGATCCCTGTGCAATCTTCGATTCGCAGACGATATTGACCTCATGGCAGGCAGCAATAGTGAGCTCCAAAACCTGACAGACAAACTTTCAAGTAGCGCAGGGTCTTATGGCATGGAGATCAGTACGGATAAAAGCAAAGTGATGATCAACACCACAAGCGACAGCAGCAGCAACATTCACATGAACGGCCAGAAGCTAGAAGAGGTCAATAGCTTCAAGTACTTGGGAGCCACCCTGTCCAAAGACGGTAGTTGCGTAGCAGAGATCCGTATCAGGATAGGTACAGCAACATCCGCAATTGCCAGGCTGGACAGGATATGGCGAAGTAACTCCATCAGCTTCACCATCAAGTACAGGCTTTACAAGTCCCTCGTAGTGTCTATTCTACTCTACGGCTGTGAGACTTGGACACTGCTTGCAGACTCAGAAAAGAAAATCCAGGCCTTTGAGAACAAGTGCCTGAGGAAGTTGCTCCGCATCTCGTACCGCGAGCACAAAACCAACGAATATGTACGGAGCATCGTCACCTCCCTGGTGGGCCCACATGAACCTCTTCTGGCAACCGTGAAACGGCGCAAGCTTGCTTGGTTTGGCCACGTGACCCGACACAACACCTTGTCCAAGACTATCCTCCAAGGCACTCTCGAAGGAAGTCGTCGGCGAGGTCGTCAGAGAAAGAGTTGGGTCGCAAACATAAAAGAATGGACCGAACTCGAGATGCCAGACTTGCTTGCCACCGCCCAAAATAGAACTCAGTGGAGAGCACTGTCTGTTGCTGCTGCCTTTCAGTCCCCCCAACGCCCAGTTCGGGCAAGGGACTGATGATGATGATGATGAATTTCCTTTTCCTGGACTTCAAACGCATACTGCGACGGAGAGTGGACTTGCATACTGTCTCACCATACTGTGTTTATAGTGAGTAAAAAACAAACAAAACATGTTTGTTTTGTTTTTTTACGTTCCTTCAGCCTGTACGCTGCATGTTCCACAGACTAGCCAGACTTCACCATACTATGACTGCTGACTTTGCCACGAAACTGGTGCCAGATGTGTTTACACAAGGCGGCACTGTCGGCGCTGCAGTCTATCCGTCGGGTTGTCATGCCTGATCGCCCGTGTAAACAGTTCCAACCTTATCTTCCCTCCCCCCTCCCGTCTCGTGTTTCTGGCACTTCCTCCACCCTAACCACCCTTTGCACGCCCTCCCTCTCCTGCCTAACCACCCTCCATTCCCTCCCCCTCCCCCACTCCACTCACCCCTACCCCAGCCCCATTTTCCTGGCGCCTCCACCTTCCCTACGCACCCTCTGCCTCTGCACGCTCTCCCTCTCCTGCTACCCACCCTCCATCCCCCCCCCAATTCTACTCATACCCACACCCATCCCTTCCCCCGCTCCATTTTCCTGGCGCCTCCTCCCCCCCCCCTCCTACCAAACCTCTGCCTCTGCACGTCCTCCCTCTCCTGCATAGCCACCCTCCACTCAGTGTCCCCACCCCCCACCCCACTATAAACCACATTTCCGTCAGTGACGCCTACCTACCCATCCTCCGCTCTCGCCCCACTCTAAATCACATGTCTGTCCCTATCTGAAACCATGACAACTATAGCCATTGTACACCAACCCCTGTCCACTTCCACCATCCCCCGTGACCCAGTACAGAGAGATACTCTAGACAAACTTCAAGCACGATTTGAAAGTAAAGGTGCTAATGCCCTCAACATTCTCAAGGCGTGGAGGAATGCCATGTATGTGAGATCCATGCAGATTCTGCCCAAACACACTGCAGGAGTCCACAATGTGTTATGGGAAGACTTCAACTATGACAATGAAACTGTCACCCTTGATGGCTACCTCTCTCCCGACACCCCTGTCTCTGATCACCTGGCCAAGACAATAGTCAAGATCTATGAAGGGCCGGTACACACAGACGACAACAAACTTATCGTTATCACTGTGTACTTCAGGAAGAGGCGGACAACCGGTGGCACCTGCATGAATCAGGGGACGAGAAAGGGTCTGCGGGTGAGATCGGAGTACCGGGCCCTTTGTGATTATGTACAACAGCTCCTGGCCGGTACAGCGGACCCTACAGACAATGTCCCCGTCACCAGCAACCATATTACATCTGCCCCCGATTTTACAGAAAGTACCGTCACTTCACCCGCCACCCCTCCCAACTCCTCACGGGGCCTGCTGTTGGCTGTCTCCTAGCAGACACCTCCATCACCCCTACCCTCTCCACTCCCTCGGACAACAAAGAAGTCTCTCTTCTTGTGCAACCGGCGGAGTCGTCAATCACAAGGGATTATCAGCCGACCACTCATCCCTGCCTAATCCCATCACCACATCTACTGGCCAACCACTTCAGAACGCCCGCACTGATTTATCCCTTTTTGCGGCAACAGTTGATGGTGTAATGTCCACTGACACGCCCCTTCCCCCAACCCGACCAAACACGAACTACAGTCCCCAGTCCCTGGGACTGGGATTACATAATACAGAGGCCGCACCCACCACGGCCCGCGGGACTACCTGTCCTGATGAGGACACCACTGACCCTGATACTCTGTGAGCGCAACTCAAAAGTGCTTGTAACCTCATCACGGACCTTCGCGCTGACGTCAGGACACTGTTTAAAGGACTTTCAGCAGCCCTAGCCAGGATTGACCAGCGACCAGTTCGAGAGTCATCTCCGTGATGAGGCGGTCAAGAGAGCCAAAGACCTGCAGGCTAAAGAGAAAAGTGTGGGCGAGCTGTTATCCGATCTGGATGGCAGGATAACTGGTGTGGAGACAGCTCAACACGCCACAGACGGCACTGTCAACCAGCTATCCTCTGCCAAACAGAGCCACAAGCAGCGCCTGAGGGAAATTCAAAAACAGTTGAAAAAGAAGTCAGCCCCTGCGTCCAACAGCTCAGACGCTGCCATGAGTGGTAACACTCAAACTGACCTGTCTCCCAATGTGACAGCTGTGCCAGGTAACGGGCAATGCAATTGCTGCTCCGTGTCACCCCTCCCCTCCACCCGTTATGCAAGAACTGGCCGCGGTACAGGCTGTGAGGGCAGCCGAGAAGAGCCCGGAGCGTCTTATACCAGTGCGGATTACTGGCGGCCTGCCTGAAGTCAACAACGGGTCTGACCACGCCAGCAGCCAGCAGCAGCGTAACAACAGAGTGTCTCCAGAGGAGCAAATACTGCGACATACAGTGCAGAGTGACACCACCACGCTGGTCATTGGAGACTCTGTTGTTCGCAACATCAAGGCCGAGAAGATGCCCACCTACCCTAGAGAGAAAGTAGAAGTATTCTGGTCTCTGGCCTGCTCATCTGGCTCCAGCGACAACACGCATCCCACACAGCGGTGGCACTGGTGACCTTCCACGTGGGGGTCAAAGACTGCAAACAAAAGGAAGTGACCAGCGCTGTGTGGGAACAGCTCGTCCGGGAATGCAAGCGGGTATTTCCTGACGCTCGTCTGCAGGCATCCTCCATGCTGCCGACCGACAGTAGAAACCAGCTATACAGGGCCATCACCGCCTCCAACAGTAACCTGTTCCATGTGTGCAGAAAGCTGGGTGCCACACTGATAGATAACACTCAGGTCTTCACTGCTGTTGATGGGTTCCCGCGTAGAAAATTCTACAGGCGCGGTGACCCCATCCATCCTAGTCGCCAGGGCACCATCAGTCTGGCCCTCAACATAAAGAGAGGCGGGCCAGCTACTGACGTCAGCCCACCCAACAACCAGACTGCAGGTGGTGGACGTGACCGCCGTCAGCGACGTGAAGGACACGCTGGCACCACCAACACTTACGCTGATGTCACAGCCGGCAGACAGTCAGTGTCTGCGGCAGCACCCAACCTGGAATCACTCTGTGGTGCATCCAGCTTCGGTGCTGCAGGACTGTCAGTGTCCTCTGCTGTAGCACCAAGTCTGAAATCACAGTACAGCGAATCCAGGTTTGGTGGTACAGCAGAGAGTCAATGTAGCTATCAGCAACAAATGCCGGGCCAGTATCCTATGTGGCAGCAACCACCGCTACCCTTTCAGCGTTCCTTCGCTCACATACCCGCCATACGCACAGCAGGAACTGCGGGCACAGTACAGCCACCCCGTGCGTGTGTATTACACTAATTTCCAGAACATTCAGTTACTCTTCCTTACATAACTTTGTGCTTTGCTATCACTGATCAGCATCGAGTTGATTTACTTGCGTGCCATTGCTCATTTTGTGTTTGCGCAGAGACGTATTATTTTTTAACTTCAACCACTCCACGTGGTCCAATATTAACATTGTCATCCTTTTGACTTCTGCCGACAGTACTCGTGACTACCGATCTACTCATTCTGCGCGATTTGTGGCGCTTATAGCACAAGTACTTGTGCACCGTGACACTTACTCTACTAATGTTCTACGTATATTCACACTACGATCATATCTGTCCTTTCGCAGCGCTGACGGACTTATTTCCCCTATCGCGCAGCGGGGTCGTTTAGCTTTGACTGTTGAAGTGTGCTGAAGGGATTAGTCCCTCTTAGTGAACGTTGTGACGTATTTTCTGGTCGCAAGGTAGTGAGGTCTACGTTAGTTATTTCACTTGCCTCAAGCATTCTGTGTGTTAGAGCGGACACACACACACACACACACACACACACACACACACACACACACACACACACACACACACACACACACTTTATTTATTTATATATATATATATATATATATATATATATATATATATATATATATATATATATATATATATATATATATATATATATATATATATAATTTTTTTTTTTACTTGTTTCACTATTTTAGTTCTTATTTGCCGCTGTATCATTTATAAGCTTCTTCATTAGTACTTTTTAGTACTGACATACTTTAGCAATTATGGCGTATGATCGCCAGTTATTTATTGGCCATTTATATGTTTATCATTTAACTAACAAAGTTCCCGATCTGTGTGTCCTCTTGAGTTAGCCCAATCCATTTCACTTATTTGGTGTAACGGAATCGCGTCTCAATCCTAACTTCAGCGATGAGGCCGTTTCTATCCAGGACTTCACTGTACTGCGCCGCGATGCTGAATGCCCTGGACAAACGGGTATTGCAGTATACATTCATAATTCAATTGGCGGTATTACTCGCAGGCGTGGGGACCTGGAGTCAAAAACCGTGGAATGAATTTGGGTTGAGTTAAGGGCAAACAAATCAAGCCCCGTGCATTTACAGGAACCCAGCATCAACATTTCAATGGTTCGACGACTTTATCGTCATGATGGATAAGGTCAGACAGTCCAGCTCTGAAATTTTGATCCTAGGCGATTTCAATATTAACATGTTTTGAATAACCCTGCTTCGGAGTGCACCATGTCTATGTTTGGTTTAAAGCAGCTAGTTAAAACAGCAACTCGTGTTAGTCCAACTTCCTCCACCCTTATAGACCACATAATTATATACAACTACTCAATCAAGGGTGATGGCAGTACACGTGCCTCAGGTAGGGATTAGCGATCACTACTCGGTGTGCTGTTGCTGGACATTGAAAGCGGATAATTCATTCCGAAAACATCAGCACACGACTATTAGAAACGGATCACTTAAACACTTCAACAAGAAAAGATTTCTTTGTGATTTAAGTAGCGCACCCTTTGATACAGTGTACTACCATAATGACCCCAACGATGCTTTGTCTGAGTGGTACGGATTGTTCCTTTGTGTTCTCGATAAACACGCTCCATTCAGAGAGAAACGGGTGAAGAACCCCCAGCTTCCCGCCTGGTTAAGTAAGGAAATCAAGGATGCCATGCAGCTCCGAGATGACTATAAAAGAAAGAAGGATGTTGTAGCTTATCGAAGGCAAAGAAACCATGTTAAACATTTAGTGAGGAAAGCTCAAAGGTCACTTTTTGACCGTCTTATGAACGGAAAGAAATATGTCGTATCTGTGTGGCGAGCGATCAATGCTTTTACGAGGTCCAAAAATACCGCACAATGTACACAGTTATCAGCAGATACCTTGAATCAGCATTTCCTCTCGGCTGCCAGTACGTTGCTAAAAAATACATATTCCAGTCAGTCTTCAGCTGTGTCAGAAAAGCTAAAGACGTTTTGTGCAGAACGGCTGGACCCTGATACGTCATTCAGCATTCCCCTGTTAACGATATACGACGTGGGAAAATCCATCTCGTACTTGAAGAACAAACGTACTTTTGGCCATGATAGTATAAGTAGCTCAGTTCTGAAAATGGCCCTACCGTCTACATTATTGTAGATACCTTGACATATATAATACAACCTTTGCATGAAGCAGGGGATATTTCCATCTTCTCTAAAAAGCAGCCAAAAGAATCCCACTACCTAAAACGAAAAACCTTGTCGACCCTAACAAGTTCAGGCCCATTTCGCTACTGTCAACACTGTCGAAACACACTTGCCTTCCTTACGTCATATCTGCATGGGCGTACGCAGTATGTCTACGTGAATGGTAAAAACTCACCTGAGGGGGTGATAGAGCACGGAGTACCACAGGGATCGATTCTTGGTCCATTATTGTTCTCTGTCTTCATAAACGACCTTCCATTACATATATCTGACTCAGTGTAACTTGTAGTCTTTTTTGCAGACGATGGAACACTGGACGTTTCGTCATCAGACGTAACATATATGGTGAAGATTCGTCAGGACAGTTTAAATGAGGTATCTGAATGGTGCAAAAATAACGCCATGATACCTAATCCCACTAAAACCAAATGCATGCTGATTACCACAGGGCAAAAGCTTCAGTTGAAGCCCCCTCCCCTTCAACTAACACTTAACGGCCAGCATGTGGAGCAAGTCAGGGAACAACGCGTGCTTAGAATCAACTTAACGACAAGTTGTGCTGGCAAGGCCACATTACTAAACTGTGTAAAATAGTATCTAAAAATGTATTTGTCCTGTCGAAATTGAGACATTTCGCTGATTAACCAACAAGGAAACTCTTCTACTATGCCCATATTCAGTCACATTTGGATTATGCCTCATCTATTTGGGACGGTAATAGCGATGCTAATTTTAAAAGTCTGAACTCGCTCCACAGAAGAGTCATTAAACTCTTTGTTGACAGACCCTCAGAAGTCATTAGTACTGACAATAAGTTCAAGCTGTTAGACATTTTGCCACTTGAAAAACAGTTTATGTAAAATAAGTTGGTGCTCATGCGCAAAATCACCCTCTCAGAAACACCAGCCTATCTCTGTAGTTTGTTCCACTTTGATCATACGAGGTCCAGTCCAACACCAGGGAACAATCTTGCAGTATCGATGCCTCGACTGGACATTTATAGGTCGTCATTGCCCTATTCTGGTGCAAAGTTATGGAACCCTGTTTGTGGCGCTCCGCATAGGGCGACACTGTGGTGCATCGTCTCTGTCTTTTTTGTCGATTTACCTTGTTTTAGAGAGCAACTGTTCACGTTTGTATATGTCAGTGCTGTGTGAAGGCTTCAGGATGAAAACTGTGGACATTTCTAAGATGTTTTTGACTGTGGTGGCGTGTATCTGCGTGTTGAAGGGTGTCTGTGTAGCGAGTCTTTCAGACCAAGATGGCGGCGGCAGCAACGCGCGTGGTAGGATTCAAAATACTCGGGAGTCCCTGCTGCTGCTGAGAGCTTTGAGTGGCAGTAGCGGTTGTGCGTGCGACTTGCCTGACGAGATGAGGAGAACTGTGTTGCCGAGCGATGACGCCGAGTGCAAGAGCAGCGTGAAAAAGAGAAAGAGAGGACAGAGAGGGGGGTTGATGCGACGACTGAGAAGAAACAAGAACAGGCCTCCATTACCATCCATGATCATGGCGAATGTGCGTTCTATTCGACCCAAGAGCGATAATATGAACTTTGAGGAACTGGTAGCGAATGTGCGTTTGACGAGCGAGTATAAGAATGTGTGTTTGATGTGCTTTTCTGAAACTTGGTGGAGCGAAGATGTGAGTGATGATAGTGTTGCGATCGACGGTTTTGGTACGCCGTTTAGAACTGATAGAGATTGTAAGATTAGTGGGAAACGGTGGGGTGGCGGAGTAGGCCTGTATGTTAATGAACGGTGGTGTAGCAAGTCAAGCGTAATGGTTAGGAAACAGCTTACAACACGTGATGTAGACTTATTGTCAGTTTCACTCAAACCCCGTTATCTCCCCCGTGAGTTTGGTCAGATCTTTGTAACGGTCATCTACACCCCCACCCCCCCCCCCCCCCCCTCACTCCAACCCCTCCCACGCCTCAGCCCAGATAGCAGATGTGATTAGAGAGTTACAGCTTATCTCCCCTGACGCCCCCAACTTTATTGCAGGTGACTTTAACGACTGTGACTTACGCACGAGCTTACCGACTTTTCACCAGTACGTGACTGTCCCCACTCGCAAGAACAAGACGTTAGATTTAGTGTATGGAAACGTCCCCAACGCATACCGATCGTTTGTCCTCCCTCCCGTAGGTAACTCTGACCACAATAGTGTGTCCCAGCATACAAACCCAAAATCCAGACAGAGCCCATAGTGAAGAAGTTAGTTAAGGTGTGGTCTAAGGATAGTATAGAACAGTTGCAGGGGTGTTTTGAGTGTACAGATTGGGACGTGTTTCTTGATTCTAGTGCCAGTGTAGACGAAGCTACTGAAGTAACTTCTGACTATGTGAATTTCTGTAAAGATATCATTATTCCATCTAAGACAGTGAAATTGTATCCCAACAACAAACCATGGATTTCAAAGTCTCTCAAAGCCACATTGAATGAGAAAAAAAGTTACATTTCAGACTGGAGACAGAATAGAAAGGAAAGCAGTACAGAATAAATTGAGGAAGCAGATTTTAGACGCTAAGAAAAAGTATAAAGAGAAAGTAGAGTCACAGTTTGAATCAGGTAGCTTAGCAGATGCATGGAAAGGACTTAAAACTTTATCAGGCCACAATAAATCAAAATTCAGTAGCAGTAGCATGCCAATGAAAGAACAAACTAAATTTTCTGAAAAACTGAATGAGTTCTATTGTAGATTTGAGAAAGATGATCTGAAGGATGATTTAGATAGCATGATTTCCCAGCTTGAAGTAAATGTGGCAGGCAATGTTGATGAAGACTTTGAGATCCACGCCAAGGCGGTTGAGAAGCTTTTTAGCAAACTGAATGTTAAGAAAGCAGTAGGCCCTGATACTATTTGCGGTAGAGTTTTGAGAGTATGTGCCAGTCAATCGTCTGTTGTTTATAGCCGTTTGTTTAGCTGGTCTCTGAAGGATTGCACTGTACCTAGGCTCTGGAAAACATCTACAGTCTGCCCTGTCCCCAAGAACAACAAGCCCAAGACACTCAATGACTATCGCCCTGTAGCTCTCACCTCTATAGTAATGAAGTGCTTTGAGCGTGTTGTCCTTTCTAGACTGCTCGATCAGGTCAAGCCCTATCAAGATCCTTTCCAGTTTGCATACAAGCAAAACAGATGTACTGATGACGCCACACTCACACTCCTGCACCATGCATACACACATTTAGAAAAACCTGGCTCTTTTGTACGCATTCTTTTTATAGACTTTTCTTCAGCCTTCAACACTATACAACCCTATCTCATAGCTCAAAAACTTCTCTGTTACAATGTAACGCCAAGGCTTATCCTATGGATTGTCAACTTCCTTGTAAATAGGACCCAGTCAGTTTGCTTTCAAACAGCTCTCTCATCCCTTAGGTCCACTTCCATAGGCGCCCCTCAAGGTACAGTTCTCTCCCCTGTGCTGTTCACACTGTACACTAACGATTGTAGTGGCACTGACTCTACCCTTCTTATAAAATACTCGGATGACACTGCCTTAGAAGATCTCTCCAATAATGATGCGACTTACTTTGCAGAAGTAGAACGTTTTAGTGTTTGGTGTAAAGATAATTTTCTAGACCTAAATGTGAGTAAGACCAAGGAACTACTGATAGACTTTCGAAGAAACCCTGCCCCTGTCCCTGTTCTGATGATCGACGATGTGTCTGTTGAGCGTGTGACTGAGTATAAGTATCTTGGAACAGTCATAGATGATAAGTTGTCCTTTAACGCAAACACCACCCTCATACACAAGAAATGTCAGTCACGCATCTACTACCTCCAGAAACTCAGGAAGCTGAATGTGAACCCCTCTGTCCTTCAAACTTTTTACTGCTCTTTTATTGAGTCTGTCATCACTTTCGGTTCTGTGTGCTGGTATGGAGGTCTGAGTGTGAAAAACAAGAATACCCTGGCACGAATGGTAAACATCTGCAGCAAAGTGACTGGCAGTAAGCAAAACAGTGTGGAGTCCCTGTATGAACAGCGTGTGGTGAGAAAGGGTAGGCGGATAGCTTCAGACAGATCCCATGTCCTTGCCCACCTCTATGAACTGCTCCCCTCTGGCCGCAGACTCCGCACGCACAAAGCTAGAACACTTAGACTACAGCACAGTTTCATCCCCAAATCCATCACTCTAAGCAATCTGTAGGTACATCCACGCATACCCAAACCTAACTCCTCCCCCTATCCCCCTTTACCTGTGCAGTCAGTAGGAATGGAGCTTGTTGATTTTAGAGAAGTGATTATATTGTTTTATTTGGTGGTGAACATGGACATACTGGGATTGTTGTTACTGAGTATTTACCCACTAATTATTTTACTACGGTAGACTTTAATTATGCAGCTTGTGTAATAATGTGTAATAATGTACTGAGACGTTTGTATAATAAGTAGTGAGGGTTAGGACTAGGTTGAAACTCACGTATTATGTATGCATATGTAGAGGTGGGTGTGAATGTATAAGTGCCGCTCAGTTTAGTCCATAAAAGATGTTTGTGTGAGATGTGTAAGAGTTATGTGTAAAGATTTTGTAGTGTTTACTTTATATCCATTTGGAATTTGTAGCTGTGCAAGTGCAGGGAGAAAATGTTCATAATTATGCTTTAATGTTTTTATGTCTTGTTTGTACTATTTGTTATAAATGTACCACAACCGAATTTCTCTTTTCGAGATAATAATGTACTCTTATTCTTATTCTTATTCTATTCCTGCGGATGTCAGAGACGCCATCACTTAAAATTTACAAGACCACGCTGCTGAAACATCTAGACAAAACTAAATTTTTCCTTTTATTTTTGTACTTTTATTCTTACATGTAGCACTCCATGCGTTGTGCGGCATTTCACGGATAGTCTGCATTCTCTTGTAACATTTATGAACGCGTGTAATATACCTCTGGCATTCCAGCAAGCTGCATTATGTAATATCCGTGACCCCACGGACTCGGCTGGCCAGACGATAGACACAGCATAAACGCTCGCACCACGTAGCAGCCGTTGCTATAGTTTCTTATCGTTGACCCGCGCGCGAGATGATTGCGGGATCACTATTCATTACTTTTACTGCAGGCTATAGCAGCTAGCTATGCGTGGTTTTGGCGCGGTAAGACCGCTATCGCATGTGTGTGTGTGTTTGTCTCTGTGTGTGCGAGTGTATGTGTGTGTGTGTGTGTGTGTGTGTGTGTGTGTGTGTGTGTGTGTGCACGCGCGCATCCCTACGTGCTTGCGCGCGTGTGTATGTCAGTGTGTGTGTGTGTGTGTATGCGTGTTGTATGTTTGTTGGATTGAGCAGTGTTGATTTTTATGATGAGAACAATAGCGGTTTTATGTACAAAATCCTTTCAGTATACTCTTTATATTTGCTGTAGTATAGTTTTAAGTGATAGAATGTATGTGTACATTATATATATATATATATATATATATATATATATATATATATATATATATATATATATATATATATATATATATATATATATATATATATATATATATATATATATATATATATATATATATATATATATATATATATATATATGTGTGTGTGTACGTGTGCGTGTGTGGAGGGTTGTGCAGGTTTGGCTTGGCGCCTATAGGCTACAAGCTAATGTGGCACAAACCTGTGCACGCGGCAATTGCACACCGGCGCGTGTGTGTGTGTGGGTAAGAGAGTGATTTTATGAACGTTATTTCGTTTTGTAGTGTGTAGCAAGGACAAGAATGAAAACAGGTCTGCGCAACTATTTTTTTATCCCTGGAAAATAAAGTTCCATTCCATTCCATTCCATTCCATTCCACTCCATTCCACTCCCTCCCTCCCCCTCCCTCCCCCTCCCCCTCCCCCCCTCCCCCTCCCTCTCCCCATCCCTCCCTATCCCCCTCTCCATCCCCCTCTCCATCCCTCCCCATCCCCCCTCCCTCCCTCCCCCTCTCCCTCCCTCTCTCTCCCCACCCTCTCTCTCCCCACCCTCTCTCCCCCCACCCTCTCCCCCCTCCCTCCCTCCCTCCCTCTCTCTCCCTCTCCCTCTCTCTCCCTCTCCCTCCCTCCCCATCCCTCCCTCCCCATACCTCCCTCCCCCTCCCCATCCCTCCCCATCCTCCCCATCCCTCCCCCATCCCTCCCCATCCCTCCCCCATCCCTCCCCCATCCCTCCCCCATCATCCTCACCAGAGTGATGCCCAGCGCAGAGTGCCACACTGACCACCGCCTTGTCCGCTGCAAACTCAGGCTCCACGTCAAGCCAAAACCCAAGAAATGGGGGCCCCCCAAGAAAAAGCTTGATGTTGCCAGCCTTCAGCGTGACGACGTGAAAGACAGATTTACAGAGCAGGCTCAAAGACACAGCGGACCCAGCAGACTCCTCCCCTGAAACACTCTGGGAACAACTGAAAACTGCTATTGCAAAATCCTCTGCAGAAGTCTTGGGTTTCGCTAGAAAGAAGAACAAAGACTGGTTTGACGAAAACGATGTTGAGATCCAGGAACACCTAGCAAAAAAAAAAAGAGCCGCCCATCAGGCCCACCTAGCCCAGCCTTCCTGCCCTGTGAAGAAGTGTGCCTTCCGCCTCGTCTGCAGCAGTCTCCAGCGCAAGCTCAGAGTTCTCCAGAATGAGTGGTGGACCAGACTTGCACAGAGGACCCAGCTTTGCGCTGACAATGGTGACTACAGGGGCTTCTACGAAGCACTGAAAGCAGTGTATGGCCCCAGGCACCTGGTACAAAGTCCCCTGCGAAGCGCGAATGGCCAGGCACTCCTCACAGATAATACCTCCATCTTGAACCGCTGGTCGGAGTACTTTCAGGCCCACACGAAAACCCTAGACCAACTGATTCGTGACCTGCTTTTTGCTGAAGACGCTGCCCTCGTTGCACACACAGAGAGAGCCCTGCAGTGCATCACGTCCTGCTTCGCAGACGCTGCCCAGCTCTTTGGACTCGAGGTCAGTCTGAAAAAGACAGAGGTCCTCCATCAGCCGGCACCCAAGACAGTGTATCGCCCTCCTCACATCACCATTGGCGAGTCTGAACTAAAGTCAGTGCACCAGTTTACTTACCTTGGCTGCATTATCACGTCGGACGCCAAGCTGGACAAGGAGCTTGACAGCAGGCTGGCAAAAGCGAACAGCGCTTTCGGGCGACTTTTCAAGCGGGTGTGGCACAATCAACAGCTGAAAACAGGCACTAAGATCAGCGTGTACAGAGCTGTGGTCCTCACCACCCTGCTGTATGGTTCCGAGTCCTGGGCCCTCTACCGCAGCCAACTACGACTCATCGAACGCTTCCACCAGCGCTGCCTGCGCACCATCCTGGGCATTCACTGGAGTGACTATGTCACCAACGTCGAGGTCCTTGAACAGGCTGAAACTGTGAGCATCGAGGCTTTGCTGCTGCGGACACAGCTCCGCTGGGCGGGGCATGTCTCCAGGATGGAGGATCATCGCCTACCAAAGATCACCCTGTTCGGCGAGCTTGCTACTGGACACCGTGACAGAGGGGCACCAAAGAAGAGATACAAAGACTGTCTCAAGAAGTCACTTAGTGCCTGTCAAATCGATCACCACCAGTGGTCTTCGCTTGCTGTGGACCGTGACACCTGGCGCTCCACCATTTACAAGGCAGCTGTCTCCTTTGAGGACTCTCGCAGAGCTAGCCTTAAGGACAAGCGGCTCAGGAGAAAAAACAGATGCCGCAACTCAGAACCCTGGCCCTACCTCCCCCTGCAGCCACTGCGGTCGAACCTGCCTGTCCCGGATTGGCCTCCGCAGCCACGAACAAGCCTGCAGACGTCGTGGGCAACTCTAGCTACGTGATAATGCAGCCAAGGTAAGTAAACTGGTGCACTGACTTTAGTTCAGACTCGCCAATGGTGATGTGAGGAGGGCGATGCACTGTCTTGGGTGCCGGCTGATGGAGGACCTCTGTCTTTTTCAGACTGACCTCGAGTCCAAAGAGCTGGGCAGCGTCTGCGAAGCAGGACGTGATGCTCTGTGTGTGCAACGAGGGCAGCGTCATCAGCAAAAAGCAGGTCACGAATCAGTTGGTCTAGGGTTTTCGTGTGGGCCTGCAGTCGTCTGAGGTTGAACACGCTGCCATCGAGATGATATCTGATGTACACTGCATCGTCATCATCGAGGTCCACTGTGGCCTGCTTCAACATCATGCTAAAAAAGATCGTGAAGAGGGTCGGTGCCATCACGCAGCCCTGCTTTACGCCGTTGAGAATATGGAATGGTTCTGAGAGGTCATTGTTGAGTCTGACCTGGCCTTGCTGGTCCTCGTGGAGCTGGACAATCATGCTGAGGAACTTTGGGGGACAGCCAAGTCGCTCCAGGATCTGCCACATGCCTTGCCTGCTCACAGTGTCGAACGCTTTTGTTAGGTCGACAAACGTTACGTACAGCCCTTTGTTCTGCTCGCGGCACTTCTCCTGGAGCTGTCTCAGCACAAAGACCATATCGGTGGTGCTCCTGTTTGCTCTGAAGTCACACTGGCCCTCTGGGAGGTGGTCTTCAGCGATGGCAGGTACCAGCCGATTCAGCAGCAGCCTTGCAAGAATTTTCCCAGCAATGGACAGCAGGGTAATTCCCCGATAGTTGGAACAGTCAGACTTCTCGCCTTTGTTCTTGTACAGGGTGATAACGACAGCATCACGGAGATCTTTTGGTAGTGTTCCTTCCTCCCAGCAGCAGAGAAAGAGGTCATGGAGCTTGTTGTGCAGTGCTGTGCCTCCATGTTTCCAGATATCTGGCGGTATTCCATCAATGCCTGCTGCTTTGCCACTCTTGAGCTGGTGGATGGCTGTGAGGGTCTCTTCAGCGGTGGGCGGTTCGTCCAATTCAACCTTTACTGGGAGTTGTCGGATTTGTAGGACGACTGCTTCTTGAACAGTGCGCTCAGCGCTGAAGAGGCTCTGAAAGTACTCCGACCAGCGGTTCAAGATGGAGGTATTATCTGTGAGGAGTGCCTGGCCATTCGCGCTTTGCACGGGACTTTGTGCCAGGTGCCTGGGGCCATACACTGCTTTCAGTGCTTCGTAGAAGCCCCTGTAGTCACCATTGTCAGCGCAAAGCTGGGTCCTCTGTGCAAGTCTGGTCCACCACTCATTCTGGAGATCTCTGAGCTTGCGCTGGAGACTGCTGCAGACGAGGCGGAAGGCAGACTTCTTCACAGGGCAGGAAGGCTGGGCTAGGTGGGCCTGATGGGCGGCTCTTTTTGCTAGGTGTTTCTGGATCTCAACATCGTTTTCGTCAAACCAGTCTTTATTCTTCTTTCTAGCAAAACCCAAGACTTCTGCAGAGGATTTTGCAATAGCAGTTTTCAGTCTTTAGGAAACGTCCACGGATATTTTTATATATATAAGTAGCAGGTGTTCAGTGGAAGGCTTAAAATGATAGGTCCGTCATTCTTTCTCTCCTACTAACCCTGTCCTTTCTAGAACTAGTAGGCGATGCAGTCACAAAAAGGGCTGCTGATGTCCTGATGACACAATGCAAGCTTACCAGCATGGAATTCCATGGCATTAGCGTAGCAAGAGCATTCTGAGAATGTAATGAAAAATTACGTCCCTTGAGCTATTCTGATTGAGTGCATTTTTTGGCTTTGTGCGACGCCTTTGTTAAAAGTAAAAAACATATATAATATCATTTTTTCATATTTCTTTCTTTTTTTTCTAGGGGTGGGGGGGGGGGGGTATTTTTTTAAACTTATATATGTTTTATCTTTTGCTCTATTGTCCGCTGTATTTTTATATGTGTAGAGTAGCAGGAAAGTTTGGATTGCTATGCCTAAAACTTTTATCCTGAATAAAATGTTTCATTATCATCATCTAACTCACATCATCTCACTCACAGACACGCACGCACCTCCAAGAGGCATAGATCTTTGAGAGCGCATGAGGATCTATGTCTCTTGGAGATGTTTGTAGCGCTCGCATGCACGCACTAACACACACACACACACACACACACACACACACACACACTCACACACACACACACACACACACACACACACACACACACACACGCACACACACACACACACAAACACACACATAATACTCTAAATATGACGTAATTATCTCTAGCACTCTCCGAAGCGTCTCTCTCTCTCTCTCTCTCTCTCTCTCTCTCTCTCTCTCTCTAACACATACATGCGCGCATCTCCAAGAGGCATAGATCCTCATGTGCCCGGATGGAGCATAAACATCTCATCTATGCCTGTTGCGGATGTTTGGAACGCGCGCATACGCACGCACAAGCACACGCATACACACATATCGACGCACTTTCAGAAGAGCATGCAGGTGTACTTAGTATAGTATGTGTATAGTACAGGTAAAGTCAACCTGATTTCACACAAATTATAGCAAGACTGAATATGTACTGTGGAATTCGAGTTTTGCCACTATTTTCCCAAATCTTAAAGCGAAAGCGAAACTCATATCATGTTAAGTATAAAATTACCTAAAAACAACAACAATCTCATGACAAATAACGTTTGACAAACCAATGACGCGTATGCACTGCGCGCGAGCCCCATATAGAGTTCACTATGACGCATTGGCACATCTGCGAGGCTTTTTCGAAAGGAGATATTTCAACATCAGAATCGAGTGAAAGACAAAAGGTAGAGACTTTTGACAACAAAGACAGCTCTTATATAGAAGGGACTTTGTGGGTTATGTTTGATCCCATCTTGTTTTAAACTCGTTGAAGGGCTCAGAGTCCAGGTATGATGTTAATGGCATTAAACCACGTTGATCTCTTTGGCGTGAAGTAATCAGCATACTCTTTGTCTTTGGGGCACTAATTATCATATGATTATGTTGGCACCAGCTTGAAACATCATCAAAATTTTGCTGGAGAACTTCGTTTATTTTTGGCACTTTGCTGTTTGATGTATGTATGGTAATGTCATCAGCAAATAAGTCACATATTGCATGAATGTGTTTGTTGGTTGTACATTGCTTAACGTCTCGTCAGCAACAAGACATTCTCAGGACGTGTCTGCACTGGCTGTGAAAAAAGAAAAAAAAAAAGAAAAAAATAAAGAATATTGAATGTATGTCGCCAGCCGATCTAATACGCTAAATAAACCTAAGACCATTTAGCAACACACATCAAATATCAAGAGCTGCAGGCAGCGCAGATAGTTGGGAGATTTTAAAAAGGAAAGATACAGGTGAATGGACCATGGGTAGAGAGAAACACATGCCCCAAAATAGAGGTGATAACCCATCCTGTGGGGTTGACCACGGTGACCCTGGGAACTAAAAAGTAGTTAATCCCTCCCAAGTCCCCCAGGGCAGACCCGGGTGGGGGTTCATGGATGTGAGATGGAGAACGGCAAATCATTGATTGTAACGCATGCAGACTTTCAACCGGTCGCACGCACATACTCACAATGCAACGGGAACGCTGACTCAGTCGGACTCATTCGTGCAGCACAAACTCAAACACTATTTCGTTTCTGTGGCCTCGATTATAAAACTAACTAACATAACGTGAACTCAGATATACACTTCACAAAATACACATTTTTCCAATCTAACACTTCACACACACTCCCACACACAATATAATACAAGCCAGGTTACGTACAAGTCCTCATTATCCAACCTTTTCTATGGTGTTCTCGATCTGTACAGTTCGCGTTGTCCCACGTCTAGGCGTGCCGTTTCCTTGTGTCCCAAGTTGCTCACGCTGTATCACGCGCTCCGAGCTGTGGATGTCCTCCCTCTAGCGCAGCCTCTGTTGACCGTGGTGGCTTGGCACCCCGTCTCTCGCTCCCCGAGCGGTGAATGTCATCACGACACGTTCCTCCAGCGGCAGCCTCTGTTGACTTTGACGTCTCGGGGTCACGTCTCTTGCTCCGCACAAGATCTCTGTAGAACAAAGTTCAAATGTCATAACACTTGCTTAACACACAAACGTTGGATGATATGAGGTACATTATGTAACCTGGCTGATATAAATAAATCTACGCGTTCATTCACACATTCGTGCTTCATAAAACAGACTAGATTCGCAACACATCATAACTCAGTCGCTACACTGAAAAAGACTATAATATGACGCATGCGCCATACATTGGTTCGTACATAAAAACAGATTATACTTAACACAACTACGTACTCCCTTCATAAACGACTTAGGCATACACACCTCAGAGAAAGACAATATGAGCGAATTTGAGAAATTTATATCGATCCCAAATTTCCGGGATTTTGAGACCGCAAATTTCCACGCCTTTCCGCCGCCCAATTTTGTTGGTTTTCTCCCTTTTTTTTGTAAAATAAAGGTTTCCAAAATCAATGACATTAAAATTAATATTTTTTATTATAAAATGAATCAAGACGAATTACTTCTTCTAAATGATATCAATGCTGTAGAGAACAAAGACTTAGATTCTAAGAAACAGCGGCTTTTGTCTGTGATTGTCTCAGGCAAGTCAAAGACTTATCTAGGAAGACAATACATGACAGAGGATATTGAATCTTTAACCTCTGACGAACTAATCAAGCTTCATTTAAAATATGAGAACCACATCGCTTCACTAATGACACGTGATTTGAGTCGATCACTTGTATGCCTATACACAAAAGCAGTGAGTCACTTTCTACCTGTGGATAGTGACAGCCTATCACACGACCTTGAAAGCAACCCTATTGTTTCAAGTACAATTGGCAAATTAGCATGCATCATGTTTTACAAGTTTGGGAATTACCTTGCTCCTGTCGTAACCCTTCTTGTCACTGGGAGTCATATTGATTTTTCAAAAATAAATTTTCTAGAGAAAGAAAAAGAAGGATCAAATGGACGAGAGCAAGATGACTACACAACAGAACCCGGACCCTGTTTTGATACAGGTTCAAACTGTGACTAAGGCTAAAAATCCAGGCCGCATTGAGGCAGGAAAAAAATTAGCCGAATGGAACAAGCAAAAAAAATTACAGCTTCAAGCACAAACAGAAAAGGCTCATGTGACTGACCAGGCGTCAGCACTGTCAGGACCGTCAGCACTGTCAGGACTGACACCGACAGGACACCCTCATCAAAGTGAGAGACAAACAACTAAGTCTGACCCTGACCCTGAACCTCAAACAACAAAATATATAATTGCCGGATTTGTTGTCGGATTTAGTTACGTAGGTTATCAATTATATAAAAAATACAAACCACAGACTCGTATAGTGTCCAAAAAATCAGGCACTCCAAAAACAAAACCAGAAGTCGCCACATTACCAGTAACACCCAAAGCCATTGACCCATTTATCATGCAGTAATAAAAATATTATTTTAATTTTTCTTGCCTAAGAAATGAATGACTCAAAAAACATAATGAACCTTGTGTATCACTCTGCCATAATCAGTGGATTAGCAGTAGCTTTTTCTATGCTGGGAAAAAGTCTACTCAAAATGAAATCAGCAGATTTGAGCAGACTTGACATTGAAGACAGCGCTAAGCTAATTGCAGTCGTTACTGCGTCAATTGCGACAAAAGATTTTCTTGTTAAGCAGGGAATTATTCCTGAAAATGTTTCTATGTAAATAAAAATAATATGGCGACGATAGCTATTATGGTGGGAGGTGCAATGGTTAACGCCCTTGCATTCAGTGGCTCAAATTATCTCTTTTCAAAAATGGGCAGAGAAGAATCTGCAGAAGAAATGAAACGTCACAATGAAGCATCTGAAAAACTTGCTCAAGCCCAGCAGGAATATGAAAAACAAAGAATTGAAAAACTTGATTTCATCAATGAAAGACTTAGATTAGAGGGTCACGCACAACATACGTTTTCAAATACAGATGAAGCAATCCATGAATATTATCTTGTCACAGGTGAAGACATGTCTATTCCAAAACCGAAACTAAGTAACTACTATCAACCAAGCCAAGAACAAAGAAACGGAGAGATAATCTTTGTTCTAGTGGGAATGACATTTGTATTTTTTACTGGTCTTTATTTTGCTAGAAGAAATGAACACAGGGGTAGAAAATAAACTATCAAAAATATATTACTCACCATCAGGTTATTGGAAAGGGCAAACAGCTATTCAGAAATTACATGCCGCTGTGGGCGGAGATGTATCACTCAATCAGGTCAAGCAATGGTTACAGAGACAGGCAATTTGGCAGATATATCTCCCTGCTCCAAAAAAGATAACGAGGCCCCATTTTGAGAACACAACACCTAATGACACACACCAAATGAACCTCCTGTTCTTACCACATGACACAATAAAAAAGAAACGATACAAGTACGCACTGACTGTTGTAGACATTGCTTCAAGGTACAAAGACGCTGAACCCATATCTGACAAAACAGCCAGTACAGTTGCTACTGCTTTATCTAGTATCTATAAAAGAGGTCCTTTAAGATACCCCAGACTAGTGCAGGTTGATGACGGATCAGAATTCAAAGGTGCTGTTAATCAGTTATTTGTGAAGCATGGTGTACTGGTCAGAAGAGGCATTCCAGGTGTGCACAGATCACAGGCAATTGTAGAAAACTTTAACAAACAGTTGTCAGAAAGACTTTTCAGTTACCAGTATTCTAAGGAACTCATGCATGACACCCGGAACACTGAGTGGGTACAAAGGTTACCACATGTGATAAAAGCAATGAACAATGAAGGCCATGGCTTGCACCCTAAGCCTGCTGATGCTATTAAAATGAAAACAATTACAGAGCCAATAAAAGGGTCAACCCCAGCCCAGGCGCCAGACACAAGTTTATTTACCAAACAGGTGAGATATCTATATCAACCAGGTGAAGCTGAAAATGACATCAGACGAAGGTCAACAGACCCCATCTGGTCAACATCTGTTCATAATATAAAAAAAATAATCCCTGGTCCTAACAGTCCTGACAGTCCTGACGGTCCAGACGCAACAATATATTACCTGTATGACCCTGCACCCCAGAGGGCATTTGTCAGAGAAGAATTACAGATTATTCCCCCAGACACCGTTACTCATTTCAGTAACTAACTCATCAATTAATTCATCAACCAGTTCATCACAAATGTCTTCAGATAACTTGAGCCTGTAATGACCAGGTGCATAAGCTTTCTCCTTACTGAAAAACACTCGTTTTGTGTCTCCAACTGCCAGAGACTTCTTATGTGTTTGGATCATTTCAAGATTATGTTTGTTTGATATCAGTGACTTGTTTGGATAATCAGGCATTAATGCACCATCTAACACTTGCTTGTAATGTTCATGACGAATGTCTTTATTTTTTATTGCTGTTTTCTTGATTCCTTTGGCTTTTGACTGACTACCCTTCTGGTGCAGTATAGAATACATTTTTGATCTCAGTCCAACGTACTCAACTATTGGCACACCATTAAGTTCATCCTTAAACTTACCAGGCACTTTCTTGTTTTGTGTGCTGAACAGTGGATGGTCTTTAGGGTAATCAGATGTGTCATACATGTGTAGTTCTGTTTTCATGTCTTCATAAAAGTCTTCAGTACACACATCAATGATCATAGAGTCAGTGTCAGTGTATAACAGACGGCAGTCAGGATACTTTGGTTTGAAGTAATCATAATAAAATTCAAGCATCACCAGTTTTGACAATTCAAGAATTGCCATACCAATGAATACTGGCTTGTCCAGTTTAACAATCTTTTTTTTGAGTGACACTTCATACAATGATGAATGAAATTCTTTATACCCTGTGTACTGGGGCTTACCTGTAAGTTTAATTGCACCCAATTCAGTTGTGACCAGTCTCACATCTTTTCTGTGATGAGGATTTTCCATTGTCTTGCCAAAACAGGCATTGTTCATAAGCTTAAAAAAGTCTTTGTCAAATGCAGTGTTGCCGTCCCTGGCACGAAGGGATGTGTTCTTCATTATGTAATCTTTCATGAAAGCACTTTGATCAAATTGAATTTCTCTGTGAACTTTCTTTAGTACTAACCCATGTCTGATGTAAAACTGCAACAAGCGGTAGTGACACACGTAATTAAATTTGTCATTTAAATTTGGCACAAGTTTGGTGTCTTCTTTTTTCCCTGTCATACTCATTTTCTCAACAGCCAACGGATAATCATTGTGGTAATCATGTAGGCGGTGTGGGTACTCTAGGTCTACTTCAAAGATCCAACCCTTTGCGTCGTTTCGGTCATGATTCATAATATAGTTTGTTATGTCTGTTATGTCATACTGTGACAAATCATGCAGACAAAAGTTTTTCAAGGGCAATAACTCACACATCGCGAATCCGTAAAGGTTATTAGCGTCAAGGTACTAATGAATGACCTTGACATCGAGGGGTCAAACCCCCGGCCTGGGCCGTCTAAATATTTATTATTCGCCTTTGCATAATTGTTCGATGCAATACTAATTCCTCCCCTCAATCCGCATTCCACCATTTCACCCATCGTACGATCAGACAACAGGTCTATAAATATTTTACTGGATTTCAAAAATGCATCCCATGTCATGCCAGGACTAGTGATGTAGCAAGCTGGGTCAAGTCTGTAGTGTAACAAACCCTTCTCACGGTAATTTTCAAATACATCTGCTAGCAAACAAACGTCAGCTTTCAAGTACTGGTCATGGTAGTCACCAATTGTCTGACACCCTAACTTCCCCCACGCATCAAGTGCATACTGGTATTCAGAGTCAGAAATACCTTTACCAGTTAGTGTAGAATAAAATTTCTCTTTTGGTGGCAGTCTTGTTTCCTCAAACACAATCCAGTGATCAATGTACTCATACGGATACACACCTTTCTTAACCAAGTCTGGCTCAAAATATTTACTTGTTATTGGAAACTCAGTCAGTCCTTCTGCAAGACTAGCCAACCCTAAAGACAGATGTTGCATAGAGTCATAAAATGCTAATTTATCTAACCTAAAAGTCAAGTATTTCTCAGTTGTCTGAGCAATACAACTTATGTTTCTGTAAGACTCATCTACAGCCGGCATGATAATATGTGAATCATATCCTTTGAGATTGTGAAAAAAGATTGGTAACTTGTATGTCTTGGGATCTATTTTTAATAATAAGTTACAATTGTTATGTGCAGCACCTCTGTAACGTCCAGTTATGTGATCATGGTCACGAACTTTATCACCCCCCAGAGGCTGTTCACAAATCCAACACGTCTCAGCTGTATCAAATTTTAGTTTGTCTTCTTCTGTCATCACCAAAGGCATCTGACATGTGAGATACTGTACTACCTGACTATACAGATGTCTCATTTCTGTTAAAAACAGACATGCTGCATTTTCACCCCTGTAAATAACAGGCTCTGAATGAAGACCGTCTGACCTAACAATAATGTATCCGAAAGAACACGCCACTTGGTCACTTAGTTTTATAGTCTTTGGTAATGACTCTGGAACTGGACCCTCATATGGAACAACGAGTGATTCAAAATCTGCATACACTACAAACGGCAGCTTTTGCTGATTCCCATAGTTCTTAAAATACACTTGACTACCAGGATCTGGATACTTAAGTACAGTTTGTATGTCATCAGCTGACCTGCAGTGTAAAATGTGTTTGTGCGCTATTTTAATAGAAGAGAATCTTTGTAAACATCTCTTGCACACTTCCTGTTTCCCATTGTGTTTCGTTGTATGTGAATGAATTAGACGTGACATATTTCTGATAATTGTGTAGTGGAAGTTATTGTCATCTCCAATTAGCAACATGTCAACATGTTTATCTTCTGGCTGCCCATAGGTTGGGGCAATTGGAGATACTCTAATTGGCTGTAACTTATTCTCAGATTCATTTTCCCACACAAACACATTCACAGATATACCAGGATTTAGTTTTTCAAACAAATCTATGTCTTCTATTTTAACAGGGAACTCAATGCCACTAAAGTTGAGTTCATTTACAAATTTGATGTAGTTAGATACACGATCAGGTCTTGACCTCACAAAGTGTAGTTTAGCTAGTACACACCACATGAAACAGAAATTGTCTTTGTTCTGAATATTGACTATAGCTTTCTTGTTTGCTACTTCTGTTGGCAGTGGTATCCATGCTTTACCTAATATAGGATGATACCTAGACTGCTTTAATTGTAGTTCATGTACATGTCCGTCGTGCCAGCCAGACCCCTTCATTTTTGCTCTGTCAATTGCTTCAAGAAAGTCAGGTAATAGTCTGTCTCTAAACACGTTCTCCAGTTCTCTTTGTGTGTTAACAGTGTGTTGTCTTGTTGATATATACGATACAATAACCTCACCGTCCACCCTAGTGAATTCTATTTTTGCTACAATTTGAATCTTAACACTGCCTGTGATAAGATTTTGTTGTACAACAGAAAAAGAGTTTTCTATTGATTGATATACATTATTAGTATTAGTTATAGGTAAGTTTGTTGTGTGAAACACGTTTCTTAAACCAGATGAGCCAGGGTTTGATGGGCCAGGGCTTTGTGAATTGTCCGTCATTTTTATTTGTCCGACAAAATAATAAAATAAAAAAAATTACCATTGTCACACCATATGTAATACTGTATTATCTGTAGTTATGATAAACAAGTCAACTACTTTCCTGGTGTTTGTCTTGAAGTCTTGTCTTGCAGGTGTAATATCACTTTATTAAATGTAACACTTTCAATGTAACAATGTAGTTTTCTTAATTGAACAAATATGTCTTCACACAGTACCTCAAACCAACGCAAGTGGCCACTGTTAGCATTATAAACTTTAAAAGCATTTGTCTTAAGATCAACAGTCTCATAATCATAACCTGGTAATCCATCTGAATATTCCAAAGTAACATTATATGTCGTGTATATCCTTATTGTCGGTGTTGATAGTTTAAAGCTGGGTTCAAACACACGTGTTTTTAAGTCAGTAAAGTGCATAACATCTTTGAAGCATTCTGTAACATCAAACACTTGGGTTTGTCCGTCTGTCATTTTTATTGGACAAACAAATGTATAAATTAATTTACATCAATTTACTAACCCATACCCTGTGGGCTGATCTGTCTTTAAAATGAGCTTTAGATGCTTAGTTGATTTCAGTTTATTTTTTACATCATCACGTTCATGCTTATTTGGGATGACATCATTCTCTCTGAGGCAGTCTTCAAAGCTGTCACGGTCCTTACAGTAAAACAAACAGATAAACTTTAACTGTTCTCGAAAATCTTTCAGTACAGCATTATATTTCTGAGTGAGAATCCATACACTTATGTTTGCATGTCTGCCACTGAAGGCAAGTTCTGCCAATGTGTTTCTCTTCTTGACAATGTCTTTCTCTGCAGAACAGTCATCGACTATGAACAATGTTGGCTGTCCTTCAAATTGCTTGTAAAAATATTGTAGGTAGTCATTCAGTTTTTTTTCAGGGTCAACTAAGTATATGTTGCTGTCAGTCCAAATGAATAAACGGTTGTGATAAGCTTTGTTGTGTTTGATTGTTGGACAAAATATTACAATGTTTTCAAAGTGGTGTATGTATCTTGTTTGTAATAAGTCAAGTACGAATTGAGTTTTCCCACACCCTGTGGCACCAACAAATAAGCCACAGTGTGGATCGAGTGTCATTAAGCCCCAGTTCATTTTAATGCACAATATAATTTTAATATATGTGTCCACTCAGTCTGCTTTCTGCAATATTGAGTTGTGCGTCATATATCAGGTACAAATATATGTTAATGGCTTCGGCTTTTTCAACCTTCTTTTGTATCTGAATTGTTATTCCATCACTACCGTTCTCGACAGTTCGTCCTGACCCATGCAGGTAGTCGTCGTCTGTACTGCGAAGGTCTAGCCACAGTGCATACTTGTTTGTCAGGTATTGACTGATCCTAACATCATACAGATGTAGATCTTTACACGCAATGTTTGCTGGTTTATCTCTAATCCTTCCTCCTGCAAAATACTTTGTGATCTCATCGTAGTGCTGGTATGGTAACATTCCTGAAGCGTACACTTGATTAGGACGGCCTTCAATTGTGCAGGACAAGTGTGTAATCTTAGGATTGTAGAATTTTTCTGAATCCCGTTTGTATGGTTCTGCTGGTTCAACAAACAACAAAAGAATACCTTTCAGTGACCTGGCAGGTGTGTTTAAGTTTATGTTCCACATTGGGTCGCTTTTGTCTTTGGGTATTAAACTATGTCTAATCACCCTGTCATAATAAATTGGTAGTTTTGTCTGGTACTGATTTTGTATGAGTCTGGCTAGATCAGTGTGTGTGACAATTTCATATTCCAAGGAAATGTTAGAGATCTTGTATGTTGCATCTGTGGCAGATGATTTTATAACTTTGGAGTAGTCATTGAAGGTTAGTTCAAAACTCAGACGGTCATTCAGTGCCCCTTGGTAATAAGGTAGATATGCTGTTAAGATTTCAAACTCGAGTGGAATGTAAAATCTAGTTCCATATGTTTCAGCTATAATAACATCATTGGCTGCTGTAGTTGATTTATCTCCGGCATTGATTCGAAGTTTACCAACATTATCTGGCTGTATGCCTTGGTAAATACGGTCTTCTCGTTCTTCTCTTGTAAGCCAAAGGTCTTTGTAACAGTAAAACACATCTGAGTCGTCAAGACTAAACACTTCCTGCCCTTCAAGTTTTACTTTAATAGTTCTAACAATTGCTCTGCCAAGATTGTTAACTAGTGTTCTGTTTATGTCTGCATCTGATGATAGTTCAATATTAAATGCTAGGCGTGCAGTGCCAGGAACAATAACGTCACTGGGACCTAGGTTTGGAAACTTGACTGTAAGTGTTTGGTTCTGGTCTATGGTACTTGGATTGTTTGTGATGACTATTGTTTGACGAATGCCTTTAACACCCAGGGGCTCAAGTAGTTTTCTGTATGGGTCTAACTTTGATCCGTAAGACTGTGTCATTTTTATTATGCACAATAAAAAATAATAAATTAATAAAACAATGGCAGCAGGAGGATTTAATCATGAAGATTTTGAAATGGATGACATGCATGATTTTGGTAATATAACAGATATGACAGATATGACAGATATGACTGGTACAAGAAATATTTACAGTTTACGTCATGATCTTTTAGAAACCAAAGTGAACTCATTTTATGATCATGTTGGTGGTCGCCCAGACAACATAGACCCTAATCAGTTTGAACTTGATGTCAAGGGTCATTTATATTTAAATACTGTTGACAAAGGAAAAGTACTATTGACTAACAAAAAAGACCCTAGTAGGTTTAGGGCTTTAAGTACAATCAAAAATGAAGGTGGTGTTGGTGCATTGCATCAACTTGGTATTGGTGGGTCTCCTGTTACACCGCGTCTTGTTAGTGTTCTTCACGACACGCAAACAAAGTTGCCAACAGGGCAAGAGATTGAAATGGCACCAGTAACAAGCCTACCAGAAATAGCAAACACAGTGATACAAGAAACCTCATTTACTGAAGGACAAATAAATGACGCTATGAAAACAATAAACGATCCACCTTTGTCAATGCGGGAGATTATAGGGTTAGATAAATCACTGCAGACAATAAGAGGTTAGATGGTAAACAATGTTGCCAAACTAGGTGAGATTGATAAACACATTGAACGTGAAAAAGAGAAACTGGCTACAGCAGACAATGGGAATCTTGACACAGAAATGAAAAAAAGAATCCAACACAGATTAAAAGATTTGGAGATAAAAAGATCTGGAAGGTTAGAAGTGATTAGCATTGGAAGGCAAAAGCTGAAAACGCAAGTTAACAGAATAAGAGAAACTATTCAGAAAATACTTCATGAAGACACTACTCTGGCTGAGAGACTTAAAACACTTTTCAGAGAACAGGGTATCACAATTGCTAGTTTGATTACAGCTCTGGGATTTATTATCAGTACTGTTGTGTTAGCTGTCTCCGGGGGTGGTTCTCCACCTCCAGCACCACCAACCCCTGGTCCACCAACCCCAGTCCCAACAGATCCAAAAGATTTACAGTCATGGGTAAAGAAACAGTTGTCTCATATTTCAGACCTGCTTAAGAAATTGGCTGTGAAAGCAGTAGACGCTTTGCCTGGCATTATAGGCACGGTTGTCAGCTGGTTGATTAGTACAGCGGCAAAGGCAGTAGGGTTTATGGCGGAGCATGTGTGGGTCTTTTTGGTGACAGTAGGAGGGTTAATGATAGGTTATTTAATGAAACAGGTAAAGAAGTAATACTCCTAATCCAGTGAGTCCTATTACCAATGCTGTTCTCTCTGACTCATGTGTGTCAAGGGTTGGTGATGGTGTTGGTGTTGGTGTTGGTGTTGGTGTTGATGGTACTGGTACTGGTGTTGGGGCCAGTGACGGGGCCGGGGGTGTTACCGTCTGTAATGGTTTTAATGTCTGTACATGTGTGGTTGTGGCCCCCAAGTTTACAGATTGATTGAGACCTAGTTTTTGACCAACACCAGCAACAATGATTTCATTATTATAATTTGTTATTGTACCCATTTGGAGTTGAAGGTCAGATGGTAACATATATAACCCAGTGCCAACTACAAAGTCAACTTTTGATCTGGCATATCTGAGTACGTCTTGGTAGCGTTGTATGCTAGATGGGAGATCAACTGATGAATTTACTGAATCTTCAAGATTAGCGAGAAATTGTTTTTGTGCTTCAAATTTTCCACTTCCATTCAAAATGTTTGATTTTGTTAGTGATTGTGCACCTAGTATACACCAGACATATGTTCTGATTGACTCATTTATGCGCTCCACTCCTGCTTGAGTAAATCCGTCACTTTTGTCTAAAATAAATGTTGTCCAGGCGTTAGTCTGTTTCTGTTCAATGGAGCCTAACCAGACTTCAGATTTAGATGAGAATGAAGTGTAACCGGGGTAGTAATCTTGAGGGTATTGTCTGTGACTCATAGCATAATACAGTGTACCCATACCATTGTGATCATCAAGTTTTTGTGTAAAGTCATACTTGGTACTGATGTTAAATTCATTACAGATGCGTTCAAATGCTTTCATATCCATGGGGTTGTTAAACCTGTTGAAACTGGATTCAGTTGGTAATGGTGTATGCAGTTCTGACAGTATACATCTAAGCTGGTAATAAACATGGAAACGATACACAGACCTAATAAGTTTGTTTGAGTGATTCAAGTGGTCTGTAAATGAAACACCACAGCCTGTAGTAGAACACAGTATGGCAAAGTTAAGTTGGTTTTGAAACATTTGTAGTGGACTTGAAGACCACTTTCTTGCAGTAGAGTCATCTGTTATTGGAGGGTTTAGGTAATGGTCAAATGGATTGCGTACTTTCACTTGGAATAGATCTTGTTCAGACACAGCTATGTCAAGCTGGTTTAGTTGAATTATTTTCTGTTCATAAGTAGGTGCAACATTGTATTTGGCATCCACATTAAATTGAAATGCGTTTGTTGTGGCAATGGTTGGTGATTTAAATTCCATCCTTTTTTATATGAGATAATAAAAATGTTTATTACCTTAACAAATCTTGACACAAGCAAACCAGTGTGGTTATCTAATGGGATTGATAATCGAGATGGTAGCAAAGCTGTAGCTATTCATGAAATGTTTTATAGTGTAAGGTGGTTTAATGTTACAAATAATACATATTATTATGTATCTGTTAGTGATGATTCCTCTCCTATTGAAAACCATAAATTAACATCTGGGTATTATGACTTTTGTACATTAGCTGACTGGTTTCAAAGTATAAAAATAAAAGCAACTTTAAATCCAGCTAACTTACTTGTTACATTAGAATATTCTTCTGAGCGTATGATAACATTTTCAAATGATCTTCTATTTTTACTTGGTTTAATAAATGAAACTGAAGCTAAATCAAGGCTTTGGAGAATAGAGATGATTGATGGAAAATTAATTAGAAGATTTCCTGTCAATTTGTCAGTACATACTGTACTAAATGTTTATTTGAAAGAACTAAACACGACTGAAAATGTTCACAATGGAAAGCCTTCAACTTTGTTAAGATGCTTACCAACTGGAACTGCTCCGTATTGTGAAAGTGTGGTTGCTAGATTTCCTAATTTACAGTTTAAGAAATTAGGTTCTAGTTTCTTTGAGTCACTGAGTATATCTGTAACTAATCAAGATGACAAACCAGTTGTTATGCATGATTTTAGTGTAGTGTTAGAAGTTAAATAATTTTATTTTTGTTTATAAAAATGAGTGGTCTTGGTCCAAAGCCGAAAATCATACCAGTTGCGTGTCCGGTTACAGAGTTGAAAGATTTGGCAGACGTACAGGATTTTGAGAAAGAGGGAGAAATTGGAGAAATATATGGTTTTGAACTTGATTCAACTGGCATGTACAAGAGGAGAGTAATTGTTGACATGAAAGACGGTGAAAGACAGATTCCTAAACTTGGTCAGCTTCGTGATGTTACTGTGCCTGTTGCACCTAATCTTGTAAATAATGTGCCCTACAACTTAATACATGTAGGTAATAAATGGGTTGTTTCGCTTGCGCCAGCACCACCTCCAACAATTGACTGGGACATAAAGATTGAATTTATTAGTCCTTATGTATACACTGATGACGAAGGCGCCTTAGTGTTTAGGAAAGTTGTTAATTCTGGGCCGCTTATTGCAAGTCTTGTTCCAAGTTTTGCCCCAGACAACAATAGCAGAGATAAACTGAAAGTTGAAAATCATGAGAGACGGCGGTATCTTCTTACAACTAGGAAGGGCAGATCAGATACTTCTGTTGTTTTTATGCCAGCAAGCTTAGTCATAGCAAGAGAAGCGACAATAGTATTTGAAATTATCTTGAGATCTGTAGCTTCTGTGAAAGAGGCAGATATAGCACAAGGAATTAAACTTACATGGAATGAAACAGTAACAGAATCATCAAAGGTCTTTATTGCCATTACAAAAAATAATGATGTTATTAATGTTTCGAGCAGTGTTCCAGCTGTCAAGGTGGTGGTTGACAAACTAACTTTTGTTCGTCTAACTTACATAAACCTTGAACACATTGATCTTGTTGCATTTTATTATGCTAACAAATTGTATACTTTTGAAGAGTTGCAAAATGTAATTGCTGATTAAATTTTAAAAAAATATTTGTTAATAAAAAAAATGGTAAAATTCTATCCAGTACTACCGACGCTTGAGCGAACTGAAACAAATGTGATGACTAAAACAACGCTTGTGCCTGACCCACATATGCCAATTGCTTCAGATAAAACATTACCAGCAGATGCATTCAGATTAAATAATATAACAGAATCTTTGAAATATTTGGAAAGTGAAGAGGCTAAGTACTCCAGATGTAAAAGGAGGTATAAGTCAGTATTTAATTCTGTTCAAAACACTTCTATGGCTATTGGTGCAGTTTCAGCTGGATTATCTGTAGGAGGTATAACTCTTTTCGCCACAGGAATTGGAAGTTTGGCTGGAATAGCAATTGAGGCTGTTAGCATTGCTACATGCCTAGCATGCTTTGGTTTGGAGGCCTTAAACAAGAGGTTTCACACAAAATTACAGAAACATGAAGCATTGAGTACTCTGGCTGGTGCAAAGCTGAGCAGTATAAAACTTATTATCAGTAAGGCATTAAATGATAATTGTATTGATGACAAAGAATTTAAGCGCGTCCAAGATGATTTAAATAATTACAAAAAACAGAAGTCTGAAATACAAAATAAAATGCGTAGTCAATCACCCGTGAATATTGAAGAACTGAAGGCCAGTTTTTTAGCAGAGGGAAAAAGGATAGGGGTACAGGAAACCACAGAAAAGCTACACAATCTTTTAAACAAATAAAAATCAGATTGGTAATCGTTTATTAATGTCATACACTTCACAGAAAAATGCCATGCCGCCTAACTATTTAACCCCATCAGCTCCACCACCACCACCTGACTATTACTAAAAAAAAGTTTTTTCATTGTCCTTGTATCATGACAAATCTGTCCGAGTAAGTTGTGACTTAAGTTGTGACTTGAGGCAAGAACTTACATTTTGTTATGTTTAAGTTCTTATAAGTTCTTGACTTACTTAATAACTAATTATAGGTTCTTAAAAGGTTACCTGTAAAGTTATTTGTCAGTTATAATTGACTTTGGAAATTTGTTATCAAGTATCTGTAGGTAACTTAAATAATTTGTTATCAAGTGCATATAGCAATGTTAGTTTTTTTTGTGTGTGTGTGGTTATTATTTAAATAACTATGTTTTGGGGGGTATTGGCACAGAGGCAATGAAAAAAAAATGTTCTTGAAATCTTATATCTTATATCTCTAACACACATATATACACGCACACAAACAAACACACACGCACGCACGCAAACATGGACGCACATACACATATAAACACATGCACACACGCACGCAAACACACATACATATATACCAACACACATGCACTCACACAGTTACACACACACATACAAGCATACATACATACGCACACACACCCGCACACGCACGCACAAAAATACACACACTATGGGTTGTAACCATACAAACCGGGGACGTCCCCCGTTTACTGGAAGTCCCCAGTTGTGGATGTATAATCCGTGTGTGTCCCCAGTTCACAGGATTTACATACTCACACACACACGGCACACATACACATTACCGGTAGACGCATTCCAATTAATATAATACACACATGCACTCACGCACGCACGCACGCACACACGCATACATACAGACGCATGCACGCATACACATGCACACGCATAATCACGCACACGCATAATCACGCACAGACAAACAAACACAATGCACGCACACACATAGAGGCAAAGGCATGCACGCACTGACATGCACGCACATACGCACGGCACAGTCATACAGACACACACTGACAAAGACAGACAATCAAAGGCAGACAGACACATGCACTCACTTCAACGGTTGTATGTCACGCTGGACAGCAGGCTGGCAAAAGCAAACAAAGCGGTTTCGTTTTCGTTAAGACGCTACGTCATTGTATACAATGAGATTACACAGCTTGCTAATACCCTTGTAAACAGAGACATTTAACTCTGTGTTTTGTGATAGCAATGACTATGATTGAAAAAATCAATCTTCTGTTTATGATTGAAAAAATCAATCTTCTGTTAACACAGTCGTTTGCTTTCTGTTCATTTAGCTGGATATCATGATCGCATGAGATAGTTACCGTCCTTTGTAAACAGAATCAGAATTCCGAATTGCTCAGACATTTCTTAGCTGGCAAGTGATAGCATGCCACAGATTAAAGCTGATATCATCAGCAGGTTATTTTAATAAATAAACTTTTAACAAAAGTGCCGTCTGTCATCCATTTCCCAATCGGCCTTTTCAAGAGGGAGTCAAACATGCCCCCTTGAAGAGGCATTGGGAAATGGATTGGCGTTCCGTCGCCCAGACGGGACAAGGGAAGGTACGGACAGACAGGACACACACACACACACACACACACCCCACCCAACCCCCCCAACCCCCCCTTAACCCCTTACCTCCCCCCTTATTCCCCTACCCCCTCTACCCCCCCTTATCCCCCTTATCCACCCCTTCCCCCCTTATCTCCCTTTTTTACCCGTGCACACATTTTATTTTATTTATTTATTTGCCGGCATTTTTTTAATTATTTTAATTATTGGATCGTCACACCCCAGATGAGAATCTCACAGCTCAGTCATTTATCGAAACGAAAATTTGTGAGATTTTTTTTTGAGGTGGAATCGAACCTACGCACACACGTACCTAGTAAATTTGTGCCAAGATCTACTCGGTACATGTATAGCGAGGTCGAGACTACCAGGCCAGCCTCGGCCCAAGATAATGTAGTTATTCTTATCTATATAAATATAAGCAGATTAATACCGGAAGTTGAGCAATGGGTCTTTTCCGGCGACCGGTTCTGTATTGTTCGATTTACAGGTCTGTAGCGCTAACTAATCATATAACCGATTGAGCTGTACATTGTTAGCAGTCAGATTAACCTTGTTTAGTTGATTGTTATAGATAATCGAGTAATTATGTATTTCTTTTCTCAGAAATTTGGAGCGGCAAAATCCGTAAGCCGCTACAAATAGATTTCTAAGGGACGTAACTACTGTTTTGGTTATAACCAAATCGGAAATTCCCGAAATACACCACACATAAGCTACGCAAATGGTCCGCGCTGATTAACTGCATTTTAGTGTGTAAATGTTTACATAACCGATAGATTAATTAGCTCAGGTGTTAACCCCCTACTCTGCTGAGAGGTACATAAAATGGTGACTGTTCAAACAATAATGCAGTGGCGTGTTCAGTAGCGGACAGTAATTTACGGACGGTATGCCGAGGCGCTAAAAAATATGGGTGGCGGAAAGGCGTGGAAATTTGCGGTCTCAAAATCCCGGAAATTTGGGATCGATATAAATTGCTCAAATTCGCTCATATTGTCTTTCTCTCACCTCACTTTCCTTAGTTATCCATCTCGGTTAATAACTACATAGGAAAATCACCGGTTCTCTCAACAAATTCCAAACCGACATAACCGAAGCAACCGAACGCTACACAACCGAACTAAATCTTACTAACGCATACCACTTTTAACTTAGTAGCTGTCGATAATACATATAAAAACGTACCTGATATCTAGGTTTCAGAGTCTTGGAATACGGCTGGCATATCCACACACGTCCGCCCTCAATGACACAATAAGCCGTACTGATTACTCTAGAGCTCTGTTAGGCTGAGCTGCGCCCTAAAACTTCGTGCAAATCGCTGCACTCGTGAATGCACGAACCTCGTGAATACACGTACTACTGGTTACACCCGTAGAACCTCTGACACGACTGTACAATGCTGAAACCCTTTGTAAACTCTATGCGTGGGCATTGATTTTTTTTTTCAATAACAATGGGCCCACAATTGACTCCTGAGTAACACCACACGTTACTAAACCTATACTCGAGTAATTACCATTAAGCAAAACTTTCTGTCTTCTGTCACTTAGATAGGATGATATAAGATGTACGGTATTGAATCGATGTGATACATCGGTAGGTTTTTTTTTTTTTTTTTTTTTTTTTTTTTTTTTTTTTTTTTTAATAAGATAGAGTGGTTGACTAAATCAACGGCTTTTTATTAAGTCAAGAAAAACTACACCTGAAAACTGAGAATTATTAATGGCTGTATGCCATTTATCAGTGATATGTGTAAGGGCAGTTTAGCAAGAGTGATTCCGCCGAAAACCAGACTGCATTTTACTGAGTAAAGAGTTGTGTTCTAGAACATTTTGCAGATTGGTATGGCTATGCTTTTTCAATATGTTTTGAGATGGCTGGTAAAATAGAGATAGGTCTATATTCATTCAATGAGTTTAAGTTTTAGTTTTTCGGAAGGTGAATGATCTTGGCTGTTTTTAACTCATCAGGGAAAATATTTGTTTGAATACAAAGTTGGTAAATGAACGTTAGATATTCAGCTATGTAGGGCAGAGCTATTTTAAGAATTTCGCAACTGATGCCATCTGAACCACATGGCTCCTTTTTCATATTAGATATATATTTATCCACGTAAACACCAATTCTAGTGAATGTAGCAGCAGCCCGAAATGAGCAGGTGAATTTCTGTGATAATATTATTAACTGTCGTTTCTCTAAACTTACTGCTCTACGTTTCGCTGTGTGTTTGCGGTGGCTTAGTGGTTTCGGCCGAAACGCTATAGCGTTTCATTATCTGTTATTCTTCTGTACAAGAATCAATTTGTATTTTTGTTTTGGTACCATCACACCGTCGCTTTGAGTATTACCTGCAATGTTTAACGTGTGTGTGTGTTTGTGTGTGTGTGTGTGTGTGTGTGTGTGTGTGTGTGTGTGTGTGTGTGTGTGTGTGTGTGTGTGTGTGTGTGCGTGTAACTATCGGAATGTATCACACGTCGTTTACTTAAACGTTCTGATCTGGTTGTCAGAACATTTGTGCTGGGCTGTGATTTTAAACCTAATATTGAATATCATGTTGCATCCGTTTACATAGCACATCTGTTTTTGTTTTTGGTCCCTTACAGGCAAACAATGTCCTGGTGACTATCACTTTGACCTGGCCACTCGGACTTGCTTTAAGCTTGAGCAGACCTTGAGGAACTTGACGGCTGCCAGCAATTTCTGCGCTCTTTCAGGCGCCCATCTTTCCTACATTAACACCCTGCAGGAGTGGATCGCTGTCAAGAACTATCTCCAAGGTAAACAGCACTCTTGCAATAATCGCCGATGTTTGTGAACGTACAGGCATGAAACTTGGAAAAATACTTTGTTCAAGGATGCCTAGCAGAGCCTTCGAGCCATATTAAAATAGTGTATCTCATTGAAGGGATAAAAGACCGTTTCCTCTGCCGCTGTAATTTCTTGCACAAAAATGTAACTTCACCAATTGTAAAAGCTGGCAGAGACATTTGGGAGAAATTATCGGTGATATACTGTCTATTCTCCACTAAACAGATCACTGCAGTTGCTAAGCGTAAAGGCGTAGAAGGTGTAGCTCAGAGTATTAGGCAAATGCCTGAGCTGCACAGAGGTTGACAGAAGCGCGCTACTGCACAGCGAGACTGATTTTTTTTTTGTTACTCTTTTAGATGCTTTTTGTCTACCGTATTGAAAGTAGACTTTAAAATGGGGCTGGTCGGAGCGCATTCCGGAGTATGCACATGCCGTTTTTAGCGTGTAGGGCAGAAATCCTGGCAAAGACGTAACAAGACAACAATGACGTCACGTCTAGCTACGCAAACCTTGCCGCCTAGAGGACGTCTTTTGGGCGCCAAAGCGCCGTATGTTTGTGTATGTGTGTGTGTGTGTGTGTGTGTGTGTGTGTGTGTGTGTGTGTGTGTGTGTGTGTGTGTGTGTATGTGAAAGCGACTAGAGCCCGCGTTTGAGAATGGACAAGCATGAAATTTTAGGGTATTGTCCCTAAAAGGATTATCTCAAGACTTTTGTTTTATTTTTTATATTAAGGTGCTCACTGGCGAGAAAATGGCCGTTTCACAAACACCGGTTGATCCACACTGGAGTCCGTAATTTTTCTTATTTTTACTGGATATTTTGCAAATTGCTAAATTAAAAAGGAGATATTAAATGAGTTCGTTAACCAGCATTGTACCTCTAGAACTGTTGGCGTGATAAAACAAATTGTATATTTTTACGTTTTGGGGATTAATGTCACGAATTATATGTGTTAATCTTAAAACAATTAATTTTTTAACCAAAAAACATTATTCTCAATAATAATCGCGTGATTTTTCATATACGGTATTTACATAAGCCTAAAGTTTGTCTCGGCTGTCGGGTACGATTAGGTCAATTGTGACCTGTATGCCCTATGTGTGAAAATCAGACAATTTTCTGCACCACTTTTTGCAGTCATTTGTAAAACAGCTAACATAACTTTAATTTTTTCTTTTACGAAATCAAAAACTATCTTCTCTTTAATACCAGCATTTTTTTTTTAATAAACAGTGTTTGCATAAGCCTGTTTGTCCCGGCCCTAGGGTACGATTAGGTCAAAATTGTGACCTGTATGCCCTAGGAGTGAAAATCAGCAAGAAACTTCAAAGTTGATCCTCTGATGCGTCAAGTGTTAGTACTGCGATGAGTGATGTATAACGTCGAGTCGTCACTATGAACACGGTGTTGTGGGACTAATGATGCCATCACGTGAAGCTTGAAGAGACGTCATTTTGCTTCTCGTGCTATTATACTTCTTCAGAATAGCTATGCTACGCCAGACCAAAGAGCTTACGATTTACGAATGGCGGGAATCGCCGTGTGTCCGTCTTTATTTCTGTGCCAGTGTGTGTGGATCAGATAGTGGGTTAGAGTAGAAGGCGATGGATTCCTGTCGCTACACGAGCCCACATAGCGTACTAATGGCGGGAAGAGCCGTGCATCCGTCTTTATTTGTGTGCGCCGGCGTGTGTGTTGATCGGAGGTTGGCTTAAGAGAGGATGGGAATGGATCAGCATAATAAGCCTAAAAATATGAACAGCTCTGAATGTTCCTAAAAGATAAACGCATGTGAGCTCGAAACAATACGGTAGACTTTGGGATGAACAGAGATATAAATACTGAGCAAACTGAACCAGCATTAACACAATGACTGAGTTAACCCCTTGATTATAAGTTTTTGACCCTTCATTTTCCATGTCTCCCGCACAGAGTAAATACCATTGGAAGTTACCCCTAAATCATTATTATTTAAACAGCCACATTTTTATGAAAATCAAAAATAATACTTAAGGGGTTAACTCAGTCATTGTGTTAATAATACTTCAATCCGCTCAGTATTTATATCTCTCTTAATTAGCACATAATTATGACCGATGTCGCAATGCCACTATATACGTAAACACAGCCCGTCGCCAGTACTCTAGGCAGGACACGACGCGTTGCAAGCCAGCTCACCTGTGTTGCCTTATCGTTGCTACGCGCTGGCACAGTAGCGCACCGCGAGACCTGACACTCTATGAATAAGCCGGCTCTACAGCTTTTGAAATTGACTTCATATATACTTATGACTGGTTCCCGAGAAATCAAAACGGAGGTCACACTCTGCACTAAAAACAGCTAGTTGGAAAACTAACGAGTGATATCTTACACACACACACACGCACGCGCACGCACGCGCACACACGCGCACGCACGCGCACGCACGGACACACACGCACGGACACACTCAGACACACATAACTACAGACAGACACGGACGCAAACACACAAGACACACAGATTGTAAGATATTTCTTTCGGGTGCATAACTGACTAAACATGCCTTACGCGAGCCATTCAAACCCACCAGCCGTTGTTCACGCGCCCGTGGGTGGTGTATATCTTTAGTCTGTTACTACGCTTTCAAGCTGAAAATAGCTGCTTTATACAGACACCCGACTGAGTACATAAACAACAGATCCTCAAGAGCCGCCAAGACTCCAGGCTTGACTTCCGTTGTACAACGTTTCAGTCAGCTGTACTCTTAGGACGCACATTATGAGTAGACTGAGGGATTTGAATGTGATCATTTGCCGCGAGCAACACATAGATTATATATTCAGTTTGAATATTTCTGCCGAGCTCACCACGGCCCCAAGATTTATGAATATTATTTACGACATAATTTTTAAGCGATAATGTCGTCGCTCTTTTGTTTGGCTGAATAGACCTGTCGTCTGCTTACTAATGTTTGTGTTGTTACCCTTGGTACCGTCTGTAGGTAACATGAATGACTCATTTTACCATAAATACATGTCTCATAGCCACTTTAAACAGAGAGAGGCCTGATTTTAAAGTCAGTATAGATGTGTGTGCTATTACACACACACACAAACACACATGCATACATGAACACACACACAAACACACATGCATACATGAACACACACACAAACACACATGCATACATGAACACACACACACAAACACACATGCATACATGAACACACACACAAACACACACATGAATACATGAACACACACACACAAACACACATGCATACATGAACACACACACAAACACACACATGAATACATGAACACACACACAAACACACACATGAATACACACAAACAGACACACACACAAACAAACAGATGCATAAACAAACAGACACACTTACAGACACTCATGTCAGTATAATTGTACCGTAAGCCTGAGCTGCCGGCTAGTGTCACGGTTGATTGCCTTTTGTGTTGCCCTCACACCGCGCTTTTCAATAGCGGCGCTTTTCAATAGCGGTGGCATTCCATTTCTTTTCAATTCGGGCACAAGCCGCAACGGGACTGAATTGAAAAGCTCTCAGCCGTCAAAAGCCTTTTATAAATACAGCCTTTTAAATCACTAAGTGATGTCAAAAGTCAACAGGGAAACATCGTGATTTCAAAGAAGGGGTGATTTTGTACAAGTGGTTATGGACTCATGTCTGGTTTGTGAAATCAAACGGTGGTCTCTCTCTCTCTCTCTCTCTCTCTCTCTCTCTCTCTCTCTCTCTCTCTCTCTCTCTCTCTCTCTCTCTCTCTCTCTCACACACACACACACACACACACACACAATCTCTCCCTCTCTCTCTCTCTCTCTCTCTCTCTCTCTCTCACACACACACACACACACACACACAATCTCTCTCTCTCTCTCTCTCTCTCTCACACACACACACACACACTGACACACAGACAAACACACGCACTGACACACGCACTGACACACACACACACACACACACACAAACACACAGAACATGTATACACAAACACACAGAACATGTTCTCACATGTAGCCCACTCGATCACAGATTCTTATGAGCATGGCGAGATTCTCAAGAGCCACTGTTTTTAATCGGGTTTGAGTCAACTGTAAAGATTTTTGAATCTCTGCATAATCCAATGACACACACACACACACACACACACACACACACACACACACACACACACACACACACACACACACACACACACATAAATAGACATGTCACTGAGCTAAGACTACAAAATGAACATACCTGAAATCATTATCCTTGCTACACATAAACAGGATATCCTCAATGAATACTCACTCACAAATCAGTGACGCAGTTGTCTACCAACTTGGGTATGCAACATATAGTCTATGGGAGACAACTCTGTACAGTGGTTAAATCTTTCAAGTGTTTATGCCCCTTATGTCATTGACTAGGAAATACATAGAGTTTTATACCTGAGTGAGTGTGTCTGTGGTTTGAATCTAAATCCATTTAGCTTACATAGAAGCAGTAACACAGTGTAAATGTAAAACGTTACTGACAACATAGCTGATTGGTGCAAACGTATAAAATTACTATTCAGTGTAATTTCCTAGAAAACATGATTTTGCTTGATAACAATTATTCTTTTGTTTGTCTAATAAAAATGACAGACAGACAAACCCAAGTGTTTGATGTTACAGAATGCTTCAAAGATGTTATGCACTTTACTGACTTAAAAACACGTGTGTTTGGACCCAGCTTTAAACTCCCAACACCGTCAATAAGGATATACACGACATATAATGTTACTCTGGAATATTCAGATGGATTACCAGGTTATGATTATGAGACTGTTGATCTTAAGACAAATGCTTTTAAAGTTTATAATGCTAACAGTGGCCACTTGCGTTGGTTTGAGGTACTGTGTGAAGACATATTTAATCAAATAAGAAAACTACATTGTTATATTGAAAGTGTTACGTTCAATAAAGTAATTTTGCACCTGCAGGACAAACACCAGGAAAGTAGTTGACTTGTTTATCATAACTACAGATAATACAGTATTACATATGGTGTGACAGCAGTAATTTTTTTTATTTTATTATTTTGTCGGACAAATAAAAATGACGGACAATGCTCAAAGCCCTGGCTCATCTGGTTTAAGAAACGTGTTTCACACAACAAACTTACCCATATCCAATACTAATAATGTCTATCAATCAATAGAAAACTCTTTTTCTGTCATACAACAAAATCTTCTGACAGGCAGTGTTAAGATTCAGATTGTTGCAAAAATCGAATTCACTAGAATGGACGGTGAGGTAATTGTATCGTATATATCAACAAGACAACACACTGTTAACACAAGAAGAGAACCGGAGGTGGAGAACGTGTTTAGAGACAGACTACTACCTGACTTTCTCCAGGCAATCGACAGTGCAAAAATGAAGGGGTCTGGTTGGCACGAAGGACATGTACATGAACTACAATTAAAGCAGTCTAGGTATCATCCTATACTAGGTAAATCATGGTTGCCACTGCCAACAGAAGTAGCAAACAAAAAGGCAATAGTTAACATACAGAACAATGACAATTTCTGTTTCATGTGGTGTGTGCTTTCTAAACTACACTTTGTAAAATCAAAAAATGAACGTGTATCTAACTACACCAAATTTGTAAACGAACTCAACTTCAGTGACATTGAGTTCCCTGTTAAAATAGAGGACATAGACTTGTTTGAAAAACTAAATCCTGGTATATCCGTGAATGTGTTTGTGTGGGATAATGTGTCTGAGAACAAGTTACAACCAATTAGAGTATCCCCAATTGCCCCAACCTATGGGCAGCCAGAAGATAAACATGTTGACATGTTGCTAATTGGAGATGACAATAACTTCCACTACACAATTATCAGAAATATGTCACGTCTAATTCATTCACATACAACGAAACACAATGGGAAACAGGAAGTGTGCAAGAGATGTTTACAAAGGTTTTCCTCCATAAACGTAGCGCACAAACATGTACTGCATTGTAGATCAGCTGATGACATACAAACTGTACTTAAGTATCCAGATCCTGGCAGTCAAGTGTATTTTAAGAACTATGGGAATCAGCAAAAGCTGCCGTTTGTAGTATACACTGATTTCGAATCACTGGTTGTTCCATATGAAGGTCCAGTTCTAGAATCATTACCAAAGACTGTAAAACTAAGTGACCAAGTGGTGTGTTCTTTCTGATATATTCTTGTTAGGTCAGACGGTTTGCATTCAGAACCTGTTATCTACAGGGGTAAAAATGCAGCATGTCTGTTTTTAACAGAAATGAGACATCTGTATAGTCAGGTAGTACAGTATCTCACAACATGTCAGATGCCTTTGGTGATGACAGAAGAAGACAAACTAAAATTTGATACAGCTGAGACGTGTTGGATTTGTGAACAACCTTTAGGGGGTGATAAAGTTCGTGACCACGATCACATAACTGGGCATTACAGAGGTGCTGCACATATAACTTATTATTAAAAATAGACCCTAAGACATACAAGTTACCTATCTTTTTTCACAATCTGAAGGGATATGATTCACACATTATCATGCAGGCTGTAGATGAATCTTACAAAAACATAAGTTGTATTGCCCAGACAACTGAGAAATACTTGACTTTTAGGTTAGACAAATTAGCATTTTATGACTCCATGCAACATTTGTCTTTAGGGTTGGCTAGTCTTGCAGAAGGACTGACTGAGTATCCAATAACGAGTAAATATTTTGAGCCAGACTTGATTAAGAAAGGTGTGTATCCGTATGAGTACATTGATCATTGGGTTGTGTTTGAAGAAAGGAGACTGCCACCAAAAGAGAAATTTTATTCTACACTAACTGGCAAAGGTATTTCTGACTCTGAATATCAACACGCTCTTGATGCGTGGGGGAAGTTGGGGTGTCAAACAATTGGTGACTACCACGATCAGTACTTGAAGGCAGACGTTTGTTTGCTAGCAGACGTATTTGAAAGTTACCGTGAGAAGGGTTTGTTGCACTACAGACTTGACCCTGCTTGTTACATAACTAGTCCTGGCATGACATGGGATGCATTTTTGAAATCCAGTAAGATATTTATAGACCTGTTGTCTGATCGTACGATGGGTGAAATGGTAGAACGCGGATTGAGAGGTGGTATTAGTATTGCAGCAAATAATTATGCAAAGGCAAATAATAAATATTTGGACGGTCATGGTGACCTTGGCCGGGGGTTTGACCCCTCAAGGTCAAGGTCATTTATTACGTACCTTGACGCTAATAACCTTTATGGATATGCGATGTGTGAGTTATTGCCCTTGAAAAACTTTTGTCTGCATGATTTGTCACAGTATGATGTAACAGACTCAGGGTTAGCAAACTATATTATGACTCTTGACCGAAACGACGCTAAGGGTTGGATCTTTGAAGTAGACCTGGAGTACCCACACCACCTACATGATTACCACAATGATTATCCATTAGCTGTTGAGAAAATGAGTATGACAGGGAAAAAAGAAGACACTAAACTTGTGCCTAATCTGAATGACAAATTCAATTACGTTTGTCACTACCGCTTGCTGCAGTTTTACATCAGACACGGGTTAGTACTAAAGAAAGTACACAGAGGAATTCAATTTGATCAGAGTGCTTTCATGAAAGATTACATAATGAAAAACACAACCCTCCGTGCCAGAGATGGCAACACTGCATTTGACAAAGACTTCTTTAAGCTTATGAACAATGCCTGTTTTGGCAAGACGATGGAAAATCCTCATCACAGAAAAGATGTGAGACTGGTCACAACTGAATCAGGTGCTATTAAACTTACAGGTAAGCCCCAGTACACAGGGTATAAAGAGTTTCATTCATCATTGTATGCAGTGTCACTCAAAAAAAAGATTGTTAAACTGGACAAGCCAGTATTCATTGGTATGGCAATACTTGAGTTGTCAAAATTACTAATGCTTGAATTTTATTATGATTACTTTAAACCAAAATATCCTGACTGCCGACTGCTATACACTGACACTGACTCTATGATCATTGACGTGTGTACTGAAGACTTTTATGAAGACATGAAAACAGAACTACACATGTATGACACATCTGACTACCCAAAAGACCATCCACTGTTCAGCACACAAAACAAGAAAGTGCCTGGTAAGTTAAAGGATGAACTAAATGGTGTGCCTATAGTTGAGTACGTTGGACTGAGATCAAAAATGTATTCTATACTGCACCAGAAGGGTAGTCAGTCAAAAGCCAAAGGAATCAAGAAAACAGCAATAAAAAATAAAGACATACGTCATGAACATTATAAGCAAGTATTAGATGGTGCATTAATGCCTGATTATCCAAACAAGTCACTGAGATCAAACAAACATAATCTTGAAATGATCCAAACACATAAGAAATCACTTGCAGTTGGAGTCACAAAACGAGTGTTTCATAGTAAGGAAAAAGCTTATGCACCTGGTCATTACAGGCTCAAGTTATCTGAAGACATTTGTGATGAACTGGTTGATGAACTAATTGACGACTTAGTTACTGAAATGAGTAACGGTGTCTGGGGGAATAATCTGTAATTCTTCTCTGACAAATGCCCTCTGGGGTGCAGGGTCATACAGGTAATATATTGTTGCGTCAGGACCGGGAATTATTTTTTTTATATTATGAACGGACGTTGACCAGATGGGGTCTGTTGCCCTGCGCTTTATGTCATTTTCAGCCTCACCTGGTTGATATAAATATTTCACCTGTTTAGTAAATAAACTTGTGTCTGGCGGTGGGGTTGGGGTTGACCCTTTTTTTGGTTCTGTAATTGTTTTCATTTTAATAGCATCAGCAGGCTTAGGGTGGCCTTCATTGTTCATTGCTTTTATCACATGTGGTAATCTCTTAACCCATTCTGTGTTACGGGTGTCATGCATGAGTTCCTTAGAATACTGGTAACTGAAAAGTCTTTCTGACAACTGTTTGTTAAAGTTCTCTACAATTGCCTGCGATCTGTGTACACCTGGAATGCCTCGTCTGACCAGTACGCCATGCTTTGCAAATAACTGATTAACAGCACCTTTGAATTCTGATCCGTCATCAATCTGCACTAGTCTGGGGTATCTTAAAGGGCCACGACTATATATATTTGTGTTAAAGCAGTCGCAACTGTGGTAGCAGTTTTGTCAGATATGGGTTCAGCGTCTTTGTACCTTGAAGCAATGTCTACGACAGTTAATGCATACTTGTATCATTTCTTTCTTATTGTGTCATGTGGTAAGAACAAAAGGTCCATTTGGTGTGTGTTATTTGGTGTTGTGTTCTCAAAATGAGGTCTCGTTATCTTTCTTGGAGCAGGTAAATAAATTTGCCAAATTGCTTGTCTCTGTAACCATTGCTTGGCCTGATTGAGTGTTATATTTCCGCCCACAGCGGCATGTAATTTCTGAATAGCGGTTGCTCCTTTCCAATACCCTGATGGAGAGTAATATATTTTTGATAGTTTATTTTCGGCTGCCATTTTTTCTAGCAATGAAAACTCCTGTAAAATAAACAAATGTCATTCCCACTAGAACAAAGATTATTTCTCCGTTTCTTTGTTCTGTACTTGGTTGATAGTAGTCACTTAGTTTTGGTTTCAGGATAGACATGTCTTCACCTGTGACAAGATAGTATTCCCTGATTGCTTCGTCTGTATTTGAAAACGTTTGTTGTGCGTGACCCTCTAGTCTAAGTCTTTCATTGATGAAATCAAGTTTCTCAATTCTTTGCTTCTCATAATCCTGTTGGGCTTGTGCAAGTTTCTCAGATGCCTCATTGTGACGTTTCATTTCTTCTGCAGATTCTTCTCTACCCATTTTCGAAAAGAGATAATTAGAGCCACTAAATGCGAGGGCGTTAACCATCGCACCTCCCACCATAATAGCTATCGTCGCCATATTATTTTTATTTACATAGAAACATTTTCGGGAATAATTCCTTGTTTGACAAGAAAATCTTTTGTCGCAATTGATGCTGTAACAACTGCAATTAGCTTAGCACTGTCTTCAAAATCTAATCTACTGAGGTCTGCTGATTTCATTTTGAGTAGACTTTTTCCTAGCATAGAATAAGCTACAGCTAAACCACTTATCACGGCAGAGTGATAGACAAGGTTCATTATGTTCTTTGAGTCATTCATTTTCTAATACAAGAAAAATTAAAATAATATTTTTATTTACTGCATATAAAATGGGTCAACGGCTTTGGGTGTTACTGGTAATGTGGCGACTTCTGGTTTTGTTTTTGGAGTGTCTGATTTTTTGGACACTGTACGAGTCTGTGGTTTGTATTTTTTGTATAATTGATAACCTACGTAACCAAATCCGACAACAAATCCGGCAATTATATATTTTGTTGTTTGAGGTTTGGGGTCAGGGCGGGGGTCAGGCTTAGTTGTTTGTCTCTCACTTTGATGAGGGTGTCCTGTCGGTGTTGGTCCTGACGGTATTGACACAGGTCCTGAAGGTCCTAATGGTGTTGACGCCTGGTTAGTTACATGAGCCTTTTCTGTTTGCGCTTGAAGCTGTAATTTTTTTTGCCTGTTCCATTCAGCTAATCTTTTTCCTGCCTCAATGCGGCCTGGACTTTTAGCCTTAGTCACAGTTTGAACCTGCGTCAAAACTGGACTGGGGTTCGGTTGTGGAGTCGTCTGGGTTTCGTCCATTTTCTTCTGCAGTAAAATTTATTTTCGAGAAATCAATATGACTTCCAGTAACAAGAAGGGTTACGACAGGTGCAAGGTAATTTCCAAACTTGTAAAACATGATGCATGCTAATTTGCCAATTGAACTTGAAACAATAGGATTGCTTTCAAGGTCGTGTGATAGACTGTCACTATCCACAGGTAGAAAGTGACTCACTGCTTTTGTGTATAGGCATACAAGAGATCGACTTAAATCACGTGTCATTAGTGAGGCAATGTGGTTCTCATATTTTGAATGAAGCTTGATTAGTTCGTCAGAGGTTAAAGATTCAATATCCTCTGTCATGTATTGTCTTCCTAGATAAGCCTCTGATTTGCCTGAGACAATCACAGACAAAAGACGCTGTTTCTTAGAGTCTAAGTCTTTGTTCTCTACCGCATTGATATCATTTAATAGAAAGATTTCATCAGGGTGCATTTATAATGTAATTAAAAAAAAACAAAAATTAATTTACTAACCCATACCCTGTGGGCTGATCTGTCTTTAAAATGAGCTTTAGATGCTTAGTTGATTTCAGTTTATTTTTTACATCATCCCGTTCATGCTTATTTGGGATGACATCGTTTTCTCTGAGACAGTCTTCAAAGCTGTCACGATCCTTACAGTAAAACAAACAGATAAACTTTAACTGTTCTCAAAAATCTTTCAGTACAGCATTATATTTCTGAGTGAGAATCCATACACTGACATTTGCGTGTCTGCCACTGAAAGCAAGTTCTGCTAAAGTGTTTCTCTTCTTGACAATGTCTTTCTCTGCAGAACAGTCATCAACAATAAACAATGTTGGCTGTCCTTCAAATTGCTTGTAAAAATATTGTAGGTAGTCATTCAGTTTTTTATCAGGGTCGACTAAATATACGTTGTTGTCAGTCCAAATGAATAAACGGTTGTGATAAGCTTTGTTGTGTTTGATTGTAGGACAAAATATTACAATGTTTTCAAAATGGTGGATGTATCTTGTTTGTAATAAATTAAGTACAAATTCAGTTTTACCACACCCTGTGGCACCACAAAATAATCCACAGTGTGGATCGAGTGTCATCAAGCCCCGGTTAATTTTAATACACAATATAATTTTAATATATGTGTCCACTCAGTCTGCTTTCTGCAATATTGAGTTGTGCGTCATAAATCAGATATAAATATATGTTAATGGCTTCGGCTTTTTCAACCTTCTTTTGTATCTGAATTGTTATTCCATCACTACCGTTCTCGACAGTTCGTCCTGACCCATGCAGGTAGTCCTCATCTGTACTACGAAGATCTAACCAAAGTGCATATTTGTTTGTAAGGTATTGTCCGATCCTAACATCATACAGATGTAGATCTTTGCACGCAATGTTTGCGGGTTTATCTCTAATCCTTCCTCCTGCAAAATACTTTGTGATCTCATCGTAGTGCTGATAAGGCAGCATTCCTGAAGCGTACACTTGATTAGGGCGGCCTTCGATTGTGCAGGACAAATGTGTAATCTTAGGATTGTAGAATTTTTCTGAATCCCGTTTATATGGATCTGCTGGTTCAACAAACAACATAAGAATACCTTTCAGTGACCTGGCAGGTGTGTTCAAGTTTATGTTCCACATTGGGTCACTCTTGTCTTTTTGCATTAAACTATGCCTAATCACTCTGTCATAATAAATTGGAAGTCTTGACTGGTACTGATTTTGAATGAGTCTAGCTAGTTCAGTGTGTGTGACAATTTCATATTCCAAAGAAATGTTAGAGATCTTGTATGTTGCATCTGTGGCAGATGATTTGATAACTTTGGAGTAGTCATTGAAAGTTAGTTCAAAACTCAGACGGTCATTTAGTGCTCCTTGATAATAAGGCAGATGAGCTGTGAGGATTTCAAACTCAAGTGGAATGTAAAACCTGGTTCCATATGTTTCAGCTATAATAACTTCCTTTGGTACCCCAGCAGTTGTTTTGTCTCCGGCATTGATTCGAAGTTTACCAACATTATCTGGCTGTATGCCTTGATAAATATGGTCTTCTCGTTCTTCTCTTGTAAGCCAAAGATCCTTGTAACAGTAGAACACATCTGAGTCGTCAAGACTAAACACTTCCTGTCCTTCAAGTTTTACTTTAATAGTTCTAACAATTGCTCTGCCAAGATTGTCAACCAGTGTTCTGTTCACATCTGCATCTGATGATAGTTCAATATTAAATGCAAGGCGTGCAGTGCCAGGAACAATAACGTCACTGGGTCCTAGGTTTGGAAACTTTACTGTAAGTGTTTGGTTCTGGTCTATGGTACTAGGATTGTTTGTGATGACAATTGATTGTCTAATGGCCTTAACACCCATGGGCTCACGTAGTTTTCTGTATGGGTCTAACTTTGATCCGTAAGACTGTGTCATTTTTATTATGCACAATAATAAATAATAAATTAATAAAACAATGGCAGCAGGAGGATTTAATCATGAAGATTTTAAAATGGATGACATGCATGATTTTGGTAATACAACAGATATGACAGATATGGCAGATATGACTGGCACAAGAAATATTTACATTTTACGTCATGAACTTTTAGAAACCAAAGTGAACTCGTTTTATGATCATGTTGGTGGCCGCCCAGACAACATAGACCCTAATCAGTTTGAACTTGATGTCAAGGGTCATTTATATTTAAATACTGTTGACAAAGGAAAAGTACTATTGACTAACAAAAAAGACCCTAGTAGGTTTAGGGCTTTAAGTACAATTAAAAACGAAGGTGGTGTTGGTGCATTGCGTCAACTTGGAATTGGAGGGTCTCCTGTCACACCACGTCTTGTTAGTGTTCTTCACGACACACAAACAAAGTTGCCAACAGGGCAAGAGATTAAAATGGCACCAGTAACAAGCCTACCAGAAATAGCAAACACAGTGATACAAGAAACTTCATTTACTGAAGGGCAATTAAATGATGCTATGAAAACAATAGATGACTCACCTTTGTCAATGAGGGAGATTATAGGGTTGGATAAATCACTGCAGACGATAAGAGGTGAGATGGTAAATAATGTTGCCAAACTAGGTGAGCTTGATAAACACATAGAACGAGAAAAAGAGAAACTGGCTACAGCAGACAATGGGAATCTTGACACAGAAATGAAAGAAAGAATACAGCACAGATTAAATGATTTGCAGATAGAAAGATCTGGACGATTAGAAGCGATTAGTATTGGAAGACAGAAACTGAAAACACAGGTCAACAGGATTAGAGAAACTATTCAGAAAATACTTCACGAAGACACAACTCTGGCTGAGAGACTTAAAACACTTTTCAGAGAACAGGGTATCACAATTGCTAGTTTAATTACTGCTCTTGGGTTTATTATCAGTACTGTTGTGTTGGCTGTCTCCGGGGGTGGTGGACCCGGTGGTAGTCCAACATCGCCAGCCCCGGCACCTCCACCAACCCCGGCTCCAACAGATCCAAAAGATTTACAGTCAAGGGAAAAAAAACAACTGTCTCACATATCAGACTTGCTTAAGAAATTGGCTGTGAAAGCAGTGGACGCGTTGCCTGGCATTATAGGCACTGTTGTCAGTTGGTTGATTAGTACTGCAGCGAAGGCAGTAGGGTTTATGGCAGAGCATGTGTGGCTATTTTTGGTAACAGTAGGAGGGTTGATGGTGGGTTATTTAATGAAACAGATAAAGAAGTAATACTCCTAATCCAGTGAGTCCTATTACCAATGTTGTTCTCTCTGACTCATGAGTGTCAGGGGATGGTGGTGGGGTTGGTGTTACTGGTTGTATGGGTGCAGGTGCCGGGGCCGGGGCCGGGGGTGTTACCATCTGTAATGGTTTTAATGACTGTGCATGTGTGGTTGTGGCCCCCAAAGTTTACAGATTGATTGAGTCCGAGTTTTTGATCACGACCTGCAACAATGATTTCATTATTATAATTTGTTATTGTACCCATTTGGAGTTGAAGGTCAGATGGTAACATGTATAACCCGATGCCTACTACAAAGTCAACTTTTGATCTGGCATATCTGAGTACGTCTTGATAGTGTTGTATGCTAGATGGGAGATCGACTGTTGAATTAATTGAATCTTCCAGGTTTGCGAGAAACTGTTTTTGTGCTTCAAACTTTCCACTTCCATTCAAAATATTAGATTTTGTTAATGATTGTGCACCTAGTATACACCAGACATATGTTCTGATTGACTCATTTACGCGCTCGACTCCTGCTTGAGTAAACCCGTCAGATTTATCTAAAATAAATGTGGTCCAGGCATTAGTCTGCTTCTGTTCTATTGAGCCTATCCACACTTCTGATTTTGATGAGAATGAAGTGTACCCAGGGTAGTAATCTTGAGGGTATTGTCTGTGACTCAAAGCGTAATACAATGTACCCATACCATTGTGATCATCAAGTTTTTGTGTGAAGTCATACTTAGTGCTTATGTTAAATTCATTACAGATCCGTTCAAACGCTTTCATATCCATGGGGTTGTTATATCTGTTGAAACTGGATTCAGTGGGTAATGGTGTATGAAGTTCTGACAGTATACGTCTAAGCTGGTAATAAGTGTGGAAACGATACACAGACCTAATCAGTTTGTTTGAGTGATTCAAGTGGTCTGTGAATGAAACACCACAGCCTGTAGTTGAACACAGTACAGCAAAGTTAAGTTGGTTTTGAAACATCTGTAGTGGGTTTGAAGACCACTTTCTTGCAGTAGAGTCATCTGTTATTGGAGGGTTTAGGTAATGATCAAATGGGTTTGGTACTTTCACTTGGAATAGATCTTGTTCAGACACAGCTATGTCAAGCTGATTTAGTTAAATTATTTTCTGTTCATAAGTAGGTGCAACATTATATTTGGCATCCACATTAAATTGAAATGCGTTTGTTGTGGTAATGGTTGGTGATTTAAATTCCATCCTTCTTTTTATATGAGATAATAAAAATGTTTATTACCTTAACAAATCTTGACACAAGCAAACCAGTGTGGTTAACTAATGGGATTGATAATCGTGATGGTTGCAAGGCTGTAGCTATCCATGAAATGTTCTACACAGTAAAATGGTTTAATGTAGAAGATGATATATATAATAAAGTAATTTTTGATGGTAAGACTGAAGCTTTACCACCCGGGTATTATGACTTTTGTACTATAGCTGAATGGTTTCAAAGTAATTTTAAAATTAAAGCAACTTTAAATCCAGCTAACCTACTTGTTACATTAGAATTTCCAACACAAAATTGGTTAAGGATCTCAGATAAATTTGCATATTTACTTGGATTTTATATTGATGAAGATTGGTATAGATCAGATGATATTGATGAATTTGAGTTTGGTATTATAACAATGAAAACAAAAAAACTAAAAATAACTGGAAAACGCACTGTCTATTTGGCAGTACACACAGTATTTAATGTGCATTTGAAAGAACTAAACACTACTGAAAATGTACACAATGGAAAGCCTTCAACTTTGTTGAGATGTGTGCCAGCTGGAACTGCACCCTATTGTGAAAGTGTGGTTGTTAGATTTCCTAATTTACAGTTTAAGAAATTAGGTTCTAGTTTCTTTGAGTCACTGAGTTTATCTGTAACTAATCAGGATGACAAACCAGTTGTTATGCATGATTTTAGTGTAGTGTTAGAAGTTAAATAATTTTATTTTTGTTTATAAAAATGAGTGGTGGTCCAAAGCGAACAATCATACCAGTTGCGTGTCCGGTTACAGAGTTGAAAGATTTGGCTGACGTACAGGATTTTGAGAAGGAAGGGGAAATTGGAGAAATATATGGTTTTGAACTTGATTCGACTGGCATGTACAAGCGGAGAGTAATTGTTGACATGAAAGACGGTGAAAAACAGATTCCTAAACTTGGTCAGCTACGTGATGTTACTGTACCTACTCCTGTAAATAATGTGCCCTATAACTTAATACATGTGGGTAATAAATGGGTGGTTTCGCTTGTGCCGCCTGCGCCTGCACCACCACCAACAATTGACTGGGACATAAAGATTGAATTTATTAGTCCTTATGTATACACTGATGACGAAGGCGCCTTAGTGTTTAGGAAGGTTGTTAATTCTGGGCCGCTTATTGTAAGCCTTGTTCCAAGCTTTGCTTCAGACGACAATAGTAGAGAAAAACTAAAAGTTGAAAATTATGAGAAACGGATATATCTTCTTACGCACAGGAAGGGTAGGTCTGATGCAAGGGTCGTGTTTACACCAGCAAACTTTACCATCGCAAGAGAAGCGACAATAGTATTTGAAATTATTATGAGATCTGTAACTACTGCAAAAGAGGCAGATATTGCACAGGGAATTAAACTAACATGGAATGAATCAGTATCAGAATCATCAAAGGTCTTTATTGCTATTAGAAAAAAATGTAGATATTTTTTTGTTTGTAAAAAAGTGTATCACATCGCACACTATCCGATGAAATGGCCTGTTTTTTATCGGCCGGCCGTACACACTCGAGCGACACAAGTCAGTCTGAATTTTTATGTCTAGTTCATGTGTGTTTCGAGGAAGTTTTGCTTTAAATTGCCGGTACTCCTCATCGTCAGCGGACCAAACCGTGGAGAAGAGAATTTAGTGTAGCGTTCTGCTGCACGTATCTCGATCTCCGTTTAATCCTATCCCCCGTATTGGCTGGGGATTAGGATTGAAAGCTCTAGGGCTTTTCTACTAACTTGAGTTAGTAGGTCGTTGGCTCACTTTCGAAAGGATGCTCGCATAGCGTTGTATCCTAGTGTTTGTGAGGTTCAACTTTCGTTTATACAAATTCTTTCAACTGCGTTATAGCAGTCTCTTGCGATGCGGAGTGTTTCCCCTTTTAATTGTCCTTTGAAGACTGCTGGTGGGTGGGCCAACAGGCGGTGTAGGTACTGATATGTTTCAGTTGTGCACTCTGGCACGTCGTGGCGGCAAAAGGACACCTTGTCCGCAGGCCAGAGCCTGTGGTAATCTGAGGTCCGGCGTCAGGCTGTAACGTTGGTACAAAAGGTACTGCTCTCGTCAGCGGACCAAACCTGACCACAGAGGTGTGATTTAGTTATCACATCCGTCCTTCTGTTCAAAGGAATCTCTGTGGATTTGTTGTTTGACGGTATTTGTTGTCCGTTCATTGTGAGGGGGTTGGTCGGGTTCATTGGTTTCCCCGTGGAGTAATTCGTAGCACTGTGGGATTTGCGTCACCAGTCATTTGGTGCGGCCAATTCCTCGCCGGTTACCTTCATTGCGTTTTTTGCAGCAGTGTTTTCATAGAGGCATTTTGGATTGTTTAGCGCCAGGCTGTTGTACGTCACCAATATGTTTGGTGCGATTTCAGTCAGTTGTTTCTTGGATTTCTCTAACCACGGCGTTCTGGTTTATGCCAGTGCACAGTTTGTGGCGAGGCTGCAGCTCTTACTCCGACCTTTTCGTCTGCAGTTCAAGTGGCGTGTATGGCTACTGCCGCCGGCCTCAAATGATGTTGGTGGCGGTCACGTGGTCCCGCACAGCGCGCTACGCGCGTGCCGGCCTGTTGTTGGGCTGGCGGTTCGTCGTTGACTGTTTAGCTTTCGCGCGCAAACTTCTTGACCAAGGCTGGTTCCGTCCCGACCTCCCTGGCCCTGTACATGTATCTCTGCGGAACTGAAGAGGCATAGATGTTAACATGTCCCTGCAAGAAAAGGGGGAAACGTGCATGCATCAGGATCCATGCAGAAACAAGCGGCATAGATGTCCCTGCCGAAGGAGGCATAGATGTTCAAATGTCCCTGCAGAAAAAAAGAAAGAAGAAACACACATGCATGAATTAGTTTCCCTGCAGAGAAAAGAAACACACATGCATGAATTAGTTTACCTGCAGAGACAAGAGACACACATGCATGAATTAGTTTCCCTGCAGAGAAAAGAAGCACACGTGTATCACATGTTTTGCTGCAGAAGAAAAGAAACACATAATTATGCATCAGGTGAATAGGAGGGGGTTGCCTCTCTGATTCGTGTTTCTTTACAAGCACAATTGTTTGAGCATAATTCTTTGCGTTCATGCTTTTAGTTCTGTGACCTGTATCTCCAGTCCCAGAGTGTTCATAGATTTGTATGGTTTAAGTCAGAGCAGTGTGACGCCGGGCCCGGCTAGTTAGTCACTTCCAAAGACTACCCTCCTTGTGATTTTTACTCTGTACTCGGTTGCATAACGTTTGGTCATCAGTCTTGGCCCCCACGCCGGCTGTTGGCATGTTCACGTAACAAGCTCAAAGCTGGGCTTGGGCTAGTACATCCGTGTACGTGCGTGCCATCATTTTCGGCACAACTTATAGTACACGTGCTGTTTGTGTTTTTTTGGGGCTATTCTGTGTCAGCCTTTCCATACTGGTTAGATATTTATACACACGTATGTTCATGTGTTAACACCCGTTATCTGGGCATATTTTGTTTGTGTACAGTTTAGGTTGTACATTCCCCTCACGGCTGAGCTAGTCAGTTCCCGTGATTCAGGGTGCAGTTTGGTTGAGATTTACTGCGTTCAGTTGTTTGTTAAAAGCTGTTGTACAGCTTAGCGTTGTTAGCTCAGCTCGACGGATTTTAAGATATGATGTTTCCTTCTCTATCCTAGACGGAAGTCTGTGTCTTCCCTAAGATTTAAGATAGTGACATCACCTTTCCGTACGGAATATTTCTTTTTATTGTGTGCTCAGTCTTTGCGTTCATTGTCAGGTAGTGTTGTTTCATCAGCACCAACTTGGTGATGCGTTTGGAGTGTGCAGAATCCAGTCGATACGCTTTGACGGATTCTGAGGTTAGATATCTTATTTTCCTGTGGGCTTCGAGCTTCTTGTTGATAGCTCCGCTCGACGGATTTTAAGATATGATGCTAATTTTATGTTGTGCCCGCATCAGAGCATTGCAAGGTTTTGTAGCAACCAAGAACAGATTATTTTTATGTGACTGACTTGTGTGAGAGTGTTTTCGACCGGCTCAGTCATCACAGTCCATTGCATACAAAATAGCGGATCAGAGCGGGGTCTGACCTAGCGGAACAACACGGGCGGTGTTAGACACCAACGATCAGTTTGTAAAAAAGTGTATCACATCGCACACTATCCGATGAAATGGCCTGTTTTTTATCGGCCGGCCGTACACACTCGAGCGACACAAGTCAGTCTGAATTTTTATGTCTAGTTCATGTGTGTTTCGAGGAAGTTTTGCTTTAAATTGCCGGTACTCCTCATCGTCAGCGGACCAAAAATTCAACAAATCCACAGAAAACCTGTGACACCTACTCATAGGGTCAAAAAGGACACACATCAAATTGCCACCCACTTTGAAGTGCTCAAAAGAGTATCTAAACGACACCCCGAAAACAGGAGGAGAAGAGTGGAGAAAATAAAAGGGGGAAAAAGAAAGGGGGAAAAAAAAAAAAAAAAAAAAAAAAAAAAAAAAAAAAAAAATTGCGCAATAATGGAAAAGTGTCCGAAACAAAAGTTGAACCTCACAAACACTGGGATAAAACTCTATGCGAGCATCCTTCCGAAAGTGAGCCGACGACCTACTAACACAAGTCAGTAGGAAAGGCCTAGAGCTATCAATCCTAATCCCCAGCCAATACGGGGGATAGGATCTAACGGAAATGGAGATGACGTGCAGCAGAACGCTACGCTAAATTTTCATATCCACGGTTTGGTCCGCTGACGACAAGGAGTACCGGCAATTCAAAGCAAAACTTCCTCGAAACACACATGAACTAGACAAAAAAAAATCAGTCTGACTTGCGTCGCTCAAGGATGTACGGCCGGCCATTAAAAAAAACAGGCCATTTCATCGGATAACGGTGTGCGATGTGATACACCTTTTTACAAACGGAAAAGAATGAAAAGCCAACAACACGGCAAACAACAAAACAGAAAAACAGCGGTGACACAAACAAAAGCGTGCCGACACATGTGAAAAAGAAACACAGTCCGAGACTGAAAAAGCAAAGAATCTAAAGAACAAACAAAATCGTGGGAGCGAAATCAGATTTGTTGAAAACGCCGCTGAACACATTACTGTACAGAGGATATATATGCGCGTTATTACTTAGGCCACGGGCAAAGCTACCCATATGCCACTGACCGTGCATCGCACTACGACTATCAGAGTGGTAGAAAGGTGGTTGTAACAGTACGTAGCTACGGAAGTCCGCCTGAACCGGCTTGAACGTACAATCACTTTGCGAGGTACACATTGTCTTTGGTGGGCGCACACATACACGTGAATGTATGAAGAGCCACACTAACAATAGACAAATGAATAAATGACAGAGCGCCCATATCCCAAACACGTAAAAACAAAACAATGTTCGAAGAAGGATCACTTCGGATCAAAAAGGGCACGAGATAATTTAAACTCGTAAACCGAGAGCCCGACTTGCAATAAAGAGAACACTCAGCACTGAATACGAAAAATCTAAATGACACAACTTATAGAAACAGAGAGCTAAATTTTACGTGAAAAAAAACACTGAAAACTACACGGCGACGGGATGCGCTATATTACTAACAGGCAGGGTACCTCTATGCCACTATCCATGCATCGCGCTACTACTTCCAAAAGTAGTAAAAGGGTGTTGGGAATGGTCCTTGATTACGTAACCGCCGGTTCTGGCGGTGACTGGACTAATACCCCACGGCCACCTGCGAGACATGTGGCATTCTGGAGTTGGCACATGCATAAATGTATGGAAAGCCCTGTGAACAGAAGACCAAACAATCAAGATATAGCCCTACATCCCGAACACTTAAACAAAACAGTGTCGACTCAATAACTGACCCATCGCGGTCAAAAGCCCGAGAGATAAAACAACCCAGCGGAAACTTCATCTAACGGCTGAATTTATGTCTGTTCCCACAGACGACGAAAGGATCAAGGCCTCCTGTTGCACATACTGCACAGCCAGCCTCTCCTCGTTACAGCCTGACGCCGGACCTCAGACCACCATAGGCTCTGGCCTGCGGACAAGGCGTCCTTTTGCCGCCACGACGTGCCAGAGTGCACAACTGAAACATATCAGTACCTACACGACCTGTCGGCCCACCCACCTCAAAGGACTAACAAAAAGGGAACACTCCGCATCGCAAGAGTCTGCTATAACGCAGTTGAAAGAATATGTAAAAACGAAAGTTGAACCTCACAAACACTAGGATACCACTCTATGCGAGCATCCTTTCGAAAGTGAGCCAACGACCTACTAACTCAAGTCAGTAGGAAAGCCCTAGAGCTATCAATCCTAATCCCCAGCCAATACGGGGGATAGGTTTAAACGGAGATCGAAATACGTGCAGCAGAACGCTACACTAAATTTTAATCTCCACGGTTTGGTCCGCTGACGATGAGGAGTACCGGCAATTTAAAGCAAAACTTCCTCGAAACACACATGAACTAGACATAAAAATTCAGACTGACTTGTGTCGCTCGAGTGTGTACGGCCGGCCGATAAAAAACAGGCCATTTCATCGGATAGTGTGCGATGTGATACACTTTTTTACAAACGGATATATCTTCTTACGCACAGGAAGGGTAGGTCTGATGCAAGGGTCGTGTTTACACCAGCAAACTTTACCATCGCAAGAGAAGCGACAATAGTATTTGAAATTATTATGAGATCTGTAACTACTGCAAAAGAGGCAGATATTGCACAGGGAATTAAACTAACATGGAATGAATCAGTATCAGAATCATCAAAGGTCTTTATTGCTATTAGAAAAAAATGTAGATATTTTTGAGGTGTCGAGCAGTGTACCACCTGTCAAGATATCGGTTGACAAAACAACTTTTGTTTTTCTAAATTTTATAAAACTAGAACACATTGATCTTGTTGCATTTTATTATGCCAGCAAATTGTATACTTTTGAAGAGTTGCAAAATGTAATTGCTGATTAAATAAAAAATATTTGTTAATAAAAAAATGGTAAAATTCTATCCAGTACTACCGACGCTTGAGCCGACTGAAACAAATGTGATGTCAAAAACAACGCTTGTGCCTAATCCACATAAGCCAATTGCTTCAGATAAAACATTAGCAGCAGACGCATTCAGATTAAATAATATTACAGATGCAATTAAATATTTGGAAAGTGAGGAGGCTAAGTACTCACGGTGCAAAAGGAGGTATAAGACCGTTTTCAATTTTGTACAAAACACTTCTATGGCTATTGGTGCAGTTTCAGCTGGATGTTCTGTAGGGGGTATTGTTCTGTTTGCCACAGGAATTGGAAGTTTGGCTGGAATAGCAATTGAGGGTGTTAGCGTTGCTACATGCCTGGCATGCTTTGGTTTGGAGGCCTTGAACAAGAGGTTTCACATGAAATTACAGAAACATGAAGCATTGAGTACGCTGGCTGGTGCAAAGCTGAGCAGTATGAAACTTATTATCAGTAAGGCATTAAATGATAATTGTATTGATGACGAAGAATTTAAGCGAGTCCAGGATGATTTGAATAATTACAAAAAACAGAAGTCTGAAATACAGAATAAAATGCGTAGTCAATCTCCCGTGAATGTTGAAGAACTAAAGGCTAGTTTTTTAGCAGAGGGAAAAAGGATCGGTGTTCAGGAAACCACAGAAAAACTACACAATCTTTTAAACAAATAAAAATCAGATTTGGTAATCGTTTATTAATGTCATACACTTCACAGAAAAATGCCATGCCACTTACACCACTTGTGCCTGATTATTTAGTCCCATCAGCACCACCACCCGAGTACTACTGAGAAAAAAAAGTTTTTTTATTGTCCTTGTATCTTGATAAAACTGTCTCAGTGTCTTGGGACTTGAGTCAAGTTGTTGTAAGAACTTAGGGTAAGTACTTGTAAGAACTTAGGGTAAGTACTTGTAAGAACTTAGGGCAAGTAATTAATAAGTTCTTATGACAACACACTTAAAGGTTACCTCTGCAGGTTCCTAAAAGTTAGTTGCAACTTGTTAATAAGTATTAAGTTTCACTTGGCATCACTTGATCAGGTTCATGATTAGGTGTTTACAGAGACAATAGTTATAGAGAAAGATAATAGGAGACCCGTAAGATAATCAGATCAATAGAGCCGCATCCGTCATGCTCATCACTTTTTTAAAATCAAAGGGTTGATTCGGAATTAACGGGGGTGAAATTGGGGTCAAAATTTTGATATTAAAAATGGCGTAAATTAATGATGGATGCGGCTCTATTGAATTCATTGTCTTACGGGTCTCCTATTATCTTTCTCTTAAACTGAATCCGCATCTTGCTGTAAGTTTGACTCAAATTCAGAAAAATGTTGTTTTTGTCTTGAAATAAAGTCTAGGTTCCAGTGATGGAAAAACAAAAAAACAACTACCAACATGGTGATACGGTTTTGGTGTAGAGTATTTGTGTAAGGCGTGGTTCAAATAACGCTGTCAATTGGACTTTATTTCATGACAAGTCAGCGTTGCCGAATGTTGGTGTTGGGAATGTTTAATGATTGATGCTTAAAATGTAAGTTAAATAAACTGAACTGGTGGCTTTTTCAGGCTACCGTAACTCGCTGCCAGGAGCCGTGTATTTCGGTGCGACCGACGCCCAGACAGAAGGCAGGTGGCTCTGGCAAGATGGAACTAATGCCGGCAGCATTCTGACCACACTGTGGGGCTATGGAGACCCCAATAACTGGCCAATAACTGTGGATGGAGAGGACGGACTTGGCCTGGCGATGGGAAACTTTGCGTTCTACGATTACTCCTTGAGCGTTCCCCTCATGGGTGTTTGTGAAATCGATGTCATGTAGGTGTAGCTTTTGACTTCTCTGCCGTCCGTCTGCGGGAGTACTGCGAGTACTCCACAGAGCGGATCTGGCCTCCTGACACCCCCCCCCCCCCACCCCAACCCCCACCTCCCCCCCCCTCCGTCCTCCTACCATACGACACACACACACACACACACACACACACACACACACACACACACACACACACACACACACACACACACACATACACACACAAACACTTACGCGCACACATACAGCCCCATAATACTTGACAATGCTACATCACAGACCGGTTTTCTTAGTTTGGACCCCCCCCCCCCCCCCTCCATCATTGTGTAAGTATGTCCGGTCGGTCTTAACCCTTTGGCTGCCGGTTGCGCTTTTGGTTGCGGCGTTTCCTGCAGGACTGAGAGTCCTCCAGGAATCGCCGCGACCAATGGCGCTACCGACAACCAGTGGTTTTAGTAAGATCACATACACACGGATGGTTGAGCTCTACCCCTCCCCATTTTGTCCTCACCCCGCCCCCCTCCACTTTCTTGCTAATTGAAAAAAAGTTTTGAAAAAACAAAATAAAATAAATGTATATTTTCCAATGACTACTGAGTAAAATATTGACATGACACAAAACAAACAAAGAAAACACAAATTATGTATACTGCATTTGCATCTGTGCTGTTACCCTTCATTGCTTTAGTTAATTGGTGCTGTTGTCGTTGTTTTTCTTCATGTTTCTTTTATTAACGCTTTAGTGGACCACTTTACGGCCAGTGCACAGCGATAAACATCCACAAGAGGCTGAGATCCTCATGAGCCCAGAAATAGCCGTGGCTCATGAGGATCTACCCCTCTTGCTGCCCGCACTGAATAATTCATATTGGCGGAATGGGTTATCGCATTGTGTCCGAGGTACGAAATATCCACATTTTGGAGTTATCCTCTGAGGACTGCAAACTCCACCAGGGAGGCCCCTTTGGGGGCTTAACTGCCTGTCCCAAGTCAGGATAAAGGAGGAGGGTTAGGCGTGGGGCTAGCGACTCCACCCTGTAAAAAGAAACTTGCTACGGAAACGACAACAAGGGAAAAAGCGACAACCGGCGCTGGGAGCGAAGCAGACCAGGAAACTGGACTTATGACGGATGGGGACCAAAGCCGCAAGGACGTCTCCACCCCGATAGCGGAACTCCTGACGCCAAAACGATGGATCAGAATTGGATGCTGGAACGTGCGAACGCTCTACCAGACTGGAAAGCTGGCGCAAGCAGTAAGTGAACTGAACCGCAACAAACTAACCCTCATGGGAGTAACAGAAGCAAGATGGACTGGTGCTGGCAGACAGAGGTTGAGCTCCGGAGAAGTCATCATCTGGTCTGGAAGAACAGACAACGAACACCGAGAAGGAGTTGCTGTCATCATCAATAAGAGCAAGGCCAACACCGTTCTACAGTGGAAACCTGTGAACGAGCGCCTGCTGTACGTCAGGATGAATTCCAAATACGCAAAGCTGTCTATTGTTGTGGGCTACGCACCGATAGACAACGCGGAAGAAGAGGATAAGGATGCATTCTACGACGCCCTCCAAGCTGTTTTGGAAGACATCCCTCGACATGACGTGCTGATGCTGATCGGTGACTTCAACGCTAAGGTCGGCTGCGACAATGAAGACAGAAAGAGGACCATGGGACGACATGGAGCGGGTGTGATCAACGACAACGGGGAGAGGCTGGTCAATTTCTGCGAGGAGAATGACTTAGTCATAGGAGGGACCCTGTTTGCGCATAGGGAGATCCACAAACTCACATGGAAATCACCAGACGGCAAGACCCAGAACCAGATCGACCACATCATCATTAATGGTCGCTGGAGGCACTCTCTGCAGGATGTGCGAGTGATGCGACATGCTGACATTGGCAGCGACCATAGTCTTCTGGTGGGGAAGGTGACATTGAAGCTTAGGAAAATAAAGATAGGAGACACCAGAAATCAGCGCTACGACGTGGCCAAGTTGAAAGACCCAAAAGTGAAAGAAGAGTTTAGGTTGGCCCTCAGGAATAGATTTAGTGTTTTGGAAGATGAGACAGCGCTGACTATTGAAGATTTCAACAGAGCCATGAAGGAAACAGGAGGGGAAGTTTTAGGATACAGAAAGAGCAGGAAGACAGAGTGGATCTCAGAAGACACGTGGGCTCGCATAGAAGAGAGAAGACAGATCAAGAAGAAACTTTTGGATACCAAATCACCAAGACTGAAGGAAAGAATATCAAGAGAATACAGAGAGAAAGATCAAGCGGTGAAGACATCAGCGAGAAGAGACAAGAGAATGTACACAGAAAGGCTGGCAGAAGAAGCGGAGGCAGCTGCAAAACAGAGAGACATGAAGACAGTGTACCAGAACACCAAGAAGCTGAAGGGCGATTACGGGCAACACCACGACCTTCCAGTGAGAGCTGAAGATGGAACTCATGTCACAGTAGAGGAAGAGAAGCTGAAGAGATGGAAGCAACACTTCGAGTCCATCCTGAACCGCTCAGACCCACCAACCCTCACTGACATTCCTGAAGCGGAGGAGGACCTGGACATTAACCTCGGCAACATTACTATTGCGGAAGTCAAGCAGGCCATTCAAAAGCTGAAGAACGGGAAGGCACCTGGCGATGACGGAGTGTGCCCCGAGATGCTGAAAGTAGAAGATACGGTAACGCCGCAGCTTCTTTGTCAGATTTTTCAAAAGATCTGGGACACTGAGGAAGCGCCGAGCGATTGGAAGACCGGCACCATCGTCAAACTTCCGAAGAAAGGAGACCTGGGGAACTGTAACAACTGGCGAGGCATCACCTTACTATCCCTCACCAGCAAGATCTTCAGCCGCATTCTCCTTGAACGCATTACGACAGCAGTGAATGGCATCCTTCGCCGGGAGCAGGCAGGTTTTAGGAAAGGCAAGTCCTGCATTGACCATATTTTCGTACTGAGACAGATCCTTGAGCAGTCTAACGAATGGAATGGATCCCTCTATGTGGTCTTTGTAGACTTTGAGAAGGCCTTCGACAGTCTGCATCGAGACTCCCTTTGGAAAATCCTGCGATACTATGGAATCCCCCAGAAACTTGTCAACGTCATCAGGTCCCTGTACAAGAATTTTGAGTGCAGAGTCGTCCACAACAACCAGCTCACCGAACCGTTTAAGGTGGAAACCGGAGTGAAACAAGGATGTATTCTTTCGCCAATCCTATTCTCAATGGCAATTGATTGGATCATGCGCCGCACCACAGAGGGAAGGAGGCAGGGAATTCAGTGGACGCTGACCTCAATGCTGGATGACCTCGACTACGCCGATGATATCGGGCTGCTGGCAAGCAGAAACCAGGACATGCAACAGAAGACACAACAGTTGACACAGTCAGCAAGCTCCATAGGTCTCGGGGTCAACATTAGGAAGACTCAAGTCATGAGGAAGAACACCATAGTGGGCGACCCAATCACCATCAATGACCAACCTCTGCAAGAGGTGGACGAGTTCACGTACCTGGGCAGCAAGGTTACCACAGATGGAGACTGCACAAGGGAGATCACCACAAGAATCAGCAAAGCCAACCAAGCCTTCGCAATGCTGAAACCCATCTGGAGGACCACAAGCCTGAGCATCCACACCAAGCTCCGTATTTTTAAGAGCAACGTGCTGAGTGTCCTTCTATATGGGTCAGAATGCTGGAAATCCACTACCGCTACGGAACGCAAGCTGGATGTCTTCCAGAACAAGTGCCTGCGACGGATCATGAAGGTCTTCTGGCCAAACATGATTACAAACGAGGAACTACGGAAGAGAGCAGGCGCAGACAGCATCGCTGAAACCATCGCCACACGGAGATGGAGATGGCTAGGCCACGTTTGCAGAATGTCACCTGACTCATTACCAAGGGTGGCACTGAGATGGACACCACAGGGGAAGAGAAACCGTGGGCGACCAAAGGAGACGTGGCGCCGAACCGTGGAGCGAGAGCTCAAGAACAGAGGCCTTACTCTGCAAACAGCACCCAAAATAGCAGCTGACAGACAAAAGTGGCGCTCCCTTGCCGTCGCCTCAAGCACCAGACGGCGCAGAGAGGACTGAATGAATCTGAGGACTGCATTACAATTCAGGAGACAGATCGACCATGATAGTTCAAGGGTGGTGGCAGAATAGCTTGGCGCCTATAGGCGCCAAGCTATTTTGCCACCACCCTTGAACTATCATGGTCGAGCCATATCTTAATGTGGTGGCCCGCGGGCCGAATGAGTTAACAGCTGTGAGTCTGCAACCTTTTCCAACATCGTGCGTTGTGGCTGAGAGGGTAATGAGGTTTCCAATCTACATAAGTGGAAACACTGGCGCATGCTCTGATAATAAAGCGGGTGTTACGGCACTATAATAATAGTGAGGACTTTACATTTTGTCGCGATTTTTGTGGTAATGTGACGTCTGTCCAACATTTTAAGATTGTGTGTATGCATATTAGTTTTTGTATTCTGGCGATGTTAACTAAAAGGAAAGTTTCCATTTTGCGTTTAATATTTCACCGACAATGAAAAAAAAAAAAAAACTTTTTCAATTCAATTTATTTCAACTCTGTTCAATTCATTCAATTCGATACCAACTCACCATTTTATTTAATTCAGTTCAGTTACATTCCATTCTATTCAATTTAATTCATTTCATGCCACTTTAATTCCATTTCATTTCATTTCATGCAAATCCATTCAATTTCAATCAAGTTTATTTCATTTCATTCAATTTAATGCAGTTCAATTTATTTATGTTCTATTGAATGCAGTTCCATCCCATTCCATTCTACTTATCTCCATTCCATACCAGCCAGTTCAATCCAGCTCAAAGCAGGTGAATTCAGTTCATTTCTGACCTCACAGACACTAGTATATACCTAGCGTTTCACATACTTCCCAGTGCGGAATGGTCCTCGGGCCCATGGCGGCCCCAGTTGGCTCGCGCACTGTCGTGCGTGGGTCAACTGAGGCCGTCATCGGCTCCATGATCTATTGCTCCTTAGGCTGTGCCAACATTTGTTGGTGTTTGTCGCACAACAAGTAGAGCCTCAATAGCTTTGTGACCCTTTCTTTTTTTTACAAAGGTTGTGCTTTGCCACAAAGCCTGTGTTTGTCACAAGCTTATACGGACACGCAAACCGTGATGTATATATATATATATATATATATATATATATATATATATATATATATATATATATATATATATATATATATATATATATATATATATATATATATATATATATATATATATATATATATATATATAATTATTCTTTACTCTTTACTTTTAACAAAGGCGTCGCCCAAAGCCAAAAAGTGCACTCAATCAGAGTAGCTCCAAGGGACGTAATTTTTCATTAAATTCTGAGAATGCTGTGCTAATGCCATGGGATTCCAGGCTGGTAAGCTTACATTGTGTCATCAGGACATCAGCTGCCCTTTGTGACTGCATCGCTTATTAGATCTTTTGAGCTTTCCACTGAACACCTATTACATAAAGCAATAATTTTGGCTTTGGGCGACGCCTTTGTTAAAAGTAAAGAATAATTGTACCACAAAATTGCCTAGGTGTTGCCTTTTCAAAATTAGTTTGTCTTCTTCCACTACAACACCTCATAAAGCTTTAGGGATGCAGATGCACTTTGTACTAGTGGTGCTACCAGTAACGTCTGGAGGCGGCTTCTAGTACATGCGTTGTGTTTGCAATTTCAGGTTACGCCGTATGCCTACCTGAAGAGCCCTCCCTTGGGGCGAAACCGGTCGTAGGCGGCAAAAACTTTAAATCTACTCAGCAGGTCCAAAATCTGTTTGGGAATATTTTCTATCTTCCCCCCTCGGGGGGAGGACTGGATAATCTCCAGCGGGTGGCGGGGCGCCTGGGGGTAGTCCCTATTGCTTTATGTAATAGGTGTTCAGTGGAAAGCTCAAAAGATCTAATAAGCGATGCAGTCACAAAGGGCAGCTGATGTCCTGATGACACAATGTAAGCTTACCAACCTGGAATCCCATGGCATTAGCACAGCATTCTCAGAATTTAATGAAAAATTATATATATATATATATATATATATATATATATATATATATATATATATATATATATATATATATATATATATATATATATGTATATATATATATATATATATATATATATATGTGTGTGTGTGTCTGTGTGTCTGTGTCTCTGTGTGTGTGTGTGAGTGTGTGTGTGTGTGTGTGTGTGTGTGTGTGTGTGTGTGTGTGTGTGTGTGTGTGTGTGTGTGTGTGTGTGTGTGTGTGTGTAGACACGAGGATCTCCATTGTTTGTGTACGTACAGGCCTGAA
>BTPG01000002.1:20090836-20363336 GCA_036245525.1 Semisulcospira habei | reverse complement strand
ACGCACAGGATCGCGCCGGATTACAGAAAACTCCGGTATCGAAATGGACAAATCACTTATGTCAGAATGTAATCGCGACTCCGTGATTCCAAAAATGTGAAAGGGGGAGGGTTGAGTCAGAAGGACGGTCAAATCGGGAATCTTATTCAGCAAATGATAGATATTTAGATGTCCCACGTGTAAACTGTGAAATTGTAATGAGCTACTCGACATCTTAAAAGACTAGAAGTGTAAGTTAAAGAACTTGACTAGAAGTGTAAGTTAAAGAACTTGAAATGAAAAAAGAAAATAAGCATATGAAATAAAATGGTACAATAGAAACAAGGAACGACGTTTCGGATCAAAGATCCTTCTTCAGGTGACATGGAAACAAACGTAGAACAGAAAAGAACACGACAGAAAGAAAAGACGTCATCCTGTATTAAGAGAATTTAGAATGACTTTAAACTGAAACAACAACACACACACACACACATAATGACGCAAATACACATGCACAAAACACCTAGCACTGATGCTGCTGGATGCTACTGGATGAGTGTGTGTGTGTGTGTGTGTGTGTGTGTGTGTGTGTGTGTGTGTGTGTGTGTGTGTGTGTATGTGTGTGTTTGTGTGTGTGTGTGTGTGTGTGTGTGTGTGTGTGTGTGTGTGTGTGTGTGTGTGTGTGTGTGTGCGTGTGCGTGAGCGGCAGCAGGCACGAGTGAATGCGAATGTATGCAGTGACGTGTATGTATGTAGACGTAAGTTTTGTGCTAGGTGTTTTGTGCATGTGTATTTGCGTCATTATGTGTGTGTGTGTGTGTGTGTGTGTGTGTGTGTGTGTGTGTGTGTGTGTGTGTGTGTGTGTGTTTTTACGTCATTCTAAATTCTCTTAATACAGGATGACGTCTTTTCTTTCTGTCGTGTTCTTTTCTGTTCTACGTTTGTCTTCATGTCACCTGAAGAAGGATCTTTGATCCGAAACGTCGTTCCTTGTTTCTATTTTAAAGGGTTTTCTACCACTATCTTCTGTTTTTCTTTCCCACTCACCACTGTTTGTCGTTTACAATACAGCATGGCTGGGCGTGAAACAAAATGGACAGTCAATAGCGTCCAGAGCTGGCAAACATGTCAAATACAGACAGAAGTTGTGAAACAGACTGTGCCTTTAGTCATTTTCAGTCTTGTTAATTATCCACACGACTACTTAACACTTTCACCACCAGCACCATGTGTGGGGTATTGATCGATCGTCGTGCTCCCAGTAAAGGCACGCGGGCTCAAGGATAGTGCCTGATTAACTTTGCGCCTGCAGCAGCGCCAATCTAATAATGCACAGCCCTTGAGCTACCACGGTCGTTTCATCTCCCGTGACTTGGGTATATAGATCTCATGCAGACTATGCAGAAAGCGTGCGTTATTGGTTCTGGGAGCACAAGGACAAGCAGTGAAAGTGGTGAGGTTTCATTACGAATCATTGGCAACAGCGGGCCACCCGGTTTGGCACACACGTAAATCCCGGTCACCTCCATCGCCTGAGGAACAGAATAAAATTACATGGCTGAACGTGACCACTGCCAGCAAGAAACAAGTTCTCATGAGTCCCTGCGGTTGCAGAATTAATTAGTGAAATTGTTTACCTCGTCAGTACATTATTACAGACGGAAAGGGCTTGATGCGAAATACATTTGGGTGCTTCAGATAAGTGCCCGTATTGACAAAGGTGTCTGCCAGTAGTCGAAATGAACGGTTTCTTTGGCTCTTGGTGAACACTTCAGTGGATTCACGTCAGTGTAACCTAAAGGAAAACAAACCCTTAACTCTAGACCTCTGGCTCTCTATTTCTATGTGAGTTGCCTGTCTCTCTCAGTGTCCGTGTTGGTCACAGTCTTATCGTGGATCATAGTCTAGCCCCATCGGGCATCCGACAGGGCACACATGACGTCATATTCACCCTATTCCCATAGACGCGACAACTCACTTGATCCGTCACCATCATACGCCTATCCCAGTAAGTAAAGGTCCTCGGGCCCATTACGGCCGACGGTCGCAGCCGGTGGGCCCGCGCACGGCTGTGATCGGGCCCGGCCACTGCGGCCGTCGTGGGCCGGCCGAAGACGTTTTGCTACTGGGGATGCCTTATCGTCAATCGAGGCCTTTACACACACACACACACACACACACACACACACACACACACACACACACACACACACACACACACACACACACACACACACACACACACACGCACGAAGGCACGCACGCACGCACGCACACACACACACACACACACACACACAAACCGGCACACACGCACGCACGCACGCACACACATGCGTGTGCATGGCCACGGGCACACTGACACACACACTCAGAGAGAGAACAATAGAGTCCCGATAGACAATGAATTCAATAGAGCCGCATCCATCATTAATTTACGCCATTTTTAATATCAAAATTTTGACCCCAATTTTACCCCCCCCCCGTTAATTCTGAATCAACCCTTTGATTTTAAAAACTGACAAGCATGACTGATGCGGCCTTATTGATCTGATTATCTATCGGGACTCTATTGTTCTCTCTCTATAACTATTGTCTCTGTCAATACCCAATCATTTACCTGATCAAGTGATGCCAAGTGAAACTTAATACTTATTAACAAGTTGCAACTAACTTTTAGGAACCTGCAGAGGTAACCTTTAAGTGTGTTGCCATAAGAACTTATTAATTACTTACCCTAAGTTTTTACAAGTACTTACCCTAAGTTCTTACAACAACTTGACTTAAGTCACAACTTACTCGGTCAGATTTGTCAAGATACAAGGACAATAAAAAAACTTTTTTTTCTCAGTAATACTCAGGTGGTGGTGCTGATGGGGTTAAATAATCAGGCACAAGTGGTGTAAATGACGTGTCATCTCTCTGCGAAGCATATGACAAAAATATTGATTGATTACCAAATCTGATTTTTATTTGTTTAAAAGATTGTGTAGTTTTTCTGTGGTTTCCTGTACCCCTATCCTTTTTCCCTCTGCTAAAAAACTGGCCTTAAGTTCTTCAACATTCACAGGAGATTGACTACGCATCTTATTCTGTATTTCAGACTTCTGTTTTTTGTAATTATTTAAATCATCCTGGACCCGCTTAAATTCTTCATCATCAATAAAATTATCGTTTAATGCCTTACTGATAATAAGTTTTATACTGCTCAGCTTTGCACCAGCAAGCGTACTCAATGCTTCATGTTTCTGTAATTTCGTGTGAAACCTCTTGTTCAAGGCTTCCAAACCAAAGCAAGCCAGGCATGTAGCAACGCTAACACCCTCAACTGCTATTCCAGCCAAACTCCCAATTCCTGTGGCGAACAGAACAATACCCCCTACAGAACATGAAGCTGAAACTACACCAATAGCCATAGAAGTGTTTTGAACAGAATTAAATACTGACTTATACCTCCTTTTGCACCGTGAGTACTTAGCCTTCTCACTCTCCAAATATTTCAAAGCTTCTGTAATATTATTTAATCTGAATGCGTCTGCCTGTAATGTTTTATCTGAAGCAATTGGCATATGTGGATCAGGCGCAAGTGTTGTTTTAGTCGTCACATTTGTTTCAGTCGGATCAAGCGTTGGTAGTTGCGGATAGAAGTTTACCATTTTTTTATTCACAAATATTTTTTTTTTAAATTTAATCAGCAATTACATTTTGCAACTCTTCAAAAGTATACAATTTGCTGGCATAATAAAATGCAACAAGATCAATGTGTTCAAGGTTTATGTAAGTTAGACGAACAAAAGTTGTTTTGTCAACCACCACCTTGACAGCTGGAACACTGCTCGAAACATTAATAACATCAACATTTTTTGTAATAGCAATAAAGACCTTTGATGATTCTGTTACTGTTTCGTCCCATGTAAGTTTAATTCCCTGTGCAATTTGAGCCTCTTTAGCAGTAGTTACTGATTTCATGATAATTTCAAATACTATTGTCGCTTCTCTAGCCACGACTAAGCTTGCTGGCATAAACACAACAGAAGTATCTGATCTACCCTTTCTAGTTGTAAGAAGATACCGCCGTCTCTCATAATTTTCAACTTTCAGTTTTTCTCTGCTATTGTTGTCTGGGGCAAAACTTGGAACAAGGCTTACAATAAGCGGCCCAGAATTAACAACTTTCCTAAACACTAAGGCGCCTTCATCATCAGTGTATACATAAGGACTAATAAATTCCAACTTTATGTCCCAGTCAATTGTGGGTGGTGGAACAGGCACAGGTGAAACCACCCACTTATTTCCCACATGTATTAAGTTGTAGGGCGAATTATTTACAGGTGGAGTAGGTACAGTAACATCACGCAGCTGACCAAGTTTAGGAATCTGTTTTTCACCGTCTTTCATGTCAACAATTACTTTCCTCTTGTACATGCCATTTGAATCAAGTTCAAAACCATATATTTCTCCAATTTCTCCTTCCTTCTCAAAATCCTGTACGTCTGCCAAATCTTTCAACTCTGTTACTGGACACGCGACTGGTATGATTCTAGGCTTTGGACCAAGACCACTCATTTTTATAAACAAAAATAAAATTATTTAATTTCCAACACAACACTAAAATCATGCATAAGAACTGGTTTGTCATCCTGATTAGTTACAGATATACTCAGTGACTCAAAGAAACTAGAACCTAATTTCTTAAACTGCAAATTAGGAAATCTAACAACTACACTTTCACAATACGGAGCAGTTCCAGTTGGTAAACATCTCAACAAAGTTGAAGGCTTTCCATTGTGAACATTCTCAGATGTGTTTAGTTCTTTCAAATAAACATTTAGCACTCTGTGTACTGACAAATTGACAGGGCGTTTTCCAGTTATTTTAAGTTTTTTGGTCTTCATTGTTATAATACCAAACTTAAATTCATCTAAATTATCTGATCTATACCAATCTTCATCAGTATAAAATCCAAGTAAATATGCAAATCTATCTGAGATCCTTAACCAATCTTGTGTCGGAGATTCTAATGTAACAAGTAGGTTAGCTGGATTTAAAGTTGCTTTAATTTTAAAATTACTTTGAAACCATTCAGCTATAGTACAAAAGTCATAATACCCAGGTGGTAAAGCTTCAGTCTTACCATCAAAAATTACTTTATTATATATATCATCTTCAATATTAAACCATTTTACTGTGTAGAACAATTCATGGATAGCTACAGACTTGCTACCATCATGATTATCAATCCCATTAGTTAACCACACTGGTTTGCTTGTGTCAAGATTTGTTAAGGTAATAAACATTTTTATTATCTCATATAAAAAAGGATGGAATTTAAATCACCAACCATCACCACTACAAACGCATTTCAATTCAATGTGGATGCCAAATACAATGTCGCACCTACTTATGAACAGAAAATAATTCAACTAAATCAACTCGACATAGCTGTGTCTGACGCAAGCGTACAAGATCTATTTCAAGTCAAAGTACCGAATCCGTTTGACCATTACCTAAACCCTCCAATAACAGATGACTCAACTGCAAGAAAGTGGTCCTCAAGTCCACTACAGATGTTTCAAAACCAACTCAACTTTGCAATACTATGCTCAACTACAGGCTGTGGTGTTTCATTTACAGACCACTTGAATCACTCAAACAAACTGATTAGATCTGTGTATCGTTTCCACACTTACTACCAGCTTAGACGTATTCTGTCAGAACTGCATACACCACTGCCCACTGAATCTAGTTTCAACAGGTATAACAACCCCATGGATATGAAAGCATTTGAACGCATCTGTAATGAATTTAACATTAACCCTGGCACTAAGTATGACTTCGCACAAAAACTTGATGATCACAATGGCATGGGTACATTGTATTATGCTATGAGTCACAGACAATACCCACAAGATTATTACCCTGGTTACACTTCATTCTCATCAAAATCTGAAGTCTGGATAGGATCAATAGAGCAGAAACAGTCTAACGCCTGGACCACATTTGTCTTAGATAAATCTGACGGGTTTACTCAAGCGGGAGTCGAGCGCGTAAATGAGTCAATCAGAACATATGTCTGGTGTTTACTAGGTGCACAATCACTAACAAAATCAAACATTTTGAATGGAAGTGGTAAATTTGAAGCACAAAAACAGTTTCTGGCAAATCTAGAAGATTCAATCAATTCAACAGTAGATCTCCCATCAAGCATACAGCGCTATCAAGACGTTCTCAGATATGCCAGATCAAAAGTTGACTTTGTAGTTGGCACTGGGTTATACATGTTACCATCTGATCTTCAACTCCAAATGGGAACAATAACAAATTATAATAATGAAATAGTTGTTGCAGGTGTTGGTCAAAAACTCGGTCTCAATCAATCTGTAAACTTAGGGGCCACAACCACACATGTACAGTCATTAAAATCATTACAGACAGTAACACCTCCAGCCCCGGCCCTGGCCCCGGCCCCAGCCCCATCACCGGCACCCATACAACCAGTACAGTCAACACCAACCCCTGACACACATGAGTCAGAAAGAACTGCATTGGTAATAGGCCTCACTGGATTAGGGGTTTTACTTCTTTATCTGTTTCATTAAATAACCCACCATCAACCATCCTACTGTAACCAAAAAGACCCACACATGTTCTGCCATAAACCCTACTGCCTTTGCTGCAGTACTAATCAACCAACTGACAACAGAGCCTATAATGCCAGGCAACGCGTCTACTGCTTTCAGAGCCAATTTTTTTAGCAAGTCTGATATGTGAGACAGTTGTTTTTTTACCCATGACTGTAAATCTTTTGGGTCAGTTGGTGGTGGGGGGCCCGGGGGTGGCGGTGTCAGGGCTGTACCCCCACCACCACCACTGCCGGAGACAGCCAGCACTACAGTACTGATAATAAATCCCAGAGCTGTAATTAAACTAGCAATTGTGATACCCTGTTCTCTGAAAAGTGTTTTTAGTCTCTCAGCCAGAGTAGTGTCTTCATGAAGTATTTTTTGAATAGTTTCTCTAATTCTGTTGACCTGTGATTTCAGTTTTTGTCTTCCAATACTAATCACTTCTAACCGTCCTGATCTTTCTATCTGCAAATCATTTAATATGTGTTGAATTCTTTCTTTCATTTCTGTGTCAAGATTTCCATTGTCTGCTGTAGCCAGTTTCTCTTTTTCACGTTCTATGTGATTATCAAGCTCTCCCAGTTTGGCAAGATTATTAACCATCTCACCTCTTATTGTCTGCAATGATTTATCCAAACCCATAATCTCTCTCATTGACAAAGGTGGGTCTTCTATTGTTTTCATAGCATCATTTAATTGTCCTTCAGTAAATGAGGTTTCTTGTATCACTGTGTTTGCTATTTCTGGTAGGCTTGTTACTGGTGCCATTTCAATCTCTTGCCCTGTTGGCAACTTTGTTTGCGTGTTGTGAAGCACACTAGCCAGTCTTGGCGTGACAGGAGACCCACCAATACCCAGTTGACGCAAGGCACCAACACCACCTTCATTTTTGATTGTACTTAAAGCCCTAAACCTACTAGGGTCTTTTTTGTTAGTCAATAGTACTTTTCCTTTGTCAACAGTATTTAAATATAAATGACCCTTGCCACCAAGTTCAAACTGATTAGGGTCTACGTTGTCTGGGCGGCCACCAACATGATCATAAAATGAGTTCACTTTGGTTTCTAAAAGTTCATGACGTAAACTGTAAATATTTCTTGTACCAGTCATATCTGTCATATCTGCCATATCTGTTGTATTACCAAAATCATACGTGTCATCCATTTTAAAATCTTCATGATTAAATCCTCCTGCTGCCATTGTTTTATTAATTTATTATTTTTTATTGTGCATAATAAAAATGACACAGTCTTACGGATCAAAGTTAGACCCATACAGAAAACTACGTGAGCCCCTGGGTGTTAAGGGCATAAGACAATCAATCGTCATCACGAACAATCCAAGTACCATAGACCAGAACCAAACACTTACAGTCAAGTTTCCAAACCTAGGTCCCAGTGACGTTATTGTTCCTGGCACTGCACGCCTAGCATTTAATATTGAACTATCATCAGACGCAGACGTAAACAGAACACTGGTTGACAATCTTGGCAGAGCAATTGTTAGGACTATTAAAGTAAAACTTGAAGGACAGGAAGTGTTTAGTCTTGATGACTCAGATGTGTTCTACTGTTACAAGGATCTTTGGCTCACAAGAGAAGAACGAGAAGACCGTGTTTACCAAGGCATACAGTCTGATAACGTTGGTAAACTTCGAATCAATGCCGGAGACAAAACAACTACTGGGGTACCAAAGGAAGTTATTATAGCTGAAACATATGGAACCAGATTTTACATTCCACTTGAGTTTGAAATCCTCACAGCTCATTTGCCTTATTATCAAGGAGCACTGAATGACCGTCTGAGTTTTGAACTAACTTTCAATGACTACTCCAAAGTTATTAAATCATCTGCCACAGATGCAACATATAAGATCTCTAACATTTCCTTGGAATATGAAATTGTTACACATACTGAACTAGCCAGACTCATTCAAAATCAGTACCAGTCAAGACTTCCAATTTATTATGACAGGGTGATTAGGCATAGTTTAATACCCAAAGACAAAAGCGACCCAATGTGGAACATAAACTTGAACACACCAGCCAGGTCACTGAAAGGTATTCTTATGTTGTTTGTTGAACCGGTGAGTCCATACAAAAGAGATTCAGAAAAATTCTACAATCCTAAGATTACACATTTGTCCTGCACAATCGAAGGCCGCCCTAATCAAGTGTACGCTTCAGGAATGTTACCTTATCAACACTATGACGAAATCACAAAGTATTTTGCGGGTGGAAGGATTAGAGATAAACCAGCAAACATTGCGTGCAAAGATCTACATCTGTATGATGTTAGGATTGGACAATACCTTACAAACAAGTATGCACTGTGGCTAGACCTTCGTAGTACAGATGATGATTACCTTCATGGGTCAGGACGAACTGTCGAGAACGGTAGTGATGGAATAACAATTCAGATACAAAAGAAGGTTGAAACTGCTGCAGCCATTAACATATATTTGTACCTGATATATGACGCACAACTCAATATTGCAGAAAGCAGACTAAGTGGACACATATATTAAAATTATATTGTGTATTAAAATGAACCTGAGCTTAATGACACTCGACCCACACTGTGGATTATTTTGTGGCGCCACAGGATGTGGGAAAACTGAATTTGTTCTTAACCTATTACAAACAAGATACATCCACCACTTTGAAAACATTGTAATATTTTGTTCTACAATCAAACACAACAAAGCTTATCACAACCGTTTATTCATTTGGACTGACAGCAACATATACTTAGTTGACCCTGAGAAAAAACTGAATGACTACCTACAATATTTTTACAAGCAATTTGAAGGACAGCCAACATTGTTTATTGTTGATGACTGCTCCGCAGAGAAAGACATTGTCAAGAAGAGAAACACTCTGGCAGAACTTGCTTTCAGTGGCAGACACGCAAATGTCAGTGTTTGGATTCTCACTCAAAAATATAATGCTGTACTAAAAGATTTTTGAGAACAGTTAAAGTTTATCTGTTTGTTTTACTGTAAGGATCGTGACAGCTTCGAAGACTGTCTCAGAGAGAATGATGTCATCCCAAATAAGCATGAACGTGATGATGTAAAAAATAAACTGAAATCAACTAAGCATCTGAAGCTCATTTTAAAGACAGATCAGCCCACAGGGTATGGGTTAGTAAATTGATGTAAATTAATTTATTCTTTTGTTTGTCCAATAAAAATGACAGACGGACAAATCATACAGGTGCTTGATCTCACACACCTTTTCAAAGATGTTATGCACTTTACTGACTTAATAACACCCAAACAGACTTACATAAGCCTTTCAGCACCATCAGAAATATATGTTACATATAGTGTGACTTTGGATTATGTCGATGAGCATCCAGATGTGGAGCACATGACAGTTGATTTAAAGACACCTACTTTTAAAGTTGTTGATACCAACTATGGTTGGTTAGGAGAAGTTTGTTATAGCATATTTAAACAACTACGCAAACTAAATGTTTATATTGACAGTGTTACAGTTAATAAAGTGGTATTACACAAGGTGAGCCAGCAGAGTTAACGTTAATATTTTTTATTTATTATTTTGTCGGACAAATAAAAATGACGGACAATTCACAAAACCCTGGCTCATCAAACCCTGGCTCATCTGGTTTAAGAAACGTGTTTCACACAACAAACTTACCCATATCAAATACTAATAATGTTTACGAATCAATAGAAAACTCTTTTTCTGTCATACAACAAAATCTTCTTACAGGCAGTGTGAAGATTCAGATTGTTGCAAAAATCGAATTCACTAGGGTGGACGGTGAAGTGATTGTATCGTACATATCAACAAGACAACACACTGTTAACACAAGAAGAGAACTGGAGAACGTGTTTAGAGACAGACTATTACCAGACTTTCTACAGGCAATTGACAGTGCAAGAATGAAGGGGTCTGGTTGGCACGAAGGACATGTACATGAACTGCAACTAAAGCAGTCTAGGTATCATCCTATATTAGGTAAAGCATGGTTGCCACTGCCAACAGAAGTAGTAAACAAAAAGGCTGTCGTCAACATACAGAACAATGACAACTATTGTTTCATGTGGTGTGTGCTTGCTAAACTACACTTTGTAAAAACAAAACCTGAACGTGTATCTAACTACACCAAATTTGTAAACGAACTTGATTTTAGTGGCATTGAGTTCCCTGTTAAAATAGAGGACATAGACTTGTTTGAAAAACTAAATCCTGGCATATCTGTAAATGTGTTTGTGTGGGATAATGTGTCTGTTGACAAGTTACAACCCATTAGAGTATCAACACTGGCTCCAACATATGGGCAGTCAGAAGATAAACATGTCAACATGTTATTAATCGGCGATGACAATAACTTTCACTACACAATTATTAGGAATATGTCACGTCTAATTCATAATCATACAACAAAACACAAGGGCAAACAGGAATTTTGTAATAGATGTTTACAGAGGTTTTCCTCTATTGCAGTGGCACACAAACATGTTCTGCACTGTAGGTCAGCTGATGACATACAAACTGTACTTAAGTATCCAGAGCCTGGTAGTCAAGTGTATTTTAAGAACTATGGGAATCAGCAAAAGTTGCCGTTTGTAGTGTACGCAGATTTTGAATCACTGGTTGTTCCGTATGAAGGTCATGTTCCAGAGTCATTACCAAAGACTATAAAACTGAGTGACCAAGTGGTGTGTTCTTTTGGATACATTATTGTTAGGTCAGACGGTCTTCATTCAGAGCCTGTTATCTACAGAGGTGAAAATGCAGCATGTCTGTTTTTAACAGAAATGAGACATCTGTATAGTCAGGTAGTACAATATCTCACAACATGCCAGATGCCTTTGGTGATGACAGAAGAAGACAAACTGAAATTTGATACAGCTGAGACGTGTTGGATTTGCGAACAACCTCTGGGGGGGTGATAAAGTTTGTGACCACGATCACATAACTGGACGTTACAGAGGCGCTGCACATAACAATTGTAACTTATTATTAAAAACAGATCCCAAGACATATAAGTTACCAATCTTTTTCCACAATCTCAAAGGATATGATTCACACATTATCATGCAGGCTGTAGACGAGTCGTACAAAAACATAAGTTGTATTGCCCAGACAACTGAGAAATACTTGACTTTTAGGTTAGATAAATTAGCATTTTATGACTCCATGCAACATTTGTCTTTAGGATTGGCTAGTCTGGCAGAAGGACTGACTGAGTATCCAATAACGAGTAAATATTTTGAACCAGACTTGATTAAGAAAGGTGTCTATCCGTATGAGTACATTGATCACTGGGTTGTGTTTGAAGAAACAAGACTGCCACCAAAAGAGAAATTTTATTCTACACTAACTGGAAAAGGTATTTCTGACTCTGAATATCAACATGCACTTGATGCGTGGGGGAAGTTAGGATGTCAGACAATTGGTGATTACCATGACCAGTACTTGAAAGCAGACGTTTGTTTGCTAGCAGACGTATTTGAAAGTTACCGTGAGAAGGGTTTGTTACACTACAGACTAGACCCAGCCTGCTACATAACTAGTCCTGGCATGACGTGGGATGCATTTTTGAAATCCAGTAAGATATCTATAGACCTGTTGTCTGATCGTACGATGGGTGAAATGGTGGAACGCGGATTGAGAGGAGGCATTAGTATTGCAGCAAATAACTACGCCAGAGCCAACAATAAATATCTGGACGGTCATGGTGACCTTGACCGGGGGTTTGACCCCTCAAGCCCGGGGTCAAGGTCATTCATTACGTACTTGGACGCTAACAATTTGTATGGCTGGGCGATGTGTGAATTATTGCCCTTGAAAAACTTTTGTCTGTATGATTTGTCACAGTATGACGTAACAGACATAACAAACAATATTATGAATCATGACCGAAACGACGCGAAGGGTTGGATCTTTGAAGTCGACCTGGAGTACCCTCATCATCTACATGATTACCACAATGATTATCCCTTAGCTGTTGAGAAAATGAGTATGACAGGAAAAAAAGAAGACACTAAACTTGTGCCTAATCTGAATGATAAATTCAATTATGTTTGTCACTACCGCTTGTTGCAGTTTTACATCAGACACGGGTTAGTACTAAAGAAAGTTCACAGAGGAATTCAATTTGACCAAATTGCTTTCATGAAAGATTACATAATGAAGAACACAACATTGTGTGCCAGGGACGGCAACACTGCATTTGACAAAGACTTCTTTAAGCTTATGAACAATGCCTGTTTTGGCAAGACAATGGAAAATCCTCATCACAGAAAAGATGTGAGACTGGTCACAACTGAATTGGGCGCAATTAAACTTACAGGTAAGCCTCAGTACACAGGGTACAAAGAGTTTCATTCATCATTGTATGCAGTGTCACTCAAAAAAAAGATTGTTAAACTGGACAAGCCAGTATTCATTGGTATGGCAATTCTGGAGTTGTCAAAACTGCTGATGCTTGAATTTTATTATGATTACTTCAAACCAAAATATCCTGACTGCCGATTGTTATACACTGACACTGACTCTATGATCATTGATGTGTGTACTGAAGACTTTTATGAAGACATGAAAACAGAACTACACATGTATGACACGTCTGATTACCCTAAAGACCATCCACTGTACAGCACACAAAACAAAAAGGTGCCTGGAAAGTTTAAGGATGAACTAAATGGTGTGCCAATAGTTGAGTACGTTGGACTGAGATCAAAAATGTATTCTATACTGCACCAAAAGGGAAGTCAGTCGAAAGCCAAAGGAATTAAAAAAACAGCAATAAAAAATAAAGACATACGTCATGAACATTACAAGCAAGTGTTAGATGGTGCATTAATGCCTGATTATCCAAACAAGTCACTGAGATCAAACAAACATAATCTTGAAATAATTCAAACACATAAGAAATCACTTGCAGTTGGAGACACGAAAAGAGTGTTTCACACTAAAGAAAAAGCTTATGCACCTGGACATTACAGGCTCAAGTTATCTGAAGATATTTGTGATGAACTGGTTGATGAATTAATTGATGTGTTAGTTACTGAAATGAGTAACGGTGTCTGGGGGAATAATCTGTAATTCTTCTCTGACAAATGCCCTCTGGGGTGCAGGGTCATACAGGTAATATATTGTTGCGTCTGGACCAGGAATTATTTTTTTTATATTGTGTACAGACGTTGACCAGATGGGGTCTGTTGCCCTGCATCTGTCATCGTTCTCAGCCTCTCCTGGCTGATATAAATATCTCACCTGTTTGGTAAATAAACTTGTGTCTGGTGCCAGGGTTGGTCCTGTTTTTGGTTCTGTAATTGTTTTCAATTTAATAGCATCAGCAGGTTTTGGGTGTCCTTCATCGTTCATTGCTTTTATCACATGTGGTAATCTCTTAACCCACTCAGTGTTACGGGTGTCATGCATGAGTTCCTTAGAATACTGGTAACTGAAAAGTCTTTCTGATAATTGCTTGTTAAAGTTCTCTACAATTGCCTGTGATCTGTGCACACCTGGAATGCCTCGTCTGACCAGTACGCCATGCTTCGCAAATAACTGATTAACAGCACCTTTGAATTCTGATCCATCATCAACCTGCACTAGTCTGGGGTATCTTAAAGGGCCTCGACTATATATTTTTGTTAATGCTGTAGCAACTGTACTGGCTGTTTTGTCAGATATGGGTTCAGCGTCTTTGTACCTTGAAGCTATGTCTACGACAGTTAATGCATACTTGTATCGTTTCTTTCTTATTGTGTCATGTGGTAAGAACAGGAGGTCCATTTGGTGTGTGTCATTAGGTGTTGTGTTCTCAAAATGGGGCATCGTTATCTTTCTTGGAGCAGGAAGATATATCTGCCAAATTGCTTGTCTCTGTAACCATTGTTTGACTTGATTGAGTGATATATCTCCGCCCACAGCGGCATGTAATTTCTGAATAGCTGTTGCTCCTTTCCAATAGCCTGATGGAGAGTAATATATTTTCGATAGTTTATTTTCGGCTGCCATTTTTTCTAGCAATGAAAACTCCTGTAAAATAAACAAATGTCATTCCCACTAGAACAAAGATTATCTCTCCGTTTCTTTGTTGTGTGCTTGGTTTGTAATAGTCACTTAGTTTTGGTTTCGGGATAGACATGTCTTCACCTGTGACAAGAAAATACTCATGGATTGCGTCGTCTGTATTTGAAAACGTATGCTGTGCGTGGCCTTCAAGCCTGAGTTTTTCATTGATGAAATCAAGTTTTTCAATTCTATTCTTCTCATAATCCTGTTGGGCTTGAGCAAGTTTTTCAGATGCTTCATTGTGACGTTTCATTTCTTCCGCTGATTCTTCTCTACCCATTTTTGAAAAGAGATAATTAGAGCCACTAAATGCCAGAGCGTTAACCATCGCTCCTCCTATCATAATAGCAATCGTCGCCATATTATTTTTATTTACATAGAAACATTTTCGGGAATAATTCCTTGCTTGACAAGAAAATCTTTTGTCGCAATAGACGCTGTGACAACTACAATTAGCTTAGCACTGTCTTCGAAATCAAGTCTACTCAAGTCTGCTGATTTCATTTTGAGTAGACTTTTCCCCAGCATAGAATAAGCTACTGCTAATCCACTGATTACGGCAGAGTGATACACAAGGTTCATTATGTTCTTTGTGTCATTCATTTCTTAGGCAAGAAAAATTAAAATAATATTTTTATTTACTGCATATAAAATGGGTCAACGGCTTTGGATGTTACTGGTAATGTGGCGACTTCTGGTTTTGTTTTTGGAGTGTCTGATTTTTTGGTCACTGTACGAGTCTGTGGTTTGTATTTTTTGTATAATTGATAACCTACGTAACCAAATCCAACAACAAATCCGGCAATTATATATTTTGTTGATTGAGGTTCGGGGTCAGGGTCAGGGCGGGGGTCAGACTTAGTTGTTTGTCTCTCACTTTGATGAGGGTGTGACGGACCTGGCTGTCCTGACGGTAGTGTCACAAATGATGTTATTGACGGTGGGTCAGTTACCTGTACCTTTTGCAGTAGTTCTAACTTTCTTTGTTTGTTCAATGCAGCTACTCTCTTTCCAGCCTCAACCCTCCCTGGACTTTTAGCCTTAGTCACAGTTTGAACCTGTGTCAAAACAGGGTTGGGGTTCGGTTGTGGAGTCGTCTGGGTTTCGTCCATTTTCTTCTGCAGTAAAATTTATTTTTGAGAAATCAATATGGCTCCCAGTAACTAGTAATGTTACGACAGGAGCAAGGTAATTTCCAAACTTGTAAAACATTACACATGCTAATTTACCAATTGAACTTGAAACAATAGGATTACTTTCAAGGTCGTGTGAAAGACTGTCACTATCCACAGGTAGAAAGTGACTCACTGCTTTTGTGTATAGGCATACAAGAGATCGACTCAAATCACGTGTCATTAGTGAGGCAATGTGGTTTTCATATTTAGAATGAAGCTTTAATAGTTCGTCAGAGCTTAGAGATTCAATATCCTCTGTCATGTATTGTCTACCCAGATAAGCCTTTGATTTGCCTGAGACAATCACAGACAAAAGCCGCTGTTTTTTTGAGTCTAAGTCTTTGTTCTCTACAGCATTGATATCATTTAATAGAAGGAGTTCGTCTTGGTTCATTTATAATGTAATTAAAAAAATTAAAAACAAAAAACAAAAATTGTTATCAAGCAAAATCATGTTTCCTAGGAAGTACATTAATAGTAACTTTATACGTTTGTACCATTCAGCAAAAATGTAGCCAATAGTTTTTGAGTTTACCCCAGACCAATATTGTGTCTCTCTCAGTGGGCTTATAAATGACATGTTTCACAGATTTCAATTGTGGTGTCATGTTCAATAACCCTGTCTTTTTAAGCAAGCATACCTGACACAGTATTGGAGATTATTGGCTTTGCAGTAAATTAAAAATCACACACCCTGGTCAAGTGAGAGCCAAATGAAACATCTAGGCAGTAACATAGATAGTAACTTGTTAATTTTACCCATGACTTGAGCACCAGAAAAGAAAGAAATCATTCCTGTTCAATAACAAAATTTTCTGAGTACAAGTTAATACAAGGGAAGTAATTTTGTAAAAATTTCAGCAAGACAAAAAAGTTACTTCCCTTGCTCTATTAAATTATGCTTTAATTCTTGACTAAAGTACATTTTTTGTCAAAATTAAATAACAAATTGTGCAAATAATTACAATAGATAATAGAATAAAAATAATGTTATTTGATTTTGTTAAAACAATGAGTGATTTATTTTTTTATAAAACCAAATTAAACATTATTTTGTAATTACTTTTTGTCACTTTAACACCTGCTTAAAAATGTTTTTTCAAGTACATGAACACACTCGCTAACAATGTTTCTATAGCCATGTTTTTAGGGTATTGACTCAGAAATAATGGTATAAATGGCTTTTTTCTTAAAGCCTGAGGCTAACTAGCGTGGATTGTGTACTTGAGTGATTTGTATGAGGGCTCTCAAGTCTCAGCCACAGGTGGGTTTACCCGCATGCGTCACTCCACAAATGCATGACTTGTTGACGACGGGATGTATTAAGCTGACACCTCTCAGCTATAAGCTCACGCGTGCGTGCGTGTGCGTGCGTGCGCGTGCGTGCGTGCGCGCGTGCGTGCGACTGAGGGTTCTTGCAACTTCTCGCCGCAACTGAAAATCAACAACACACATACAGAAACCCCCAGCTCACAAAACTTGCTCAACAAGTCTGGTCGGGTAGCGTTAAGACTCGTCAGGCTTGTTCCGCATTTAGACATAACATTTTGGAAAGACCAAGATCGATTTTAGGATCAGGTTTTGCCGGATCGGACTTATTCTTGCCGGTTAGTGTTTGAAAGTGACCGGTTGTTTTTTTTATAATTTATTCATTGGACTATTAGCCGGTTGAGATGTATGACGTCAGCTCTGTAAACCGGATAGTTGTTTATGCGTGTCTATGTTGTTTGAGTGATAGTGTGTCTGTGTGTGCGTGTGTGTGTGTGTGTGTGTGTGTGTGTGTGTTGGGTGGGGGTGGGTGGGGGGTGGGGGGGGGGGTGTCTTGAGGATCTGTTGTATATGTACTCAGTCGGGTGTATAAAGCAAGGTATGATTTTCTGAGGTGCGTCTCTTTTCAGCTTTTACAGTCATGTACACCGCCTAACCGAACAGGGCGTGTAATTCAATAAGAGTTATTATCCTTTCACGGGCTGGTGGGTTTCAGTGGCTCGCGTCTCGGTGCAGACAGACAGGTGTTTATGACTCACTGTAGGCAAACAGTCTAAGCTTTTTCATGTTACTGTGCACCACGCATGCAAGGGCCCATGTGTAACATAGCTGAAATTGTATAGACCACAACAGCATACTGAGTGTGTGTGGCAGACATGGTCTACCAGCTCTGTCAGGCGTGTGATTGTCATGGGATATTACCCTTGTGAAAATGATGTGTACCTGTGTTGCAAGGTTTGCACTTAATGTTTTTGTTTATACATGTTTTATGTTAGTATGTATATATGTATGTACGTACGTGCGTGTGCATGTGCGTGTGTTTATGTGTTGGTATGTGTGTGTATGTATGCCTGTGTATATAACTTGTATGACAATCTGGCACTGCCCTTGAATTATCTTGGTTTGCAACTGGCGTGTCTGTGCTTGTGCGTGTGCACGTATATTTGACTGTTATGTTTCAGAGTCGTGCTTAAACAGAGCCAATTGTATATACAGAGCCAAGTGTTTGCACTGAGCGGTCCCCCCCCCCCTGCACAACACAATTCTATAGGCCTTTTGACGCGTGACGTGTGAATGGCGCTGTGAAAGCTTTTACCCAACTCATTGAAAGAGGGTTTGGCATTGAGTCTTGTCATGCGTGAACTGAAATGATATGTGTGGGACATAGCATGTGAGTTTTTCGGAAATCGACTCTGGCAGTATTGAGAGAAACGGTCATGTAAAAGTTAATGACCGTAATTAGTAATTAATTAAGGTCATTAGGTGTTGACAGAGACAATAGTTATAGAGAGAGAACAATAGAGTCCCGAAAGATAATCAGATCAATAAGGCCGCATCAGTCATGCTTGTCAGTTTTTAAAAATCAAAGGGTTGATTCAGAATTAACGGGGGTAAAATTGGGGTCAAAAATATGATATTAAAAAATGATGTAAATTAATGACTGATGCGGCTCTATTGAATTCATTGTCTATCGGGACTCTATTGTTCTCTCTCTCACTCTAACCGGTACTGACTGGCATGCAAAACGGGTGTCACAGCACCGCAGTGGCTTTCTGCAGATCTTCACCATACGGTGTATCAAGTTTAGATATGGACTGAAAGGTCAAGGTTAACCCATTCAGCCCTGACGCACTACAGCAGGAGATGGGTCGACCATGCGGATAATTCAAGGGTAGTGCCAGTTTAGCTTGGCGCCTGTCGGCGCCAAGCTAATCTGGCACTGCCCTTGAATTATCATGGTCGACCCATCTCCTGCAACTGGTGTAGAGTCATTAGATGACACCTCCAAAATTTGGGAAATACGGCCATCGGGCTGAATGAGTTAAAAAAATCGGAATAAAATTTCCCCGTGCGGCAACCTACACCTACGTAAAACGTGCTCAAAAGCATCGCAAATCGCTTCCGCTACACAATGTGCTAGATGCGTACATTGTCCGGCGTCACTAACCGCTTAGACGGACAATATCGATATTGTTCAATTTTGTCGTGTAAACTTTCTTCCCTCACCAGGCCCAGTCAAACGCACCGACGTATCAAAGTTGTTTCAAAGAAAATCAATGAAGAAAGAAACTGACACGCTTACAAAAGACAGTTTCGACGCAATTGTCTAAGCGTGTTTCTTTCTTCGTTGCGATTTTCTTTGCAGCAGTTTGCACACTTGGCGGTCGCGTGACCTTTTTGATTTGCCAGATTTCTAAGTTCCATGTTTCCCTATATTACTTTCCAATTTTTTTTTTTTACCAGTGACGATACGCAGCTGCGAACGCGCCATTCTGTTTATGATCCCAGTAACCAAAGGTCCCTGGGCCGACGACGCCCCCAGTGGGCCCGCGCACAGCCGTGCGCGGGCCCACTGCAACCGTCGTGGGCCCGAAGACGTGACGTTTTGCTACTGGGATGACTTTGGTCAGCGAAACAGATTTTGCTGCGCTAAACCGAAACTTGATTGTCTGTGTATACGAAAGCATTGTTCGGGATGGATTTGGTGATAATTTTGAAATGTGAATAGTGAGCAGAACTGATATTCCATTTTCTTTTCAGCCGACATAACCAAAGTTTCATCCCTTCAAATTGGCCGCTTGATCCCCTTTCCCTGTGGTCGCAGGAAGTTCAGTATAACCCCAAAGGATATCATGGGTGGGGTTAGGTATTTTTTAGTTCCCAGGGTCACCCTGGTCAGCCCCACAGGGTGGGTTTTTCTCTCTATTCTGGGGCATGCGTTTCTGTCTACCCTTTGTCCATTCACCTGTATTTGCCTTTTTAAAACTCTCACTACTGTCTGCACTGCCTGTAGCTCTTGATATTGGATGTGTGTTGCTAAATGGTCTTAGCTTTATTTAGGCCCCATGTGTTAGGTTTATTTAATGTATTTGACCGGCTGGTGACATACATTCAATGTTCTGTTTATTTTTTTTTTCACAAGCAGTGCAGGCACGTCCTGAGAAAGCCTTGTTGCTGTCGGGACGTTAAGCAATGTACAACCAAAGGATATCATAGTTATAATAAGAGAGGGGGAATATGAGAGTATTAGGGAATCTTCTATGGTCCTCATTTTTCTATGTTATTCGCTCACAAAAACGCACACGACCTTTCCTTTCTTTTTTCTCAAATTCCTTTTATTTTTCTCTGTAATTAGAAGAAAGAACTGAATCTTCATTAACACTATGACTGAGAATTTAAGGGGTTAACTCAGACATAGTGTTAATAATACTTCAAATCCCCTCCCCCCATAGACAAAACACCCGGACAAACCAGTGCTTGTAACCCGAATCAATTACATATACATAAACACCTCATGTCTGCGCTTGACTGGTTCTGAAAGACCCCCACTTCTATTCAGGTAAGATACGAATAGACATGTTCTGAAAATTCAAAGGGCCTGCAATTATTCACATTTTCATGACGGGACTAGATTGCCTTTTGAAACCGGGATCGAAATCTTTTTGAATCAGATCGGTATGCACCCCACCCGTCACGATATGTGCCACACCTGACTGATTATGTGCTCACCCGTTTTGATTTGTCATTAAATGTAAATGGCTAACACCCGCACACACAGTCAATCCCGCCCCTTTCTTACACAGAGAGAGGCCCGTCATAAAGACAGTAATCATACTCCTTTACCCCGCTCTGTTTTATGTCTGTGCTTATAACAACATTACAAGCACTGACAAAAGATTTTGGACTGGCTGACTGGGATTTTTCAAAAAACACACTCTTTGTATAAACACCATGAAGGCTTCACAGACACAGAGTTAAAATGAGTTTGCAACCTGTTGGAAAACAGAGAAAGGCTTTAAGTTAAGATCTGTCTTGTATTTTATGTCGAGGGGGGGTGTGTTTACTGTTGACTGTTATTTCTACACAGAATGAAACAAGCATGATCAAGCCAGTTTGAACATGACTGATAACGCATGCACTGACAAAGGGTGTTTGCTTGTCATGAGTGGCCTCTGCTTGTTAGGCTGACTAGTTTGCCCGATGCAGTCGTCTATACACGTTGTGTAGTCATTTTGAAAGCAAGATGTGTTTTGCTAGGAAGGGATTTATGTGTTTTGTTAAGAAACATCATCTAAACCAAAAGATAAGTTTTGTTTTAATTTTAAGTTACAACTAACTTAAGGTTACCTTAAAGTGAGTTACAATAGGAACTTATTAACTACTTACCATTAAGAACTTATTAATTACTTACCCTAATTACTTACAAGTACTTAATAACAACTTGACTCTAGTCACGTATACTAAGTCTTTTTTATTAAGACACAAGGGCAACTAAAAACTTTTTTTTCTCAGTAATATTCTGGTGGTGCTGATGGTGTTAAATAATTAAACTGTGTAAGTGGCATGGCATCTCTCTGCGAAGTGTAATGAAAAAATAAACGATTACCAAATCTGATTTTTATTTGCTTAAAAGATTGTGTAGTTTTTCTGTGGTTTCCTGAACACCGATCTGTTTTCCCATCTCTAAAAAACTAGCCTTTAGTTCTTCAACATTCACGGGAGATTGACTACACATTTTATTCTGTATTTCAGACTTGTGTTTCTTGTAATTATTTAAATCATCCTGGACCCGCTTAAATTCTTCGTCATCAATACAATTATCATTCAAAGCCTTACTGATAATAAGTTTTATACTGCTCAGCTTTGCTCCAGCCAGAGTACTCAATGCTTCATGTTTCTGTAATTTTGTGTGAAACCTCTTGTTTAGGGCTTCCAAACCAAAACAAGCCAGGCATGTAGCAACGCTAACACCCTCAACTGCTATTCCAGCCAAACTTCCAATTCCTGTGGCAAACAGAACAATACCCCCAACAGAACATCCAGCTGAAACTGCACCAATAGCCATTGAAGTATTTTGTACAGAATTAAATACTGACTTATACCTCCTTTTACATCTGGAGTACCTTGCCTCTTCACTTTCTAAATATTTAATTGCTTCTGTAATATTATTTAATCTGAATGCGTCTGCTGGTAATGTTTTATCTGATGCAATTGGCACAGCTGTCGCATGTGGATCAGGTGCAAGCGTTGTTTTAGTCATCACAATTGATTCAGTCGGCTCAAGCGTCGGTAGTATTGGATAGAATTTTACCATTTTTTTATTGACAAATATTTTTTATTTAATCAGCAATTACATTTTGCAACTCTTCAAAAGTATATAATTTGCTGGCATAATAAAATGAAACAAGATCAATGTGTTCTAGTTTTATAAAATTTAGAAAAACAAAAGTTGTTTTGTTGACTAATATCTTGACAGCTGGAACACTGCTTGACACCTCAAAAATATCTACATTTTTTCTAATGGCAATAAAGACTTTTGTTGATTCTGTCACTGTTTCGTTCCATGTAAGTTTTATTCCCTGTGCAATATCTGCCTCTTTTGCAGTAGTTACAGATCTCATGATAATTTCAAATACTATTGTCGCTTCTCTTGCGATGGTAAAGTTTGCTGGTGTAAACACGACCCTTGCATCAGACCTACCCTTCCTGTGCATAAGAAGATATCTCCGTTTCTCATAATTTTCAACTTTTAGTTTTTCTCTGCTATTGTCGTCTGAAAAAAAACTTGGAACAAGGCTTACAATTAGCGGCCCCGAGTTAACAACCTTCCTAAACACTAAGGCGCCTTCGTCATCAGTGTATACATAAGGACTAATAAATTCCAACTTTCTGTCCCAGTCAATTGTTGGTGGTAGTGTAGGCACAAGTGAAACAACCCACTTATTACCAACATGTATTAAGTTGTAGGGCACATTATTTACTGGAACAGGTACAGTAACATCACGCAGCTGACCAAGTTTAGGTATAGGTCTCTCTGTTCCATCCTTCATGTCATCAATTACTTTTCGCTTGTACATGCCAGTTGAATCAAGTTCAAAACCATACACCTCCCCCACCTCTCCCTCCTTCTCAAAATCCTGTACGTCTGCCAAATCTTTCAACTCTGTTACCGGACAGGCAACTGGTATGATTCTAGGCTTTGGACCAAGACCACTCATTTTTATAAACAAAAATAAAATTATTTAACTTCTAACACTACTCTAAAATCATGCATAAGAACTGGTTTGTCATCCTGATTAGTTACAGATATACTCAGTGACTCAAAGAAACTAGAACCTAATTTCTTAAACTGTAAATTAGGAAATCTAACAACTACACTTTCACAATACGGTGCAGTTCCAGTTGGTAAGCATCTCAACAAAGTTGAAGGCTTTCCATTGTAAACATTTTCAGATGTGTTCAGTTCTTTCAAATAAACATTTAGTACAGTATGTACTGACAAATGAACAGGATATCTTCCAATTATTTTTCCATCAATCATATCTATTTTCCAAAGCTTTGTTTTAGCTTCAGTTTCATTTATTAAACCAAGTAATAATAGAAGATCTTCTGAAAATGTTATCTTTCGCTCAGAAGAAAAATCTAATGTAACAAGTAAGTTAGCTGGATTTAAAGTTGCTTTAATTTTAAATCCATTTTGTAGCCATTCAGCTAAAGTACAAAAGTCATAATACCCAGATGGTAAAGTATCATCAAACTTAATCCCATCAGATACATAATAATCTGTATCATTTGTAACAGTAAACCACTTTACTGTGTAAAACATTTCATGGAAAGCTACAGCCTTGCTACCATCACGATTATCAATCCCATTAGTTAACCACACTGGTTTGCTAGTGTCAAGATTTGTTAAGGTAATAAACATTTTTATTATCTCATATAAAAAGAAGGATGGAATTTAAATCACCAACCATTACCACAACAAACGCATTTCAATTTAATGTGGATGCCAAATACAATGTTGCACCTACTTATGAACAGAAAATAATTTAACTAAATCAGCTTGACATAGCTGTGTCTGAACAAGATCTATTTCAAGTCAAAGTACCCAATCCGTTTGACCATTACCTAAACCCTCCAATAACAGATGACTCTACTGCAAGAAAGTGCTCTTCAAGTCCACTACAGATGTTTCAAAACCAACTTAACTTTGCTATACTATGTTCAACTACAGGCTGTGGTGTTTCATTCACAGACCATTTGAATCACTCAAACAAACTGATTAGGTCTGTGTTTCGTTTCCACACATACTACCAGCTTAGACGTATTTTGTCAGAACTTCATACACCACTACCAACTGAATCCAGTTTCAACAGGTATAACAACCCCATGGATATGAAAGCATTTGAACGCATCTGTAATGAATTTAACATCAGCCCCAAGTATGACTTCACACAAAAACTTGATGATCACAAATGGTATGGGTACATTGTATTATGCTTTGAGTCACAGACAATACCCACAAGATTACTACCCTGGTTACACTTCATTCTCATCAAAATCTGAAGTGTGGTTAGGATCAATAGAGCAGAAACAGTCTAATGCCTGGACCACATTTGTTTTAGACAAGAGTGACGGGTTTACTCAAGCAGGAGTGGAGCGCGTAAATGAGTCTATCAGAACATATGTCTGGTGTATACTAGGTGCACAGTCACTAACAAAATCGAATATTTTGAATGGAAGTGGAAAGTTTGAAGCACAAAAACAGTTTCTCGCTAATCTAGAAGATTCAGTAAATTCAACAGTAGATCTCCCATCTAGCATACAACGCTACCAAGACGTACTCAGATATGCCAGATCAAAAGTTGACTTTGTAGTAGGCATCGGGTTATACATGTTACCATCTGATCTTCAACTTCAAATGGGGACAATAACAAATTATAATAATGAAATCATTGTTGCAGGTCGTGACCAGAAATTAGGTCTCAATCAATCAGTAAACTTAGGGGCCACAACCACACATGTACAGCCATTAAAGCCATTACAGACGGTAACACCCCCGGCCCCGGCCCCAACACCGGCACTTATACAGTCAGTACAGTCAACACCAACCCTTGACACACATGAGTCAGAGAGAACAGCATTGGTAATAGGCCTCACAGGATTAGGAGTATTACTTCTTTATCTGTTTCATTAAATAACCCACCATTAACCCTCCTACTGTAACCAAAAAGACCCACATATGTTCTGCCATAAACCCTACTGCCTTCGCTGCAGTACTAATCAACCAACTGACAACCGTGCCTATAATGCCAGGCAAAGCGTCTACTGCTTTCAGAGCCAATTTCTTAAGCAGGTCTGATATATGAGACAATTGTTTCTTTACCCATGACTGTAAGTCTTTTGGATCTGTTGGTGCCGGGGCTGGCGGTGCCGGGGTTGGACTACTACTACCACCACCACCCCCGGAGACAGCTAACACTACAGTACTGATAATAAATCCAAGAGCAGTAATTAAACTAGCGATTGTAATACCTTGTTCTCTGAAAAGTGTTTTAAGTCTCTCAGCCAGAGTTGTGTCTTCATGAAGTATATTCTGAATAGTTTCCCTAATCCTGTTAACTTGTGTTTTCAGTTTTTGTCTCCCAATACTAATCACTTCTAACCGTCCTGATCTTTCTATCTGCAAATCATTTAATCTGTGTTGAATTCTTTCTTTCATTTCTGTGTCAAGATTCCCATTGCCTGTGGTAGCCAGTTTCTCTTTTTCACGTTCTATGTGTTTATCAAGCTCACCTAGTTTGGCTAAATTATTTACCATCTCACCTCTTATTGTCTGCAGTGATTTATCCAAAGCCATAATCTCCCGCATTGACAACGGCGGGTCATCTATTGTTTTCATAGCATCATTTATTTGTCCTTCAGTAAATGAGGTTTCTTGTATCACTGTGTTTGCTATTTCTGGTAGGCTTGTTACTGGTGCCATTTCAATCTCTTGCCCTGTTGGCAACTTTGTTTGCGTGTCATGAAGCGCACTAACAAGTCTTGGGGGGACAGGAGACCCACCAATACCAAGTTGACGCAAGGCACCAACACCACCTTCATTTTTGATTGTACTTAAAGCCCTAAACCTACTAGGGTCTTTTTTGTTAGTCAATAGTACTTTTCCTTTGTCAACAGTATTTAAATATAAATGACCCTTGTCATCAAGTTCAAACTGATTAGGGTCTATGTTGTCTGGGCGGCCACCAACATGATCATAAAATGAGTTCACTTTGGTTTCTAAAAGTTCATGACGTAAACTGTAAATATTTCTTGTACCAGTCATATCTGTCATATCTGTCATATCTGTTGTATTACCAAAATCATACATGCTATCCATTTCAAAATCTTCATGATTAAATCCTCCTGCTGCCATTGTTTTATTAATTTATTATTTTTTATTGTGCATAATAAAAACGACACAGTCTTACAGATCAAAGTTAGACCCATACAGAAAACTACGTGAGCCTCTGGGTGTTAAGGCCATTAGACAATCAATCATCATCACAAACAATCCTAGTACCATAGACCAGAACTAAACACTTACAGTCAAGTTTCCAAACCTGGGTCCCAGTGACGTTATTGTTCCTGGCACTGCACGCCTTGCATTTAATATTGAACTTTCATCAGATGCAGATGTAAACAGAACACTAGTTGACAATCTTGGCAGAGCAATTGTTAAAACTATTAAAGTTAAACTTGAAGGACAGGAAGTGTTTAGTCTTGATGACTCAGATGTGTTCTACTGTTACAAAGATTTATGGCTCACAAGAGAAGAACGAGAAGATCGTATTTATCAAGGCATACAATCTGTTAATGTTGGGAAACTTCGAATAGATGCTGGAGACAAAACAACTACTGGGGTACCCAAGGATATTATTATAGCTGAAACATATGGAACTAGATTCTACATTCCACTTGAGTTTGAAATCCTGACAGCTCATTTGCCTTATTATCAAGGAGCACTGAATGACCGTCTGAGTTTTGAACTAACCTTCAATGACTACTCCAAAGTTATTAAATCATCTGCCACAGATGCAACATATAAGATTTCTAATATTTCCTTGGAATATGAAATTGTCACACACACTGAACTAGCTAGACTCATTCAAAATCTGTACCAGTCAAGACTTCCAATTTATTATGACAGGGTGATTAGACATAGTTTAATGCAAAAAGACAAGAGTGACCCAATGTGGAACATAAACTTGAACACACCAGCCAGGTCACTAAAAGGTATTCTTATGTTGTTTGTTGAACCGGCGGCTCCATACAAACGGGATTCAGAAAAATTCTACAATCCTAAGATTACACATTTGTGACGCAGCATGCAAAAACCAGGCTAAAGTCCCAAATTTTCATTTTTCACTTTTTTATATTTTCTGAAAATTAAAAACTTGTAGATTAACACACAAAAAACAGAATTCATTTATCTCTTTTTGTTTAATTTCTGTAATTTTTTAACTTGCACTAAGTTGTAGTTGTCAAAAATAGTCAAAAGGGAGAAATATGCTTCCAAAAGTTTCCGAAATTGTTTCTGCAATATCTTCACAACCAGAATTGTCCTGATTATCTATTTGGTACCAAAATACTAAGAAATTAGTATGCTATGCACCAGTAGTATTCTAAACTACACAAAAATTCATTTTTCTCACATCACTGAAATCAAAGTGGAGATGTCAAAACTAAATTGTATGAAATTGTACGACTGTTTTTTTCTGTTTGGGGCGCTGGGTTTCCTTTATGTCATGAATTCCTGATTGGATCTGAGACAGAATTATCAAATCCAATTCATCTCTTGAGAGACTGATGATTGGCTCTCAAATCTATCAACTCCACAGGTGTGAAGAGAAGGTTGCATGGTTGTCCTGCGTTGTACTTGCAACTGCAAGTGTAGCTGAGCTGGCATTTTTTGTCCATCTTGCCAGCATTTTCTGCAAAGTCACATGGTTTCACCTCAGCCTTGTGATCAATATCTATGTTGATTACAGGCAAGTTTTCCTCATTTTCCATGCGGCTGTCATTTCCAAGGTCTAGAACACAGAATGATATCACTTTATCAGCAGGTTAGCATTTTTCATCCAACGAGAATGCTGATTCTGAATCTGATTCAGTGGGACTTGGTGCATTTTGCATGACATGTAATAAATGGTACAAGTTCACCCTTTCCTCCCATAAATGCATGATTCATAAAAGTATGGCACATAATCATAAATGCGCGCATCATGCAATTCTGGACAAAAAAAAATGCATGACGCGTGCATTCATGGGTAGGAGTCATACGTTTATGTGTCATGAAAAGGACGAACTTGAACCATTCAGCGTCACTCAGACTTTCAGTCAACAGAATCTGTGATGTAGCATTGATGAAGAAACAAACACACACATGTATAACCAACTCTTGTTCACATACAAAAATATCAACAACAGTGCAGAAATCAAATTAGATTAAGATATCAAGATAAAAAAAAGTACACAAGTTACAACTAAGCAAAATACACAGCACTGAATAGTGACATTCCACATTATCATTATGTAATTGTAAATTTTGTGCAATCAGTTCTGCTCTCTAAACAATGGAAATAACACAAAAAACAACATAGAATTTTCATTTGGTTATGTATTAAACACTTACAATGACTTGACGTACAAAAGCAGAGAGAGATACAGTTTTAATTCCGTCACTGTAAAATGGGCGATTGAGTGTTGGTGTGCCGAGTACAGAAATCGACTTACCTTCATCCAACTCTACTGTCTCCAAGCGCTCTCTCTTGTCAGTCTTGCCTTTTTCTTCTTCGTCAGTTTCTTCTTCATAAGTGTGAGAGTCTGCAAAATACTCCGCGAGGACTTCAGCGAATTCTGGAGAACACAAGTATGTCTCTTTGCTTAGTCTTTTGGCAATTCACAGCAGACGAAGCACTCGACGCCGCCATCTTTTTTTTCACTTCCGGTGATAATGTCCGAGGCAGTGTGTCCTTTCTTTGAATTATTGTGGCTTATTAACGATGCAAAGAGATAAATAGTCACTTGCAACAAGCTCAAAAATGATAACACTTCTGATAAAAACTTCACTAGGCTTACGCAAAACCGTTGATTGAGCACAATCAACAAAGCGTCGTCACCGCAGGCTAAAGACGGAAAAGTCGGTCAGGAAGGCAGGGTTGCCCACTGTAAACCAAGAATGTCTCGCATATTCTGAGCCAGCAAATCACTAAAAGGGCAAATTTCATTGGCTAACAAGCCAAATCACACCCCTAGACGAGTGTAACTGCGCTGAGCTAGGGGTTTTCCCGCAGTCAAGCGGTTTGCTCCATAGCCGAGTAGTGGCAAAATAGTGCAGTTTTTTAAGTGCGGGTTTGGTGGATATGCATTAGAAATTGTTGAATAAACTATATTTTTTGGGCATAATTTTGAAAACTATTGACAGACAGTGAAGTAAAGAGATTAAACTTTTGAAATATAAAAAAATCGGGATTTTCTTGATTTCGTCATCATTCATCTATTTTTGTGCACAGCTAAGAATAGTGGCCTGCGTCTTTAGCCGGCTTTTCGCGTGCTGTGTCACATTTGTCCTGTACAATCGAAAGCCGTCCTAATCAAGTGTACGCATCTGGAATGCTGCCTTATCAACACTACGATGAGATCACAAAGTATTTTGCAGGTGGAAGGATTAGAGATAAACCAGCAAACATTGCGTGTAAAGATCTACATCTGTATGTCCTTAGAATCGGACAATACCTTACAAATAAGTATGCACTGTGGCTAGACCTTCGTAGTACAGACGACAACTATCTTCATGGGTCAGGACGTACTGTTGAGAATGGTAGTGATGGAATAACAATTCAGATACAAAAGAAGGTTGAAACTGCTGCAGCCATAAACATATATTTGTACCTGATATATGATGCACAACTCAATATTGCAGAAAGCAGACTGAGTGGACACATATATTAAAATTATATTGTGTATTAAAATGAACCGGGGCTTGATGACCCTTGATCCACACTGGGGATTGTTTTGTGGTGCCACAGGGTGTGGGAAAACTGAATTTGTACTTAACCCCTTACAAACAAGATACATCCACCATTTTGAAAATATAGTAATATTCTGTCCTACAATCAAACACAACAAAGCTTATCACAACCGTTTATTTATTTGGACTGACAACAACATATACTTAGTTGACCTTGAGAAAAAACTGAATGACTACCTTCAATATTTTTACAAGCAATTTGAAGGACAGCCAACTTTGTTTATTGTTGATGACTGTTCAGCAGAGAAAGACATTGTCAAGAAGAGAAACACTTTAGCAGAGCTTGCTTTCAGTGGCAGACATGCAAACATCAGTGTATGGATTCTCACTCAGAAATATAATGCTGTGCTGAAAGATTTTCATGAACAGTTAAAGTTTATCTGTTTGTTTTACTGTAAGGACCGTGACAGCTTTGAAGACTGTCTCAGAGAGAACGACATCATCCCAAATAAGCATGAACGTGATGATGTGAAAAATAAACTGAAATCAACTAAGCATCTAAAGCTCATTTTAAAGACAGATCAGCCCACAGGGTATGGGTTAGTAAATTAATTTATACATTTGTTTGTCTAATAACAATGACAGATGGACAAACTCAAGTGTTTGATGTTACGGAGTACTTCAAAGATGTTAAGTGTTTTTATGACTTAAAAACACGTGTGTTTGGACCCAGTTTTAAACTCTCATCACCGTCAATAAGAATATACACGGCATATAATGTTACTTTGGAATATTCAGATGGATTACCACGTTATGATTATGAGACTGTTGAACTTAAGACAAATGCTTTTAAAGTTTATAATGCTAACAGTGGCCACTTGCGTTGGTTTGAGGTACTGTGTGAAGACATATTTAATCAATTAAGAAAACTACATTGTTACATTGAAAGTGTTACATTTAATAAAGTGATATTACACCTGCAGGACAAGACTTCAAGACAAACACCAGGAAAGTAGTTGACTTGTTTATCATAACTACAGATAATACAGTATTACATATGGTGTGTCAGCGGTAGTTTTTTTTTTTCATTTATTATTTTGTCAGACAAATAAAAATGACGGACAATTCACAAAGCCCTGGCCCATCAAACCCTGGCTCATCAGGTTTAAGAAACGTGTTTCACACAACAAACTTGCCTATATCCAATACTAATAATGTGTATGAATCAATTGAAAACTCTTTTTCTGTCATACAACACAATCTTCTTACAGGCAGTGTAAAGATTCAGATTGTTGCTAAAATAGAATTCACTAGAGTAGATGGTGAAGTGATTGTATTATATATATCAACAAGACAACACACAGTTAACACAAGAAGAAAATTAGAAAACGTGTTTAGAGACAGACTATTACCTGACTTTCTCCAAGCAATTGACAGTGCAAAAATGAAGGGGTCTGGTTGGCACGAAGGACATGTACATGAACTACAATTAAAGCAGTCAAGGTATCATCCTATATTAGGTAAATCATGGTTGCCACTGCCAACAGAGGTTGCAAACAAAAAGGCTGTTGTTAATATTCAGAACAATGACAATTTCTGTTTCATGTGGTGTGTGCTTGCTAAATTACACTTTATAAAGTCAAAACCTGAACGCGTATCTAACTACACTAAATTTGTAAACGAACTCAACTTTAGTGGCATTGAGTTCCCTGTTAAAATAGAGGACATAGATTTGTTTGAAAAACTAAATCCTGGTATATCTGTAAATGTGTTTGTGTGGGATAATGAATCTGAGAACAAGTTACAACCAATTAGAGTATCCCCACTGGCACCAACCTACGGTCAGTCAGAAGATAAGCATGTTGACATGCTATTAATCGGCCCTGCCGGTGATGACAATAACTTTCACTACACAATTATCAGGAATATGTCACATCTAATTCATGGGCATACAACAAAACACAATGGCAAACAGGAAGTGTGTAAAAAATGTTTACAAAGATTTTCTTTTATTGCAGTGGCACATAAACACGTTTTTCATTGTAGGTCAGCTGATGACATACAAACTGTACTTAAGTATCCAGAGCCTGGTAGTCAAGTATATTTTAAGAACTATGGGAATCAACAAAAGCTGCCGTTTGTAGTGTATGCAGATTTTGAATCATTAGTAGTACCGTATGAGGGTCCTGTTCCAGAGTCATTACCAAAGACTGTAAAGTTGAGTGACCAAGTGGGGTGTTCTTTTGGATACATTATTGTTAGGTCAGATGGACAGCATACAGAACCTGTTATCTACAGGGGTGAAAATGCAGCAGCTAAGTTTTTAACTGAAATGAGACATCTGTATAGTCAGGTAGTACAATATCTCACAACATGTCAGATGCCTTTGGTAATGACAGAAGAAGACAAACTGAAATTTGATACAACTTATACGTGTTAGATTTGTGAACAACCCCTCGAGGGTGATAAAGTTCGTGACCATGATCACATAACTGGACGTTACAGAGGTGCTGCACATAACAATTGTAACTTGTTATTAAAAACAGATCCTAAGACATATAAGTTACCTATCTTTTTCCACAATCTCAAAGGATATGATTCACACATTATCATGCAGGCTGTAGACGAGTCTTACAGAAACATAAGTTGTATTGCCCAGACAACTGAGAAATACTTAACTTTTAGGTTAGACAAATTAGCATTTTATGACTCCATGCAACATTTGTCTTTAGGATTGGCTAGTCTTGCAGAAGGACTGACTGAGTATCCAATAACAAGTAAATATTTTGAGCCAGAGTTGATTAAAAAAGGTGTGTATCCGTACGAGTACATTAATCACTGGGTTGTGTTTGAAGAAAGGAGACTGCCACCAAAAGAGAAATTTTATTCCACACTAACTGGCAAAGGTATTTCTGACTCTGAATATCAACACGCTCTTGATGCGTGGGGGAAGTTAGGATGTCAGACAATTGGTGACTACCACGATCAGTACTTAAAGGCAGATGTTTGTTTGCTAGCAGACGTATTTGAAAGTTACCGTGAAAAGGGTTTGTTACACTACAGTCTTGACCCAGCTTGCTACATCACTAGTCCTGGCATGACATGGGATGCATTTTTGAAATCCAGTAAGATATTTATAGACCTGTTGTCTGATCGTACGATGGGTGAAATGGTGGAACGTGGATTGAGGGGAGGCATTAGTATTGCAGGGAATAATTACGCCAAGGCCAACAACAAATATCTGGACAGCCCGGACCTTGGCCTTGGCTGGGGGTTTGACCCCTCAAGGTCAAGGTCATTCATTACGTACTTGGACGCTAACAATTTGTATGGGTTCGCGATGTGTGAGTTATTGCCCTTGAAAAACTTTTGTCTGCATGATTTGACACAGTATGACATAACAGACTCAGGGTTAGCAAACTATATTATGACTCTTGACCGAAACGACGCTAAGGGTTGGACCTTTGAAGTAGACCTAGAGTACCCACGCCATCTACATGATTACCACAATGATTATCCATTAGCTGTTGAGAAAATGAGTAGGACAGGGAAAAAAGAAGACACTAAACTTGTGCCAAATTTAAATGACAAATTCAATTATGTTTGCCACTATCGCTTGTTACAGTTTTACATCAGACATGGATTAGTACTAAAGAAAGATCACAGAGGAATACAATTTGATCAGAGTGCTTTCATGAAAATTACATAATGAAGAACACAACCCTCCATGCCAAGGACGGCAACACTGCATTTGACAAAGACTTCTTTAAGCTTATGAACAATGCCTGTTTTGGCAAGACTATGGAAAATCCTCATCACAGAAAAGATGTAAGACTGGTCACAACTGAATTGGGTGCAATTAAACTTACAGGTAAGCCACAGTACACAGGGTATAAAGAATTTCATTCATCATTGTATGCAGTGTCACTCAAAAAAAAGATTGTCAAACTGGACAAGCCAGTATTCATTGGTATGGCAATTCTTGAATTGTCAAAATTACTAATGCTTGAATTTTATTATGATTACTTCAAATTAAAGTATCCTGACTGCCGTCTGTTATACACTGACACTGACTCTATGATCATTGATGTGTGTACTGAAGACTTTTATGAAGACATGAAAACAGAGTTACACATGTATGACACATCTGACTACCCTAAAGATCACCCGCTGTACAGCACACAAAACAAGAAAGTGCCTGGTAAGTTTAAGGATGAACTAAATGGTGTGCCAATAGTTGAGTACGTTGGACTGAGATCAAAAATGTATTCTATACTGCACCAAAAAGGTAGTCAGTCAAAAGCCAAAGGTATCAAGAAAACAGCGATAAAAAATAAAGACATACGTCATGAACATTACAAACAAGTGTTAGATGGTGCATTAATGCCTGATTATCCAAACAAGTCACTGAGATCAAATAAACATAATCTTGAAATGATCCTCTTGGCTTGACTTCGCGAACAAAGATTCTATAGGGCTTGCTCACGTCATCTGCAGGCATTTTCGTGGCTGCGGAGGCCAATCCGGGACAGGCAGGTTCGACCGCAGTGGCTGCAGGGGAAGGTCTGGTCAGGGTTCTGAGTTACGGCAACTCGGTTTTTTCTCCTGAGCCGTTTGTCCTTAAGGTTAGCTCTGCGAGAGTCCTCAAAGGAGACGGCTGCCTTGTAGATGGTGGAGCGCCAGGTGTCACGGTCCGCAGCAAGCGAAGACCACTGGCGGTGGTCAATTTGGCAGGCACCAAGTGACTTCTTGAGACCGTCTTTGTATCTCTTCTTTGGTGCCCCTCTGTCACGGTGTCCAGTAGCAAGCTCGCCGAACAGAGTGATCTTGGGTAGGCGATGATCCTCCATCCTGGAGACGTGCCCCGCCCAGCGAAGCTGTGTCCGCAGCAACAAAGCCTCGATGCTCATAGTTTCTGCCTGTTCAAGGACCTCGACATTGGTGACATAGTCACTCCAGTGAATGCCCAGGATGGTACGCAGGCAGCGCTGGTGAAAGCGTTCGAGGAGTCGTAGTTGGTTGCGGTAGAGGGCCCAGGACTCGGAACCGTACAGCAGGGTGGTGAGGACGACAGCTCTGTACACACTGATCTTGGTGCCCGTTTTCAGCTGTTGATTGTGCCACACCCGCTTGAAAAGTCGCCCAAAAGCGCTGTTCGCTTTTGCCAGCCTGCTGTCAAGCTCCTTGTCCAGCTTGGCATCTGACGTGATGATGCAGCCAAGGTAGGTAAACTGGTGTACTGACTTCAGTTCAGACTCGCCGATGGTGATGTGGGGAGGGCGATGCTCTACCTTGGGTGCCGGCTGATGAAGTACCTCTGTCTTTTTCAGACTGACCTCGAGTCCAAAGAGCTGGGCAGCATCTGCAAAGCAGGATGTGATGCGCTGCAAGGCTCTCTCTGTGTGCGCAACAAGGGCAGCGTCTTCAGCAAAGAGCAGCTCACGAATCAGTTGGTCTAGGGTTTTGGTGTGGGCCTGCAGTCGTCTGAGGTTGAACAGGCTGCCATCGAGACGATACCTGATGTACACTGCATCGTCATCGTCGAGGTCTACTGTGGCCTGCTTCAACATCATGCTAAAGAAGATGGTGAAGAGGGTTGGTGCCAGCACGCAGCCCTGTTTCACGCCGTTGATAATGGGGAATGGTTCTGAGAGGTTACTGTTGAGTCTAACCTGGCCTTGCTGGTCCTCGTGGAGCTGGACGATCATGCTTAGGAACTTTGGGGGACAGCCAAGTCGCTCCAGGATCTGCCACATGCCTTGCCTGCTCACAGTGTCGAACGCTTTTGTTAGGTCGACAAACGTTACGTACAGACCTTTGTTCTGCTCGCGGCACTTCTCTTGAAGCTGTCTCAGCACAAAGACCATCCTGTACTCCTGTTGGCTCTGAAGCCACACTGGCCCTCTGGGAGGTGGTCTTCAGCGATGGCAGGTACCAGCCGATTCAGGAGCAGCCTTGCGAGAATTTTCCCGGCAATGGACAGCAGGGTAATTCCACGATAATTAGAGCAGGCAGATTTCTCTCCTTTGTTCTTGTATAGGGTGATGATGACTGCATCACGGAGATCCTTTGGTAGTGTTCCTTTCTCCCAGCAGCAGAGAAAGAGGTCATGGAGCTTGTTGTGCAGTGCTGGGCCTCCATGTTTCCAGATCTCTGGCGGGATTCCATCAATGCCTGCTGCTTTGCCACTCTTGAGCTGGTGGATGGCTGTGAGGGTCTCTTCAGCGGTGGGCGGTTCGTCCAAATCAACCTTTAGTGGGAGCTGTGGGATTTGGAGGATGACTGTTTCTTGAACAGTGCGCTCAGCGCCGAAGAGGTCCTGAAAGTATTCTGACCAGCGGTTCAAGATGGAGGTATTATCTGTGAGGAGTGCCTGTCCATCGGCGCTTCGCAGGGGACTTTGTACCAGGTGCCTAGGGCCATACACTGCTTTCAGTGCTTCATAGAAGCCCCTGTAGTCACCGTTGTCAGCGCAAAGCTGGGTCCTCTGTGCCAGTCTCGACCACCACTCGTTCTGGAGCTCTCTAAGCTTGAGCTGGAGACTGCTGCAGATGAGTCGAAAGGCAGATTTCTTCACAGGGCAGGAAGGCTGGGCTAGGTGGGCCTGGTGGGCGGCTCTTTTGTTTGCTAGAAGTTCCTGGATCTCCACGTCGTTTTCGTCAAACCAGTCTTTGTTCCTCTTTCTAACAAAGCCCAAGACTTCCACAGAAGATTTTACAATAGCAGTTTTCAGTTGCTCCCAGAGTGTTTCAGGGGAGGATTCTGCTGGATCAACTGTGTCTTTGAGCATGCGCTCTAAATCTGTCTGAAGAGCAGCTTTCTTGTCATCACGCTGAAGGCTGGCGATATCAAGCTTTTTCTTGAGGGGGCCTCTTTTCTTGGGTTTCAGCTTGAGGTGGAGCCTGAGTTTGCAGCGGACAAGGCGGTGGTCAGTGTGGCACTCTGCACTGGGCATCACTCTGGTGAGGAGGACGTCACTGCGGTCCCTCTGACGCACAAGGACATAGTCGATAAGGTGCCAGTGCTTGGAGCGAGGATGCATCCAGGTGGTCTTTCGACTGTCCTTTTGCTGGAAAGTAGTGTTGGTGATGACAAGTTGCTGTTCTGCACAGAACTCCAACAGCAGGCGGCCATTGTCATTGCAGTTCCCAACGTCATGCTTGCCGAGGACTCCTTTCCAGGCTTCAGAGTCTTGGCCCACTCTGGCGTTGAAGTCGCCAAGGATGATGACTTTGTCGTCTGCGGGGGTGCTCTGCAGGAGGCTGCACAGGTCAGAGTAGAACTTGTCTTTTTCTGCAGGCTCTGCCAGGAGGGTTGGGGAGTACACACTGAGAAGGGTGACGTATTGCTGGTGTCTCAGTGGGAGGCGCATGGACATGATGCGGTCGGAGTGACCCATTGGTAGGTTTTCCAACTTAGTCGCAATGGGGGTCTTGACCATGAAGCCCACGCCTGAGAGCCGTCTTTCTGATGCAGGCCTGCCTGACCAGTAGAGGGTGTAGCCAGCGCCAAGTTCTTGGAGGCTGCCTTCCTCCGGGAGGCGTACTTCGCTGAGCGCGGCGATGTCGATGTTTAACCTCCGCAATTCATGGGCAATAAGGGCGGAGCGACGTTCAGGGCGTCCGCTGTCTGCTGTGTCGAGCATGGTTCGGATGTTCCAGCATGCTACGTTGAGTCCGGTCGTGGTCGTCATGAAAGTGGATCCATTGTTTTTTCTTGTTTTCTGACCGCATGAGAAGATGCCCGTTGACCGCGGCTAGCCAACTGGGGTTACGAGGGGATGAGCTTTGGTTAGGCCACCTTTTCTAGGCCCCTCTCCGTGTGGAGCAAGCAGTGCTGTCCCTATAGAAGGCTGCTTGGTCGTTCAGGGTGTGCCGAGTGACGTTGTCATCCCCAGGTCAACATCAGGCGACCAATATCCTGAACCGCCTGCATGCAGGTTTGAGACTGCGGCTTCCAGTGACATCTTTCACCTGCCGTTTCGCCCCTTGCCCATCGCTACAGGACTTGGAAAGGTCGTTGTCATGGTCCGTGGGCGTTTCCTAAAGCCTGCGCGGTGGAGCTTTTTGGTGGAGTGCAGTGTGCGCAGTACTGGCCCCACCCTTTAAACCCTTGGTTCGTCTGCCATGGCCTAGCACGCTAGGACGGTGGCATCGAGGTCCTCGGGTCGTAGGTTTTATATCAGACTGTCCTTGTCCTAGTCTCTGGCTCAAAAACCTTCCCCGGAGACACGGGGGCTTTGATGTCAGGGTTTTCCTCCCTTAGCCTTTCCGCAGCCAAGCGGCCAGTTCTGCAAGGCAGCAGGGGACTCGTGGACGGCGGGGTCGTCTATGTCCCGTGCAGATGTGAACATCTGCCCACTGCCCCATCCAAACACATAAGAAATCACTTGCAGTGGGAGACACAAAAAGAGTGTTTCACGCCAAGGAAAAAGCTTATGCACCTGGTCATTATAGGCTCAAGTTATCTGAAGACATTTGTGATGAACTGGTTGATGAATTAATTGATGAGTTAGTTACTGAAATGATTAAAAGTGAGTAACGGTGTCTGGGGGAATAATCTGTAATTCTTCTCTGACAAATGCCCTCTGGGGCGCAGGGTCATACAGGTAATATATTGTTGCGTCTGGACCGTTAGGACCGGGAATTATGTTTTTTATATTGTGTACAGACGTTGACCAGATGGGGTCTGTCGCTTTGCGCTTTATGTCATTCTCAGCTTCCCCTGGTTGATATAGATATCTCACCTGTTTAGTAAATAAACTTGTGTCTGGTGCTGGGGTTGGGTTTGGTCCTGTTTTTGGTTCTGTAATTGTTTTCAATTTAATAGCATCAGCAGGTTTTGGGTGTCCTTCATTGTTCATTGCTTTTATCACATGTGGTAATCTTTGTACCCACTCAGTGTTACGGGTGTCATGCATGAGTTCCTTAGAATACTGGTAACTGAAAAGTCTCTCTGATAACTATTTATTAAAGTTCTCTACAATTGCCTGTGATCTGTGCACACCTGGAATGCCTCGTCTGACCAGAACTCCGTGCTTCGCAAATAACTGATTAACTGCACCCTTAAATTCAGACCCGTCATCAACCTGCACTAGTCTGGGGTATCTTAAAGGGCCACGACTATATATCTTTGTTAAAGCAGTAGCAACTGTACTGACTGTTTTGTCAGATATGGGTTCAGCGTCTTTGTACTTTGAAGCTATGTCAACGACAGTTAATGCGTACTTGTATCGTTTCTTTTTTATTGTATCATGTGGTAAGAACAAAAGGTCCATTTGGTGCATGTCATTAGGTGTTGTGTTTTCAAAATGGGGTCTTGTTATCTTTCTTGGAGCAGGGAGATATATTTGCCAAATTGCCTGTCTCTGTAACCATTGCTTAACTTGATTGAGTGATACATCTCCGCCCACAGCGGCATGTAATTTCTGAATAGCTGTTTGCCCTTTCCAATAACCTGATGGTGAGTAATATATTTTTGATAGTTTATTTTCTACCCCGAGGTTCATTTCTTCTAGCAAAATAAAGACCAGTAAAAAATACAAATGTCATTCCCACTAGAACAAAGATTATCTCTCCGTTTCTTTGTTCTGGGCTTGGTTGATAGTAGTCACTTAGTTTCGGTTTTGGGATAGACATGTCTTCACCTGTGACAAGATAGTATTCACGGATTGCTTCGTCTGTATTTGAAAACGTATGTTGTGCGTGGCCTTCAAGCCTCAATCTTTCATTAATGAAATCAAGTTTTTCAATTCTTTGCTTCTCATAATCTTGTTGAGCTTGAGCAAGTTTCTCAGACGCTTCATTGTGACGTTTCATTTCTTCTGCAGATTCTTCTCTACACATTTTTGAAAAGAGATAATTAGAACCACTGAAAGCCAATGCGTTAACCATTGCACTCCTATCATAATAGCTATCGTCGCCATACTTATTTTTATTTACATAGAAACATATTCTGGAATAATTCCCTGCTTAACAAGAAAATCTTTTGTCACAATCGACGCTGTAACGACTGCAATTAGCTTAGCACTGTCTTCAAAGTCAAGTCTACTCAGGTCTGCTGATTTCATTTTGAGTAGACTTTTTTCCAGCATAGAATAAGCTACTGCTAATGCACTGATTACGGCAGAGTGATAGACAAGGTTCATTATGTTCTTTGAGTCATTCATTTTTTAAGGCAAGAAAAATTAAAATAATATTTTTATTAGTGCATGATAAATGGGTCGACAACTTTGGATATTGTTGGTAATGTGGAGACTTCTGTTTTTGTTTTTGGAGTGTCTGATTTTTTTGACACTGTTCGAGTCTGTGGCTTATATTTTTTGTATAATTGGTAAGCTACAAAACCAGATCCGACAACAAATGCGGCAACTACATATTTTGCTGTTTGAGGTTCGGGGTCAGGGTCAGGCTTAGTTGTTTGTCTCTCACTTTGATGAGGGTGTGATGGTAGTGGCGCTAGTGACACTGGTCCTGACGGTCCTGAATGTGGGTCAGTCATATGAGCCTTTTCTGTTTGCGCTTGAAGCTGTAATTTTTTTGCCTGTTCCATTTGGCTAATTTTTTCCCCGCCTCAATGCGGCCTGGACTTTTAGCCTTAGTCACAGTTTGAACCTGTGTCAAAACAGGGTCCGGGTTCATCTTGTTCTCGTCCATTTGATCCTTCTTTTTCTTTCTCTAGAAATTTTTTTTTTGAAAAATCTATATGACTCCCAGTTACGAGCAATGTTACGACAGGGGCAAGATAATTTCCAAACTTGTAAAACATGATGCATGCTAATTTGCCAATCGAACTTGAAACAATAGGATTGCTTTCAAGGTCATGTGATAGACTGTCACTATCCACAGGTAGAAAGTGACTCACTGCTTTTGTGTATAGGCATACAAGTGATCGACTCAAATCACGAGTCATTAGTGAGGCAATGTGGTTTTCATATTTGTAATGAAGCTTGATTAGTTCATCAGAGGTAAGAGATTCAATATCCTCTGTCATGTATTGTCTTCCTAGATAAGCCTTTGATTTGCCTGAGACAATCACAGACAAAAGCCGCTGTTTTTGGGGGTCTAAGTCTTTGTTCTCTACAGCATTGATATCATTCAATAGAAGGAGTTCGTCTTGGTTCATTTATAATGTATTTAAAAAATTAAAAACAAAAAACAATCTTGTAGGTATTTTGTTTTTTGTTATCAAGCAAAATCATGTTTTCTAGGAAGTTACACAACAGTAATTTTATACGTTTACACCATTCAGCAATATTGTCAGTAACGTTTTACGTTTACACTGTGTTATTACTTCTATGTGGGTTAGATGGATTTAGATTCAAACCACAGATACACTCAGTCAGGGATAAAACACACTTTGTATTTCCTGCTTATGGACAATGTCTTTAAAGGGACATAATCACTGGACATACAACCACTATACAGAAGTTGTCTCCCATAGACTATATATGACATACCCCAAGCATGGCCTTGGTGGACTTACAATGATATGCTGATTTAAGAGACAACCCTTGTCACTTTAAAAACTTGCTGAGAGGAGACTGCCTTAAAAGAATTAATGTGCCGCGTGTTGCCTTTTAATTTGTATTCATTCCCCTGTTATAAACCTAATAGAATACCTTAGGCTCACCATTGTAAATATTATCAATACAATTTTAGTCAAGACATAACGCCAGTTGGCACTCACTTGGCAGTGGGCCTGAAATGTCTTACAAATCAATTGTGATGTCATGTGTGGTGACCCTGTCCCACCTGAAGGTCTCCATGTTAAAGCAAACAAACCTCACACAGTCTATGTAATTATCTTATTATCAAATCTACCTTTCATAGAAAGACCTGTTTACCCACCTGTTCCCCACGCACGCTAGCAGAAAGCCCTTTGTAAGGCGATCACAGATCTTGACACCTGCTATTCAATTTTAATCCTGCTATGAGGACATTCCCTTCAGTCAATACAGGCCCCAAAATAGTCTAGTCTGGTTGTTCCTCATTTAGATATGCATAGCATTTTGGAAAGACCAAGATCAATTTTAGGATCAGGCATGAGCGGATAGGTCTGATTCTTGCCGGATAGGTCTGATTCTTGCCGGTTAGTGTTAAAATGACCGAATGTGTTATAATTTATTCATTGGACCATTTGCCGGTTGAGATGTATGACGTCAGCTCTGTAAACCGGTAAGTTGTGTATGCATGTCTGTGTTTTTATAGTGTCAGTGTGTGCGACAGTGTGTGTGTGTGTGTGTGTGTGTGTGTGTGTGTGTGTGTGTGTGTGTGTGTGTGTGTGTGTGTTTAAAAGTTCACTTGGTCCCTACTTGATCAGAGTGCTGGTTATATTAAATCGATCTATGTAAGCAGGTAATTGCTTTTTTCTAAGTGCACTCGGATTGTGTGTTCTTTTCAAGCACAGATAAGCTAGTGGCAACAGACAGTGCGCGCGTACATAGAAACGCCGAGGCTTTTGTCCACGTATGGGTTGATCAAAGCGCCGTGTACATGAATGCACTTAGATCTTTGTAGTCAAGTCACGACGACCTAACCATAATTGAAATCTGTCTGCATAGAATTCTAAAAGATATGTTATAAAAAGAAATAACAAGCCATTATGCTCGGGACGTGCCCACGCAGGGCTGTCCCCTACCCACATTGAACCTCACTGCATTGACAATTTCTGAAGACCCTCTCTTGTCAAGCGTAGCATGAAAAGAAATGGGGACAGTGTACTGAATTGTATGCATAAACGACTACTGTAAGAGGGTAGGCTAGCTAACAGAAAAATTGTGTTCCTCATAAATGGTCTCTGACAGTATATATCACATGAAATGTTATTTTATGTAGATGGTGTGTGTGTGTGTGTGTGATTGTGTGTGTGTGTGTGTGTGTGTGTGTGTGTGTGTGTGTGTGTGTGTGTATGCAACGTGGTGTAATGCTCAGAAATTTGCTCACAGTCCTGTTTAAGTGAATAACGCTGTCAATATGGCTTTATCATAACAAGCCATTATGCTTGAAAAAGGCTTTTGTCCACGCATGGGCTGATTCAAAAAGTCATGTACATGAATGCACTCATGTATTCAAGTCAGTATATGCGTGTTTATGTTAGTATGTACGTACGTGCGTGTGCATGTGTGTGTGTTTATGTGTTGGTATGTGTGTGTGTTGGTATGTGTGTGTATACGTGTGCGTGCGTGTGTGTGCGTGTGTGTGTGCGTGCGTGTCTGTCTGTAGTTATGTGTGTCTTGAGTGTGTGTGTGTGTCAGTGCATATGTGTGCGTGAGTGTGTGTGTGTGTGTGTACACCAGGTTTAAGACTAGTCAAGGCTGGCACATCTGTTTATAATAAAACGGTGCCTGACCTTGTACTGTGTGTAAACATATTCGGAGTATGCATAAGACGGCAGTCACCTTTTAGAAATTGTACTTGCAGTAAAATAATATTAAATAAGACCCGTTGGTCTGCTCGCTACGAGAGAGCTAACAAACAAAAGTAGACTAATACTCGTAAACACGGGTTATGTCTGGAGTCCGAGACTCTTGAGGATCTGACCTGTGTCCACTTATAAAAATCTAGGCTCGTGAGGATCATAGTCTCTGTAAAACCGCATATACTCGGTGCAAGGCAGGCAGATACTGAGGATTTTACCGTCTACAGACGATTTCACTTCCTGGTTCAGTGTATACGGTAGCCATGAATGCAGAGCTGCAAGGATCATGGCCATGGTCGCGATTTTAAAAACAAATTAACAGTACATGTTTAAGTGTTGTCAGAGACAATAGTTATAGAGAGAGACAATAGGAGAGGACTAATGTATCAAATTTCAATTAGGCCGCACTAATCATGGTCGCCACTTTTTCAAATTAACAGGGTTGATTCGGCATGGTGGGTCGGCATGGTGGGTCACAGATTTTAATTTCAATAAAGGCGAGATTTATAGATCGGTGCGGCCTTATTGAAATTTGATTCTTAGTCCTCTCCTATTGTCTCTCTCTATAATAATAATAACAATAATAATAATAATAATAATAATAATAATAATAATAATAATAATAATTTATATAGCGCTTAACCTCCAAATGAATGGTGCTCTAAGCGCTTTATAAGATCAAAAATCACAGAACAAAAAGTACAAGAAAGAAAACGCTACAATAAATGTTACAAAAACTAAAGTGACGGCCACATATCAAAAGCTCACACTCACACATACACACACACCGTTACAAGATCATTTACTGCCATAAGATTGCTAACGCACTGAAAATGCATCTAACTATACTGATATCTGCATAAGAAAACAGATAGGTCTTGAGCAGTGATTTAAAAGCAGACAGAGTTGGGGCATCGATCTGACATGGGCTGAAAGTTCGTTCCAGGTGACTGGACCGAAATAAGAATGAAGGCACGCCGGTCCTATTGTACACTGGATCCAGCGTACAACATACATTTGCCCGGGACAACGAACCAGTCAGTACGGTGCTTCATTGGCACACTTGATTTTCAGTCGCAAATTCTCAACATTTGCACACACGCACGTGTAGGATCAAAATTAACTCATTCGAGACGTGACGCCTCCGGATACGCGGCAATGATAAGCCGCGTATCCGGAGGCGGCACGTCTCGAATGAGTCAGTTAAGCATTGTTTTGCGCTGTTCCACCCCCCACCCCCCTCTCGAATGTTGTCTTTCTCAGTCATGTGCATAGGCGTCACACTGCTAACACGTTTAACCCGTTCAGTGCCAGCTTATGCTGACTGCTGAGTAATTGAAGACAAAACAACAACAAAAAAAAAAAACAAAAAAAACCTCTCTTCTAAATGTCCCATGAACATGATTCAAAGTGGTGTCAGCCAGAGGCATAGGTCATTTGCATGATGATGAGGATGAAGATGATATGATGATATAAATACCTCTTGCAATTTGGGTAATGTTCAGATTTGAAGTTCTCGGCACTGAAAGGGTTAAAATGGGGTTTGGGGAGGGCAGTGCTAGTCTTTGAAAAGGAGACGTGGAAGGACACAATCAGGATACTGACTGCACAAAATCCGTCAAGCAGTCAAGCGGAGCACCGCCAGACGGGTGCCGATATAACCAAAGACAAGAAACACGCGGTAATCTAACCCGGCATGTTGCCTCCCGCTCTGTGTGGCAAGAAACCTTACGCCGTATTTATTACTGGCCTGGTACCTGCGCTTCTATATGTCCCCAAATATCTACGCTTAGCAAACGTAGAATGATTCTTTGGGAAACTGATCTCGCATGGTGACCCACGTCAAGCTAATTTGTGTGTGTGTGTGTTCAGACATTTAATAATAATAGATTTTTATATAACATCTAATCTCCTGACAAAGCTCTAGGCGCTTTCAATGGACACACAGTGTGCAAATATAAATATACACATAAGTATTAACAAGATAGACAAACAAATCTAAGCGACCACATAAACACGAGTGTGTATGTGCACATACACGAACACACACACACACACACACACACACACACACACACACACACACACACACACACACACAACACACACGCACACCGACACACACACATACACACACAAACAAAGAACGTGACACAGAAAACGACACACACACACACACACACACACACACACACACACACACACACACACACACACACACACACACACACACACACACACACGACACACACACACACACACGCACAGGTCATAGCGGCTCGGACATTACTCGTGAATAGAGTTATTCGGCATACTCAACTTAATGCCTTTGTTATGGGCTTAGTTTTTTTTGGCCGGTATAACATTTTCAGTTGAGAAAGCAGCAAACATTCTCTGCGTGTGGCACTGATTCTTTTTCCTGCGCTAGCCTCACCTATCTGGTTTGTGAGTATTCTAGGCAAACTTGTATCGTTACATTGTTGTATATAGTCTTGTGCATCTACTGTGGGAATTCAGGGTGAGTTTACCCGACCACATTTCGTAGTGCACCTTCATGTTTGTGTATGTATGTTTCTCCTGCCTACTTCCTAAGTTCCGGAGAAAGACATGGGTTATATATGAGACCTGATGCATCCTTTTTTGAGGATGTAGATGATCGTCTTGTTCTATACCTGCGTATTTCTCTGTGGGCTGGCGATTGGGTGCCTGATAGGCGGGGGCAGGGGATCTAACTGTTTGTCTGTCCAGCGCTGAGTAATTCCCCTTGGTATGTGTACATATATTATGGCCTAGTCACCTGTGACGCCGTACTGAAGTTTGCAAGAACGCGGGAAATGCTGTAGCGGCATTCTGGCCCGCAGTCCTTGAGTGGGAGCTATGATGCAATAAAGCCACGTGATTTAACGTTCGCAGACCCTGTCCGTAGGGAAGGTCTGCGGAGAGATAAACTTATAGGGCTCGGGAAGCTGACGTCATCACGCTAGTCGTGGCGGCCATCTTGAGAGGATACTACTACGCGACCTGCGAGCGCTCATAGGGAAATCGCTGTCAGGACTGACAATGTCAGGAAAGTCCTGCCGGACGTCCTATAGGCAATAACAGCAAGTCTTGCCATCACCAACCAGAATCTGTTTTTGTTTGTTTCGAAAGAGGAAGAAAAATCGTGAAGAAAAACGTGTTGAAACATGCTACTTCACTATCGTATCCTCTCAAGATGGCGGCTGACGCGCCGACGCTCCTAGGCAACGCGGGGAACTTCCCAAGCCCTATTAATCCAGACGCACAATTAAAAACAGCCGGCCTGAGACCACAGTACCGTACAGCAGGAGACTCGGTAACGAGGCGGCCGGATCAACTGTAGACTACACGACTAGCAGTTAAGTACCATTACCTGGTCGCCTGGGGGTGGGGGTGGGGGAGGGGGGAGGGGGGTGGGGGGGGGGAGGGAGAGAGCACTTCGGGTGTCACGCTGGAACTGACATGGTTGTTCTGTGTCCGGAATTATAACGTAGACTTGAGAAGACGATTAATCTCCTGAGGGCATTCGACATCAGTTAGGCCCGACTCGAGGCTACCACACACAAACACAGACAGTTTTTCTGCACTTTTATCATTGAAGGTCAGAAGCTAACGCATCACCAAATGCGCACAAGGCCATCGGGCCGACGTCGGCCGCCAAAATATCAAACCGGCAACTGGAGGGGGTGGGGGTGGGGGGGGGGGTGTGGAAGGGGGTTTCAAATACCCCAAAAAGGGACTTTATAGCATTTTAAAGAATTTTGGGTCGGGCAAAGCCCTGCCCCCCTCTCGATCCGCCCCTATAAAGTATCGAAAAGTGAGGGGGTGGGGAGGGGCTGGGGGTGGGTGGGGGTAGAAGGCCTTAATCGTGTGTGCACAGTATAATAATTTTCGGCCGCTACGAATTTGCAAGAACACGGCAAATGATGAGGAAAGGGGATGGCTGGTGTTTCCAAACCGCAACCCCCCCCCCCCCAAAAAAAAAAAAAAAAAAAAAAAAAAGAAAAAGAAAAAAAAAAAGAAAAAAAATCCGGCCATTGTCACATAGCATTTTGAAGCATTTTTGAGGGGGGGGGGGGGGAGAGGGGTGGGAGGCGCGTCTCACCGTGGAATATTGCTAAACTAAAGGGCCTTCTACATTATCCGGACGATCAAGGCTCCGTCAGTTGGCCACTGCGCTGTTGCGGATACACAATCATTCGCAGTAAATTTAACACAAGCGGCGATTTTCTTTATTGGCTGTAGACAACAACACAGTTCATTCACATAAATGAATATGACAATATTCTTTACGTGTTTGTGTGAAACATATGTTATATTTCAATGCAGACTAAAATACACAACAGCAATTTCTCTGCGGACCTAGTTTGTTGTAGAAACAATCCAAAATGGCGGACACATTTTTAGAAGAAAGTTTATCAGCTCATTAATATCAAATTAAAACGCCACAGGCCACTGCAACAATGTCGGAAGACACTGTGCAGAAGTCCAGTGAGGTTTTGGTTCAGTCCGACGTTGTGAAAATATGCCAGGGCCTGAAGAAGCAGAAGTTACGTCTGCTTTCTCTGCGGGAATGCCACATGGAGGACTCGGATCTGCAGCGTGTGCTGAAGTTGGTTGGCTCCTCTGGCACCCTGCAACAGCTCACCCTCAATGTCGGCATGCTGACAGTGCCCCGACACGTCGAGCTGTTGTCTGCCAGTGTCATGAAGAATCAGAGCTTGGTCGGACTTCAGTAAGAAAATTCGGACATATTAGCGCACCTACCACGTTACATTTCAGTTATTTTCGGCCGTCATTTAAAAACAAACAAACAAACAAAAAAAAAAAAAACCAACAACACACACACCACAAAAAGAACACATCATAACTCATTTCAGCCGATCTCTGCCCAAGGACCTCTTGCTTATCAGCATGTCACTAAGAATTATTTTTTGGGTGCTTTGTCCAGTGTACATGGTAGTTGTCTGGGCGATGACGGCATGAAGCTGCTGGGTAAAGGGCTGCTTAGCCACCCCAACATCGTGTCACTGGACGTTGGTGACTGTCAGCTGGGCGACTCTGCCATTGATGTGTTGTATGATCTTCTGCTGCCAGAAACCAACAGACCAGGTATTGTGGGATCAATATCTCATTTGCAGTGTTTTATTTTAACGTTGATAGCTGAAGAGTGTTAGCTGGGGAAGTTATTGCTAGTCATCTACAAGGCTGATGTCTGGCAGACTGTGTATAAATATCATAGCATATAAAAATAAAATAAAACCATCTACTAGTCCCATGTAATATTCTGAATTGTTTTCCATTGGTTTATTTGTGTTGTAAGATTGAAACACCTGCTTTTTTACATTAAAGGAAAATGTACAATATAGGATAGGCAATGTTTGTGCTAGTTTTTTCACAACCACAATTTTCGTTGTTATTTTCCTGACCACAAACAGTCAACAGTGAAAACAGTCATCATGTATTTTCCGTTGGATTTCAAGCCCGCCATTGTTAACCCTTTGCTAAAAAAGCCCTCTCTAGACCCTAACAATCTACCTGTCTCAAACCTCTCTTTTCTTTCTAAGATTGTTGAGAAGGTTGTGTTGTCTCAAATTCTCAACCATCTGAGCCTGAATCATCTTCTTAGTCCCAATCAGTCTGCTTACCTTGCAGGTCATTCCACTGAAACTGCACTTGAAAAAATTCTGAATAATCTCCTGGAGACTCTTGACGATGGCAAAGTATCTGTTCTTGCACTGTTAGACCTATCTGCTGCCTTTGATAAGAATGACCATGACATTTTGCTACAGCGTCTCTATTCTGTGTATGGCATTCATGATACTGCTTTATCATGGTTTAGATCATATCTGACAGACAGAACTCAATGCATAGTAGTTAATGATAAGCTTTCCAGATCATCCACCCTGCGCTTTGGCATGCCACAAGGTTCAGTTCTTGGACCAGTCCTCTTTACCCTGCATGTTCAGCCTCTGGCCAGTGTCTTTAACCATTTTTACATATGGGTCACTCTTCTGAAAACTGCTCAGCTGCAGTGCATGTTCTTCAAACACAAAAACCAACGCTGTTGTTATATTTTTCACTACAGTTTTGCTACTGTTTGACTTTACTATGAATCAACTAATTAGGGTAATGGTACTGACTCCATTTGTACATTTAACACTATCTTTTTAGAGCGCGTTTTTCCTGACTGTTCTGTTTTCCGGCACCTTGGTGTGTGACATGGCTAGTGGTTTTAAAGAACCTACCACAAAGCACTGCACTTGCTCAGAATTAATATTTTAAACCCCAGAATAGTGAAGATAATTGATATTTCCGTACCGTAGATTTAGGTTACATTTGACAGAATGAGGCTTTTGTGCGACGATACATCAGTAAAATTGCTGTCCCACACTTAACACGTGGTGTAAACACAATGTAGCACTCCCCTCAACGCTGTTTTGTACAACAACATGCTGTGTAGAGACGTGTGTATCAACACATACGAAAAAAGGGTCTATTTTTTAACCTTTACAACTTAACCCTGGTGAAATAAAGAGCAAATGAAGCTTGTCAATGAAGACAATCGTAAGAAACCCGTCTGGCGTGATCGGAATTGCGTTACGGCTGGGTACACTTCGAGAACTCTTTCAAGGATGAATAATGATTTTGCCCTACTTCCGTGGATGAATATATACACACCACAGTGGGGCTGTGCGATCCGCAAGCTATTTTGGGTGCCTCCCCAGCACGCACAGTATCTTGGGCAAATATTGGTCCATATGCTGGATAATGGCCGATATATTGGGCCAGTATGCGAGAGCTTAGCGCCATGCTGAAACCAACACGCGCGCCGGTATCGCGTGAGCCCGCGCGCGCGCCGGTATAATCAATCTTGGTGCCAAGCTGGAACAATCACGCGAGCCGCCGGAGGCTGTACCGCGCCCGCGCGCTGCTTCGACTGCAAATGTTGGCACACGATAGGCGAGCCAGTCTGGCCCAATTCGCAACATTGACAGATGAAATTTTAAATCTAGCCGACATTTATCTTGAAAATAAATATACAACGGCAATCTTTTACCATAGTTTGGGCACGCCGTGACTTTTTTTTTTGGTTTAAATAATTTTTTTTATATAACATTTATTCGCCACATTCTATGTTTTGTCAGACACTGCATTGCATGCCGGTATCGATAGCACCTGCTGCGATTATTTCCGCCAAATTTGACTGCAGATCAAGGCTACAAATTCCATTGCCAGACCAAGTTCCAGCTTTCTATCTTCTATATTTCTTTCGCTGACGCCACGTGCACTTGCTGATTAAGGTATACGTACGTGTATAGTACGATTTTAAACTTCTCCTTGAGAAAATATGGATTTTAAAGATGAGTCGTACTGGTCGAAGAGGAGAAAAATCAGGAATTCCCACTACAAGATCGTGCAGAGCTGGAGAACCTCAACACAGTCCTAGACAACGCGCGGCGACCAGGAACAACATGGTAATTATACATTTGAAATCTGAATATTGTTTGCATTTTCTTGTTTTGTGGTGTGCTGCTTGGGTTGATCAATTTAGTTATGTAGCTGGAGGTTTAAAAACTAATATTTTATTATAATTTACATGCAGTTTTGTGTTTCGTTTTATGCTTTCTGCTCTATGCAGGAAAACTACAGAGAAAGGTAAATTTTGATTGTGATTCTTTTGGACAAATTTTATTTGTAAAAACCGTTTTATTTTTTTTCTGTGTGTGTTTGCAGATTCTGTACTTATCCCATTGGAGGCTTGGACTTTAAAGATTGTGTACGGAGGACAATGCCCTTTTTGATGAGGACAAGTCAGTGTCTGGATATATTGTACAACCTCACTGAAAAAAGGGGAATGAAGCCTTCAGCAGACTGTGTAACTTGCACAACGCAATGATTGGTAAATTATAATTAAGTAATTAATGCTCTGTTTTATTATTAAAACAAGATAGGATAAAACATAACCCACAAAGTCCCTTCTATATGAGTGCTGTCCTCGCTTTTGTCTTTGATCTGATTCTGATGTTGAATTATCTATTGAAAAAGTCTCACAGATCTGCCAATGCGTCAGTGAGTTCTATAATGCCTCAGTGCGCGAGCATGACTTGGCCCCGGTAGCTGGACTCACAATCCAGGGGAAAAAACGGATTTGTTCAATAGCATGTCCGTTGAAAGGTCCTGGTAAATCAAAGTGGCACAGTTGGAGTGCGCCTGAGTTGATCAGTGTTCAGGTCGTACTCCATAGGCAATAGATTTCCCTGTCCCCCATAACCCGCCCGTCAGGGCCGTCCATGATCACCTCGGTGCTGTGGACGTTAAACCCGAACTAACCAACCAACCATGACTTGTGACCCAGTTTCTCGGCTGGCCTGGAACAAACTAAGTGGCCAAACTGAAACAGCCGTGTGACGCGTATGTCAAGACATACGCGCCACGCGGCTGTTTCAGTTTGGCCACTTAGTTTGTTCCAGGCGAGCCGAGAAACTGGGTCACAAGTCGTGCTCGCACACTGAGGCAGCGAGTCTCTCAGCTGTCAGGCTAGCTGATGAGCGGGCTTCCTGCAAGGCGCAGTACAGCAGGAAAAATGACTACCTTTTGTTTTCATGACTTTCTTATTTACCGTTCTAGTGTGTGATGCAAAACTTTGTGAGATCTGTTTTTTTCTCTTTATTTCCACCTTATCCTGCTGGCTACTGGTTTGTCACAACTATAGTGTGTTTGGTGTCAGTGTGTTGGGCAGAATGTCCGCTTTTAAACAAACAAAGCTTTACTCACAAACCAGATAGGTGAGGCTAGCGCTGGCAGAATTGTATAACAAACCAAGGGGAATTACTCAGCGTTGGACAGAACAGTTAGATCCCCTGCCCCCGCCTATCAGGCACCCATTCGCCAGCCCACAGAGAAATACGCAGGTATAGAACAAGACGATCATCTACATCCCTACCCCGCCTATCAGGCACCCATTCGCCAGCCCACAGAGAAATACGCAGGTATAGAACAAGACGATCATCTACATCCCTTAGGGATGTAGATGATCGTCTTGTTCTATACCTGCGGGATGTAGATGATCGTCTTGTTCTATACCTGCGTATTTCTCTGTGGGCTGGCGAATGGGTGCCTGATAGGCGGGGGCAGGGGATCTAACTGTTCTGTCCAGCGCTGAGTAATTCCCCTTGGTTTGTTAAACAAAGCTTTGCATCACACACTTGAACGGTACATAAGAAATTCATGAAAAACAAAATGTAGTCATTTTCCCTGCTGTGTACTGCGCCTGGAACAAACTAAGTGGCCACTTCTAGCGCTGGGCCAAACAGCCGAGGTGATTGATTTGTCAAACATCATTTGTCATGACGCAAGTTTTAGTTTTTACGTATTCATTTAGTTTTACATGATATGAGTTTCACTTCATAGGCTTGTGAAAATTGTGTCAAAACTAGAACTCCATAGTACAATTTCAGTCTTGCTATAATTTGTGTGAAAGCAGGTTGACACTGGTCACCTGCATCCACTTCTTAAAGCGCGTCGATGTGTGTGTGCGTGCATGCACGCGCGCTCCAAACATCTCCAAGAGGCGCCTGGAGTGCGCATGAGGATCTATTCCTCCTGGAGATGCGCGCATGTTTGTGTGAGAGAGAGGGCCACTCGTGCAAGAGAGAATGCCGTCATATTTTAGAGCTCATTCAGATGTTGGAACCTGCACTGCAGGGAGTTAGCACTTTATAAATTTAATTATTATTATATTTAGAGTATTAGGTCAGTATCTCCGTAGTGACGGAGTTGCCTCTTTTACGTCACCGCCGGTCTGACTTTCTCTAGAAGTAAAGTTTTTTTTAGTGTTTTAATGCTTTTCTGAAAAGAATTAATTTTTACTAAAGAAGTTGAAAGGATGAAAAGCTGGCTAACGAACTTATCCAATGTCTTTCTCCAAACTAGCTATAGGTTCAAGTAATTATGACAAAAATTACGGTCTCTAATCTGGGTCAACCGACTTCCTATAAACGGTTGTTTATGTCTTCAATGTGTCATTCAATATGCTCGGAGGTTGTCTTAGCCGCCACCCACTTAAAGTATTTCACCAAGACCAAGTTTTAAATTCAAGCTTGTGTGTACAGAAATATCAAAGATAAGAACTCTTGTTTACATACATATGCACGCATACATTCGCACATACGGCGCTTCACGCCAAATGTACGTTCAGCAGCGAAGTTAGTGTAACTAGACATGACGTAATTTTTATCTTGTTGCTTCAATTAGAGGTTTAGCCTGCTTGCCTTGACATGGACATGCTATTAAATTCGCCCCACTGCGACCTTTCCTAAAAGCTCCTTTATATAAATAGAAGGGACTTAAAAGACTTAAAAGAAAACTGAAGTCCAAAATGGGATCAAACCATTCAAGTGACTGCATGGATATTGCAAAACTGGCCGAAGTGAGTCTTTGTTTTGGGTCATCTGGGTTTTTAGTTTTAGCCATTGCCCGTCATGAAACATGCATCAATTGGTATTTCTCTGAGACTAAGCAAGCCACAGTCTTCTGTAAATGTTCAGACTTAGCCCAAGGGTACTTTCCACAGTATAAACACCAATTTCAGTGACCTCTCTTAAAGTCAACTCTACAGGATTCAGTAATCAGACATGCATTTTATTTTCAGATGGTGTGAGAAGGTGCCATGGTAGTGCAACAGACATAGGCCACGATTTAACTAAATGGCTTACTCAGTTACTGGATCAATTGATCGCGATGGGAATAAGCAGGTGGGAGGCGGCAAAGCGAGCACACACAGACTGACAGTGAATTAGTACAGTTTTAGTTTCTCTGCAAGCTGCTAAACCCTCTGGCTATCAGTACTGCCTGACATTGTGATGATTCCTGCAGGACACAGACTGACAGTGATTAGTATAGTTTTAGTTTCTCTGCAAGCTGCTAAACCCTCTGGCTATCAGTACTGCCTGACATTGTGATGATTCCTGCAGGACACAGACTGACAGTGATTAGTATAGTTTTAGTTTCTCTGCAAGCTGCTAAACCCTCTGGCTATCAGTACTGCCTGGCATTGTGATGATTCCTGCAGGACACAGACTGACAGTGATTAGTATAGTTTTAGTTTCTCTGCAAGCTGCTAAACCCTCTGGCTATCAGTACTGCCTGGCATTGTGATGATTCCTGCAGGACACAGACTGACAGTGATTAGTATAGTTTTAGTTTCTCTGCAAGCTGCTAAACCCTCTGGCTATCAGTACTGCCTGGCATTGTGATGATTCCTGCAGGACACAGACTGACAGTGATTAGTATAGTTTTATTTTAGTTTCTTTGCAAGCTGCTTAACCCTCTGGTTATCAGTACTGCCTGACATTGTGATGATTCCTGCAGGAATCATTGCGACTTATAGTGCAATACAGACAGCCAAAGGGTTAATCATACCTGTTGTCATCAGATTTATCATATTAAGTAGAAACTAGAATGTAGTGCATGTTTTGTGATTTTGTTAAAACTACAATTTCTTTTGTTATGAAACGTTATAAAATATATGTTGTGTAATGGTTATATATGGTATAGATCTGTCATTTCTGTCTACCATCTTAGAATTTTTAATTAACTTTTTTTCCGGTCAAAGCAACATCAACTTCAAACATTGGACATTAATTTCAACTAAACTGTCCATGACAGAAGAAAATTAAACTAATTTTGATTGCAATATTAAGTTTCATTCTGATTCAAATATTCAGTTTGCTACACTGTTAAGTCAGTCGGGCCAAGATGCTTGTAAACATATTGTTTATTTTTACAAGTATAGTTTGCCTGATCACTTAAGCTTGCCTCATGTTTTTTTGTTGTTGCACATAACATTTTAATAAGACATACATGTTTTGTAACCATCTGTTGCAGAAGTGTTTATGTTTGAAAAGTGATGGCAGCTACTGGCTAGTTTAGGGCTTTCAAGCAATGTAGAGCAAACCTGCTTTTAGTTGCAAGTTATTAAAATGCTAACTGGCTGCATGCATGAACTTTTACTCCCCTCCCCATTACACTTAAGGTTTTATTTGATACTATTTTTAACCCATTCAATCCAGAGGCTGATTTTGTCAGATTTGCTTGAAGGCTACATTACAAATTTTGCGACAGATTAACCATTTTAGTTTATGGGTAGTGCCAGAATAGCTTGGTGTCTCAGGTGCCAAGCTATTCTGGCACTACCCTTGAATTATCATAGTCAAATTAATTTCAAGCATGTGTGTATTAGGATGAAAAGGGTTAATAAGGACAATTCATATGAGATTCTCTTCTTTCTTTTCATAACCAATGTTGTTTGTGCCAAATCCTGTATGTTTAGGAGGAAATTTAGTCTCCAATCGAATTATGTCAGTATATTCTGTTAATCTGTATGAAAGTTATTTATGGGAGCAGGTAAAAAATGTGCTGTGTACAAAATCTGTTATGTTTACAGATTGTCAGTACCTGAACATCTGTGTGTATGTACATTCAGAGATGGTTTTTGTATGTCATGTATCAGAACAATTGTTTTCTTAATTCAATAATTGTGGGCTTTTTTTTTTTTTTTTTTACATTTTGTGTATTGTTACAGACAGGTTTCTTTTTTGTGTGAGGGGGGGGGGATGTAATTAATCCATTGAATCCTGCCTGAGGGTGATTTATTTTTTAACTTAGATTGCCCTGTGAAAGGTATGTTATGGGTAAGGATATATATATAGATCAACCATTTTAGTTCAAGGGTGGTGACAGAGCTGTGCACCAAGCTGTTCTGGTACTATTCTTGAGATATCATGGTCAAATTATTTCAGGCAGTAATGTATCAGGATGGAAAGGGTTAAATGAGATAATCATTGTCCTTCATTTCGGTATAGTTAGTGTTTTCTTTTCATAAAACTGAAAATCAGATTAAACTTGTGCATCACTGTGAATCTGAGTTCAGGTCTTTCTTTTTAAGTTGTGTTTTGAGTTACATATTTTGATGAACGTTTGATTTGATAACTATCAGATTAATATATATATGTTTGCATGATGGTCTTTTTCCTCAGAAAAAAAGCTGGATTAAATTACCAATATCCAAATCTGGGACACTACTATTCATGTTGGAAAAAGGTTGGCAGAATATTTGCTACATGTTGGCACCAGAATGGATTAAGCATGGCACTATATTGGCAGCCAATATTCACCATCCTGGCCCTAGGATGGATCCATCTTGGCACTATATTGGCAGCCAATATTCACCATCCTGGCCCTAGGATGGATCCATCTTGGCACTATATTGGCAGCCAATATTCACCATACTGGTTCTAGGATGGATCCAGCTTGGCACTATATTGGTAGCCAACATTCACCCGATACTGGGCCAACAATGGATCCAGCTTGGCAGCCAACATTTACCCGATATTGGGCCAACAATGGGCCATTTTGCGCTTCCAATATTGGACCAATATTGCCACCCATATATCGGCCCAATATCTGAGCCAATATTGGGCCAATATTGGACCTATATTGGTGTGCTGGCTGGGTCCGTTGTTTCCGGTTGATCGATCAGGTACGTGTACCGCGTGGTGTGAACCCCGGAGCAGCGTGTTACGTGCGAGGCATGATGCATGCATAAGTAATTTTATATTAAGCTGCTATCATCTTCCGAGATATTTCTACAATTTGCTGTTCACAGACTGTAAACTGCATGCAAGTTTCCTAAACTTTAATGAGGAATAGTGGGGGCAGTTGACAGAAAAAACCAAACAACTAGCACTGTCATTTTTGATCCCCATGTCACAGTTATGAGCAGTTTTCAGGAGAGTGACCCATATCACATCATGCGTTTGTAGATGATACTCAGCTCCATGACTCATGTTCACCTGATCAGATTATGGGCACAGTCGAAAGCCTTCAGGAGTGTGTCTCAGAGACTAAGATGTGGATGACTGCAAACAAATTACAGTTGAATGGTGGAAAACCCGAGGCCATGCTCATTGCTTCCCTGAGGTTGACGAAGACACTGACACTCCCCCAGTCATTACAAATCTGTGGTGCCACTGCCCCCTTCTCCCCCCATATAAAAAATCTGGGTGTCACACTTGATAGTAGCCTGTCCACGCGCCTTCATGTGAACAACGTTTAGAGATCCACCTATACTGAACTGCAACGTGCTGCTTCATTCTGTCACTATCTGACATCTGAAGCAAATAAAGTACTTGTCTGCACTTTTGTTTTGTCTAAATGAGACTTTTGCAATGCTCTTTTGGCTGGGTGTTCCCAGTGTCTGATTGGAAAACTGAAAACTCAACTGCTAGGTTGATTCTTAGAGTCCCGAGATGGGATCATATCAAAACCCATCTGTCTACTCTTCACTGGTTACCTGTAACAGCTAGGATTCAGTATAAAGTTGCATGCATGACTCACAGTTGTGTTACCTGTTTCTGCCCACACTACCTTGCCTCTCTTCTCCAGCTGTATATGCCCTCAAGACAGAACTTTCACACTGCTGCCGACTCTCGAGTCATACGCATTCCTCTTGTCAAAACAAAGTCATTCAGTGAGAGGTCATTTAGGTACCAGAGCCCAGTTGTTTGGGATGACCTCCCATGTGAACTGAGATAGGTGGATTCGAGACAGGCATTCAAGCGAGCCCTAAAGACTCATCTTTTTTCTGTCTGCTATGAATGACTTTTGTCACAGACTTTTCATGTTGAAGTCATCTCTATCTGTATTAAAAGTAGTGCGTGTGTGTGCACGGGTGCGTGCATGAGTGTGAGTATGAGTCCATAAGCGTAGCATTTTTGAATGGTGACTTTATAGATTGTTTATAGAGTGCGTTGTATTTTGTTTTTTTGGTTGTGTTGTAGATTGCGTTTTTGTAATTAGTTATTTTTGTACAATTAGTTTTTGTTAAGCGCCTAGAGCTCTAATCCGAGGTAAGGCGCTATACAAGTACTCATTATTATTATTATTATTATTATTATTATTATTATTATCATCATGTATTAAGTCAGTCTTGAAAAAATCTTTAGGGGTGTAAAGTTGGGGTTTGGGGTTACTCCGTTAATGATTGATGTTCCAATTGACCAGGGACAGTAGGTTGAGGGTAGTCTCCCTACAGACTTCAGGCATGGGAATTAGAAAAGTGAAAAAAGTCTGAAACTAGGGGGGTCCGGGGGCATGCAAGACGGGAAGCAAGCATGAAAAGAGTGCGTTCAGTGTTGTATTGCCCGCTTCCACGGTAAAGTAACGACTGCGTTACAGCCACAATAGGTGATGCGTAACTCTAGCGGGCGGCATATCACTTGAACGAATGCCTCGCAGTGTATAATGATCGGTGCTCAGTTACTTTTTGCACCCCAATTTTGTTTTTCGGCGGACTATTTTTTTTTTTTTTTTGGCGGCTGAGCAATATCATTTCTGTGGAAATTTGCCTTTAGGCGGACAATTCCCATGCCTGAGACTTGTCTAACTACGTTTGTAAAACGTTGATTCATGTGACTTCAATGACTGGACAAAATACTAACGGATTTTCCCGTGCTATTTGTAACAATAAACAAAATACGTCACTTCCCTAGAGTTGTGCGGGAAAAAGAATATTTACAGGCAAACTTATACAGTTACACAAAGTTACACATAAACCATGATACATGATTTTTTTTAACAAAAACTATCAATTGGGGGAAAGCAGAATGGCTAAAAATAGTCCCTCATGGCTGAGAAAACTGTTCAGTATGAACCCATGACTGTGGAGGGAATTCCATCAGGTCAAAGTTTACATACTGTTTATTTTTGTATGTGATAAGTTCAATGTTATTGTGATTATATTTCACATGTTCACTATAAATAACTTCATAGACAAGTCATGTTTTAAAAAGAAAATGCTATGCATTGACTTTCAGGGTCATATGAAAGGTCACCTTACACGGACGTCATTTGTCGCTGAGTAAGCTGAGAAAAGGCATGGTTATTTTGAAGTGAACAAAGTAGGCTACGGTGAGGGTTGAGGAGGGTGTTTGAAATAGGTTCATGGGGAAATTTACAATGCAACTTCATAATGGATAATTACAGTATTTTTCAGATGTAGCAGGTATCTCACTCTCTACAACGGTACTTGTCAATTCTAACTGGCATTTCGTACTGGCTGCAATTTTTTCCACTTTATTTGCCTGAAAAAAAGTAAAATACTGAGAATTGCTGGTTAACGCAAACACTGAATAAAGTCTGCATCAAGATGAAATTGAACTGTGGTTTATTTTTGTTTTACTTCATCCATAGCCTTGACGGAACTAACCCTCAGTGCCAACCCACGAATCTCAGCCCAGGGATGGGCACAGCTGTCCATGGCCATTGCCAACTGCACCACACTGCGTGTCCTCATGGTCGACTACAATCCGCTTGGTGACTACGCAGCATCTTGTCTCCTTGTTGCTGTGGCAGCCACACAGAACATGGAAGTTTTGGACCTAGAATCATGTGGCCTGACTGAACACACTGCACAGGTGAGATGGTGTAGGTTGTGGTTTTATATTGATCCTTTGGCTGTCAGTAGCGGTTTTTGTCACAATTCCTGCACAGGAATCATCAAGACAAAAACTGCTAACAACAGCCAAAGAGTTAATGTCAATCTGTCTTCTCTTTTAATGATAGGTAGATCAAGGATAATATCTGAAAATTACTGCTTTTTTTGTTTGGCACCTTTTCAGGTACCAAACTAATCAAACGCTACCAGTCAGCTACCATGACTGAAGATCTCCAGTAGTTGGTAGTGGAAGTAAGAATGTTTTGACAGTGTACAGCAATACCTCCTATGAGCGGCCGCAAAAACAATTTGCTGTAAACAGCAAGTGGCCATTCATGAGAGGTTTGATGGAAACAGACCTATGAGTGCTTGAGACACTCAGAAAGGAACATATCGATCACGTGTCCACATTCTTTACATCAAAACAGGATATCCATCGGACATCTTCATGTCTGTATGATGTGTGATACATGTAATACTGATGCTGATGTTTTATTATCTTTTATGGTGAAACAAAATAATTTTTTTTGTCGGTGTGTACTAGTAAGCATTTGATGCATTTCTTGAAGCTGCAGTAAAGCTGCAGTATTAATAATTCTCCTGAAAAAGTGACTTCTTGATGCTAATCAATCTCTGAGAAATACACACACAAAGGCATGCATGCTGGCGCACATATGCACTTAATTCTCATGAGCCCCTGCAGTCTGCAAGGGCGCACAAGACTGTCAGTCAAGCTGGTGCGGGGGGCAAGAGAACGGTCTGTTGTAATTTTATATAACCTCGGTAGTAGATTATGTGACTGCACAGTAAACCTACTTGAAACAGAGATGTGGATATGGCTGAGTTGATAGCGCAGACCTTGTTGCCAGCTGCTCAGACATCTAGCAAGCTGATGGCATGTCCATCATTGTGTTACAACACAATGCCTGGGCTTTGTCAGAGTGCATGGTGGCTGGCTTGGTGGCAAGCACACGGTCAATGACCTGTTGCATGTGACTGCCTATCCTCGTCAGTCTGGCTGTGGCCGTAAATTGCAGGTACATGTACTTTTGCGGTTTTTGGCTCCGATACACTGACAGTTGATGGCGTTCAGCAGGTGACCATAAAATCAAATTATTTTATATTAAACATCATCCATGCAGTGTGGCTGTAGACAGGGATGATCACCCAAATCAGATTCTACTGTACTTTGTGTGCACCTTACATTCACATATACTGACGAGCAAAAGAAATGCAACATTTTTGGAATCATCAGAAACAATAAAGTAAATGTCGCATTTCTTTTGCTTGTTGTCGGTATTAAATATATGTAAAATCTAAGGTCATGTTCTGCAGTTGGCACCAAAAGTAAATGAGCATGGATTTATTTTCTTCAGTTGATCCTACATCTGGTTCAAAACCATCTGGGTGGGCTGAGCAAGATTGTGCTGAGTGGAAACAAAATGAAGAAGTCTACAGTGGATGCCATCAAGACCTACCTGCGTGAAAACCACATGGACACAGAAAGCGAGGGCACCACCACTGACCTTGACCTCACCCTCACCAGCATGACCTCTGATTCGGGGACAGCTTCGAGCAAGGTTTGTGTGAAATGTGTTCTTACTTGTTTTATGTAGGTGCTGAGGTTGTATGGCTGGTAACTATGGAACTGTTATTAAGACTTGTCTTTATTGCAGACAGTATTGGGAAGCTGTTGACTCATTCATTCAAGTTAGAACTTGTCCATTGAAAAATAATTACCAGTTCAGGACAGGGATACAACATGCATGCTAGTTCAAGGGTTGTGCCAGAATAATGTTTCAAGCTATTTTTGCACCACCCTTAAGCTATCTTGATCAGTCCATCTCCTACCCAGTAAGCAAAGGTCCTTGGGCCAATGACGGCCACAGTGGGCCCTCACACGGCTGTGCATGGGCCCACTGCGGCTTTTGTGGGCCTAAAGATGTTTTGCTACTGGGGTATCGACATGGGGGTGAATGTGTTAAAGGAATTCCTCTGAAAATAGAGAATAATATGTAGTTTTTATATGTAGTCACAATACATGCATGCTTAGATACTGTTTTCCTGTTTTTTTCAGGACAAGTCCTCTTCATCCTCCTCCAGCTCCAGTTCTGACAGTTCGTCATCAGACAGTGATGATGATGATACATCCACCATGAAAGGTTCAGAGGCGGGCGACTCCACCAAGAGTGGAATGACGGACAAGGAGAAGGGGGATGGAGAGGAGAAAGAAAATGATGAAGACGCAGACAGTTTGGGGGATGAACTGACTGAAGTGCCCATCTATTACGCCTGATGATACGTTGACTGTTCTCGCTTTCATTGTTTCAATACACTTCATCCCTACGTATGCAGCCATTGGTGCTGTAAACAGTACTGGTGGCTGCATGCAGAAGGAGGTCAACTGATTTTCCCGCATTTACCAGTTACCATAGATTGATGAACCATGATTGTGAAGGATAAGTTCCCGACTAGAACGGACTCTGAACTGTCATTGTTAACCCATTCAGCCCCAATGCACTACAGCAGGAGATGGATTGACCATGATAATTCAAGGGTAGTGCCAGATTAGCTTGGTGCCATGAGGCGCCAAACTAATCTGGCACTACCCTTGAATTGTCATGGTCGATCCATCTCCTGCAACTGGTATACAGTTGTTAGGTGACGCCTCCAAAATGTGGAAAATGCGGGTTGATCTGTTCTTTGCGGAGGTGTGTTGATTGCAATCACTGCCTGTGTTGTTCTTAGAATGCCATGCCAGAAGAGTGGTGGGTTTTATGTTCGTATTTGCATGCAGTATTTTGGCTGAGTCTTGGCTTGACTTCGCGAACGAAGATTTTATAGGAGTTGCCCACGACGTCTGCAGGCCTGTTCGTGGCTGCGGAGGCCAATCCGAGACAGGCAGGTTCGACCGCAGTGGCTGCAGGGGAAGGTATGGCCAGGGTTCTGAGCTGCAGCATCTCTGTTTTTTCTCCTGAGCCGCTTGTCCTTAAGGCTAGCTCTGTGAGAGTCCTCAAAGGAGACAGCTGCCTTGTAAATGGTGGAGCGCCAGGTGTCACGGTCCGCAGCAAGCGAAGACCACTGGTGGTGGTCGATTTGGCAGGCACTAAGTGACTTCTTGAGACAGTCTTTGTATCTCTTCTTTGGTGCCCCTCTGTCACGGTGTCCAGTAGCAAGCTCGCCGAACAGGGTGATCTTTGGTAGGCGATGATCCTCCATCCTGGAGACATGCCCCGCCCAGCGGAGCTGTGTCCGCAGCAGCAAAGCCTCGATGCTCACAGTTTCAGCCTGTTCAAGGACCTCGACGTTGGTGACATAGTCACTCCAGTGAATGCCCAGGATGGTACGCAGGCAGCGCTGGTGGAAGCGTTCGAGGAGTCGTAGTTGGCTGCGGTAGAGGGCCCAGGACTCGGGACCATACAGCAGGGTGGTGAGGACCACAGCTCTGTACACGCTGATCTTGGTGCCTGTTTTCAGCTGTTGGTTGTGCCACACCCGCTTGAAAAGTCGCCCGAAAGCGCTGTTCGCTTTTGCCAGCCTGCTGTCAAGCTCCTTGTCCAGCTTGGCGTCCGACGTGATAACGCAGCCAAGGTAAGTAAACTGGTGCACTGACTTTAGTTCAGACTCGCCAATGGTGATGTGAGGAGGGCGATACACTGTCTTGGGTGCCGGCTGATGGAGGACCTCTGTCTTTTGCAGACTGACCTCGAGTCCAAAGAGCTGGGCAGCATCTGCGAAGCAAGACGTGATGCGCTGCAGGGCTCTCTCTGTGTGTGCAACGAGGGCAGCATCATCAGCAAAAAGCAGCTCACGAATCAGTTGGTCTAGGGTTTTCGTGTGGGCCTGCAGTCGTCTGAGGTTGAACAGGCTGCCATCGAGACGATACCTGATGTACACTGCATCGTCATCATCGAGGTCCACTGTGGCCTGCTTCAACATCATACTAAAAAAGATGGTGAAGAGGGTCGGTGCCAGCACGCAGCCTTGCTTTACGCCGTTGAGAATAGGGAATGGTTCTGAGAGGTCATTGTTGAGTCTGACCTGGCCTTGTTGGTCCTCGTGTAGCTGGACAATCATGTTGAGGAACTTTGGGGGACAGCCAAGTCGCTCCAGGATCTGCCACATGCCTTGCCTGCTCACAGTGTCGAACGCTTTTGTTAGGTCGACAAATGTTACGTACAGCCCTTTGTTCTGCTCGCGGCACTTCTCCTGCAGCTGTCTCAGCACAAAGACCATATCGGTGGTGCTCCTGTTTGCTCTGAAGCCACACTGGCCCTCTGGGAGTTGGTCTTCAGCGATGGCAGGTACCAGCCGATTCAGGAGCAGCCTTGCAAGGATTTTCCCAGCAATGGACAGCAGGGTAATTCCCCGATAGTTGGAACAGTCAGACTTCTCGCCTTTGTTCTTGTACAGGGTGATAACAACTGCATCACGGAGATCTTTTGGTAGTGTTCCTTCCTCCCAGCAGCAGAGAAAGAGGTCATGGAGCTTGTTGTGCAGTGCTGTGCCTCCATGTTTTCAGATCTCTGGCGGTATTCCATCAATGCCTGCTGCTTTGCCACTCTTGAGCTGGTGGATGGCTGTGAGGGTCTCTTCAGCGGTGGGCGGTTCGTCCAATTCAACCTTTACTGGGAGGTGTGGGATTTGTAGGACGACTGCTTCTTGAACAGTGCGCTCAGCGCTGAAGAGGCTCTGAAAGTATTCCGACCAGCGGTTCAAGATGGAGGTATTATCTGTGAGGAGTGCCTGGCCATTCGCGCTTCGCAGGGGACTTTGTACCAGGTGCCTGGGGCCATACACTGCTTTCAGTGCTTCGTAGAAGCCCCTGTAGTCACCATTGTCAGCGCAAAGCTGGGTCCTCTGTGCAAGTCTGGTCCACCACTCATTCTGGAGATCTCTGAGCTTGCGCTGGAGACTGCTGCAGACGAGGCGGAAGGCAGACTTCTTCACAGGGCAGGAAGGCTGGGCTAGGTGGGCCTGATGGGCGGCTCTTTTTTTTGCTAGGTGTTCCTGGATCTCTACATCGTTTTCGTCAAACCAGTCTTTGTTCTTCTTTCTGGCGAAACCCAAGACTTCTGCAGAGGATTTTGCAATAGCAGTTTTCAGTTGTTCCCAAAGTGTTTCAGGGGAGGAGTCTACTGGGTCCGCTGTGTCTTTGAGCCTGCGCTGTAAATCTGTCTGAAAGGCAGCTTTCACATCGTCACGCTGAAGGCTGGCAACATCAAGCTTTTTCTTGGGGGGCCTCCATTTCTTGGGTTTTGGCTTGAGGTGGAGCCTGAGTTTGCAGCGGACAAGGCGGTGGTCAGTGTGGCACTCTGCGCTGGGCATCACTCTGGTGAGGAGGACGTCACTGCGGTCCCTCTGACGCACTAGGACATAGTCGATAAGGTGCCAGTGTTTGGAGCGAGGATGCATCCAGGTCGTCTTTCGACTGTCCTTTTGCTGAAAAGTAGTGTTGGTGATGACCAGTTGCTGCTCCGCACAGAACTCCAACAGTAGGCTGAGTAATCAGGGTATTGTAACACTGTGAAAGGCAGGAGTAAAATTCCTCGTTCTCTGTGGGTGCTCACTGCACAATGTAAACAGTAGTGGTCACTTATACATGTACTGCTGTTCAAGTTCTTTTACACAAGAGGCTGAGATCAACCAGACATGGCAGTACATGGTCAGGGATTAGCCCTTTGGCTGTCAGCAGCGGCTTTTGTCATGATGCAGGAATCATTGTGACTAAAACCGCTACCTACAGCCAAAGGGTTAAGTTTGGGGTTGGTCATGGGTTACTGACACATACAAATTTTAAATGATGCACCACGCCAGTCATCTGACCAATCTATGTGTCAGACAGGCCAAATGTGTGTGTGCATGTGTCCTGGTTTGTTTGGTGTTTTCCAACAACACGGTTCATATAATTTCAATCATTCGCTGGATAGTTAGTTACCCCCTGCATAGTGGGCTTGATTTGGAAGATTGCTGTGCATTGTAAACATTATTATCGGTATATGGACAAATGTTTGTCTGATGATATATCAAGTAAATGCTGATTAGAATGGGGCTGGTCGGAAGCTCAGTAGAATGCAAATGACATCTTAGGCGGGCAGGCCTCAGACTCTGACAGTGAAGTTAACATGATAAACATTACATCACGTCTAGCCAAGCTAGCTTTTGTGGGAAGTGCCGTGTTATATTCAACTGAAATTTTGGATATGGCTAGCTTGGAGAAAGACATTGCATGCGTTCATTCACCAGCTTTGTACTTCAAATTTTTCGTCAAAATAATTCATCGCAGAAAAAAAGTCAAAACGAAAATTCATGACTTAGACAGTAACGTAATAACACTAAACATGTAAGTGTTATACGTTGTTGTTGATGTGATGCAAAGCACCAGACACACCATTGTTATACCTGAATTGACACAATGCTCTCTCTCCCTCTGCCTCTACTTTTCTTATCAGCCATATCTGCGAATGTTTTCTGCAAAAAAGTGCGAAAATGCATGCAAGCAGAAGCACATAATTTTACTGATATAGAAGAGACTTTGTGGGCTGGTTCATCCCATCTTGTTTAAATTCACACTATTTTTTCTTTAAACCGTTACATAATGAAGCTGATTTGTTTAAAATTTGCTTTTTGTCCTGTGAAGGTGTAATTACACATTAGGAGACAGATCATTTTAGTTCAAGGGACGTGCCAGAATAGCTTGATGCCTCAGGTACCAAGCTATTCTGACACCACCCTTGAACTATCATAGTCAAATTAATTTCAAGCAAGCAGGATGAAAAGGGTTAATTGGGAGAGACGAAAGAACTGAGCCTTTGGTGTTTTGCTCACACAGTCAAAGTGAGTCTATGCGAGGGATTATCCTCTGTGGTAAACTTTAATGTTGGCATTTTTTCAGAAACTATTCAAGCCATAGACTTCAAACATGGCACAGGGATACTTTATGGAAACACTTTTCTAGACATCTGAATGATCTTTCTCGAAGGGTCACATAGGGTCAATAAATAGGTCAATAAATAGCTAAAAAAATTATAATAGTTTGATAAATTCATCTTTTTTTCAAATACTATCTTAAGCTTACTGTGAGGCAAATTTGGTTCACATGCCTGATGTAATGACCTTCCTACGCATTACAATTTGGGTGGCCCCTCTGAAAGGTCAAGGGTTATAACAGATCCCCAAATGTGGATAGAATGTTTGTGTATAGCAGATCACCAAAATTTAAAATGTTGATGAAATGTTTTTATCCATCTTTTTTTGAAATTTTCAATTCAAAATTGGCACAGAGGTAATTGTTGATGAGATCTTTCATTACTTACTAAAATTGGTTGACCACTCATAATGGCCAATAAATGTGTATAAAGTTCACTTTAACAGAATATATGACTTCAATAGGATGGAAAAAACACGCAACACCATAATGTATGACTTTTCAGGTGATATGACCAACCTCTATAATTATATTAAGGCATGTTAACATTTGCTCATTTGAATGACCTTTGGTCAAGGTCAGTGGTATGAGAACCATGGGTCATGCACGTGTGCCACGAGAGCTTGGCTGTTCTCGTTTGTACTGTATTCATTGCGAGTAGGGCATATGACCCATTGTATACTGATCCAAACCTCATCCCTGCATGTTGATTTGCTTGGATTTGACCTACTGCAGTCAGATTAACTCATTCTGCCTCAGACACACCACAGCAAGATAAGGATCGACCATGATAGTTCAAGGGTGATGCTAGAATAGCTTGGCGCCTATGAACTATCATGGTCGATCTGTGTCCTGCACTGCAATGCAGTCTTCAGAGGACAACGGCAAAATTTGGGGATTTCGGTGTTGGGGTAGAATGAGTTAACTCGTTCGCGGCCAGCCACATGCAGATGCGCGGCATCAGCCACGGATCCGGATGCGGCTGTCCGCGAATGACTTAAAACTTAGGAAGTATTACAAAAAGACACTGCCTAACACTGTTTTGTGTCTGTGCACATACATTATCAGCAAAAATGCATGTGGCGACCATTCCAGAATGTACAGTTGTTGGTGTGGGCCATCTCAAAACACGTTTGTGTATGTACACGTGCATGAAATAGCATCTGGCGATGTAAAAAGCAGACGTGCAAACATTGGAAATGCTTTTTAGCAACCACTGTGAGTTTATTTTGGCCCTCCATTTCCTTCACTAGTGATTTTAGAAAATGTTCACTTTGTTCTAAAGGTATGCGTCACTACCCATGGTGTACAGTTATTTGTGGGAGTGTATGCTTGCATCCACTGTGATAAACAATCGACATGTTTTGCACTTTTTCATTTGCTGCAACATTGTGGAAGGTCTGTCCCTACAGTCCCAGTTTTTGAATGAGTGTAGTTTACAGTGTTCATCTTCTGATGTAATTTTTTTGTATGTGATATATTGTTAATGATGAATGCATAAGTGTGTTTGGATCACCAATAGATGAAATTGTTTTACTGTACATGAAAGCGTTTATATTCTCTACTTTCAACGTATTCAATATACCAGTAAATATTTTTGCACATGCTGACATGCACACACTCACACATTCTAACACACGTCATAAGGTTTCAGTTTACTTATGTTCTCATGGAAAAAATCCATTGTGCATTCGCCTTTGTTAAAAAAAACAATGGAGGGAAAATGAGCAATTGTACATTGCCATGACTGCATACTCCTACAATACTAAATGTGGAGCAGCTAGGGCCGAGATTTGAACGGGCACAAACTCAGTCTTAACCCTTTACATCCTGATGCTGATTTTGTAACATTTGCTCGTCATCCTATGAAGGCTACATTCAGGGCTTGTAATTTTCCGCGGTTTCGTGAATTTCCGCTATTACCAAAAAAAAAAAAAATCCGCCGAGAAGAGTATGGTTTTCCGCGTAACAAAAAAGGTACTTTGGCGTAGCGCTCGGGATCAGGCGCCTGTAGTTGAGAGCCTACCGCTATACTGTACCGCTAAGCTTTCCGGGACCCACAACCAGTCTTGATTACGCATGCGCAGCAAATTTCCGTCCATTCTGCGTTTGTTCCGGTTGCTCCGAAATTGCCGTCTGGAGCACATGCTTATCGATTTTCACAAACCATGCCTCCAAAGAAGCAGAAGTGGTTGGTGAAGTTTCATCCAGACTACAAGCGTCGACGAATCGAGAAAGGGTGAACACTTTGCCTTTCGTAAAATGCGCCGGGCAGACATAAACATCGCTGCTGACTGGCAAGGTGATCGATTATTGGCCCCCCCCCCCCCCCCGGCCAATTTCCTCTTTTTTAACTCCAGACCATTACAAGCCCTGTACATTAGAGATTAGGAAATAGATCAACTGGTTTAGTTCCAGGGTGGTGCCAGAATAGCTTGGCGCCTGAGGTGCCAAGCTATTCTGGCACCACCCTGGAACTATCAGTCAAATTCATTTCAAGCAACGGGTGAATCAGGATGAAAAGGGTTAAATTCCAACAATCTGAAGATTAGCAACATTGTTATTTATGACTGAATTTGTGTTCATGTATGTGGTTCAATGCTCTTGATCTTCAGTTCATAAAGGTTACTTACAAGTAGCAAATCTAATGGGGAGGGTTGGGGCACCATCATGGTTTCGTAACGATTTATGTGATTCATGAATCACAAAACTAATAGCAATCATCTTACACAACGGAAAGAGACGAAGGAGAGAGAAGGAACTGCTTTCATAACCTTATTTTACTGGCTGAAACTCAGTGGAGGGGCAAATTTCACATCTTTCAACTGGCCAGAAAATCTGATTTTTTGTGTGTGTATGTATAGGTTTTCACGTATCATGAAGATCATGTTTGGGTCTTCACATTTCATGATTAATTCTTTTTTCACGGACCACAAGGATGACAAAAAAAGCAATCGCGAATATCACGAGAACTGAAAAAAACGACAATCATGCATCATGACTTTAGGATGTACCCCCCGCTCTCTCCCCCCCCCCCCCCCCTCAGATCAAGAAAAATACTTTGCACATTTTAATCAAAGTGCAAATAAGCTCAGGCAAAAAAGAATAGAGTGTATTGTGTGCTGGTTTGTGATTTTGGACCCTAAAGTCTAGAGCTGTAGGGTCCAAAATCACCACCAAACACTGATGTACAGAAAACAGTCACACAATTTGTATGGTTCACTGGTTCCTTGCACATGACTTACTTTAAACAAATTTATACATGCACTCACTCATGCACTAGCCAATCACTCTAGAAATCACTGTTGTAACCAAGGCGACACCATATGGCAGCGTTGGATGAGCAATGTCTGATCATATGCCTGGTCACATGCCAATGCTACACACACTGGCAGTGCTGGACAGAAATAGGTCATCCCTCAGGCTCTGGTGATTTTTTCAAAGGCCTAGAGAGGCGTTTACAATGCTCAATTTCACTGGCTGCCAGCTGCTCAAACAGTGCCTGATTATCGACGTCAAATTCTGCCTGTTCCCATAGCAGTTCATATGATCGTTAACTGTACTACGGCTTTGCCTTATTGTGGCCATTACACAACATGTTTGGCATCCTGTCTCGGAAGACAATGGAGTATATGCGCTTGCTGGGTCAGTTACTGGAGTGACCTCTCCAGGGCGCAAGCCTGGGCAAAGTGTATGGAGATCATGGGGTGCCCAGTCGTCAAGATCCCCCTCTCGGCCTCGCTGATGTATCCAAAGGAATGCAAAGCAGTACGTTTGGCACCAGTTTGGCTGCAGGAGCTGCCAGAACAGTGCGTGAATACAGGCAACTGTCTGCCTTCGGGGCTCCACTCCTGATTTGAAGGGTTTACTCCCCCACATTTGGCCGTTGGATCCAACCTGATCTCCTCCGTCCTCCAGCCGCTGGCTGTCAGAAACAGCTCATCCGCCTAGTGGTGCAATGTGAACACCACCCCCTCACGTGGTTTAGCCCACCAGCTGAGGTGGTTTGCCAGGGTGTGGCGCTTGGAGCCAACACGAGAGGTGTAGGGGGGGCTCTGGATAGAGGTAGCACCTTTGCTGTTCGGCAGCTGCGTCCTACATAGGACGGACGGGCATCACTGGTCCTCATCCATCTCCTTAATCTCTCTACACAACATATCTATCAAAGTATTTGCTAAACAAGCTAAAAGCAATTAAAAACTTGTCACCCCTGCCATCTTATCCTGCTACAATGTGGTGCTTCATCTGCATATATGTAATGTTGAATTCAAACCCACCTTTATGCGTTCACTAAGCTACCAGTACAATATAATAATAATAGCAATGCGTTTCTGCTAAATCCCCATTTCTAGACTCAAAGCGCTTTACAAAGCATGTGATGTAGTGTGTACTCTCCTCCCGCCCACAGCACCACCTGCCCGAGCAGTGTCCGCCAACTCTACATGTAGTCGGCAGACGCTACACAATCAGCATGGTGAGCAAAAGGTTAGTTATTTGGGTTTAACGCCGAGCAGGCAATTAAGGCCATCTCACGGCGGTGGTGAGCAAAAAGGAAAAACCACACCACAACACAGTCATAACAATAACAATTAAATATTCTTAAAAGTCCGGCCGAACAAAAGAAAGTACTGTATGTTCATGCCAAAGGTTGTTGCTTCTGTCTGGTGGCACCAGATCTCCGTGTACAACACATTACTGCTTTAACCCATTCAGCCCTGACACTACAGCAGGAGATGGGTCGACCATGATAATTCAAGGGTAGTGCCAGATTAGTTTGGCGCCTGTCTGCGCCAAGCTAATCTGGCACTACCCTTGAATTATCATGGTCGATCCATCTCCTACAACAGGTGCATAGTCGTTAGAAGACGCCTCCAAAATCTGGGAAATACGTGCGTCGGGCTGAATGAGTTAACCCATTTAACCCCATGGCCGCATTTTCCAAATTTGTACATGGTTGTTGGGTAACGCCTCAAAGTTGCAGGAGATAGTTCGAACATGATAATTCAAGGGTAGTGTTGGATGAGTTGGCGCCTAAAGGCGCCATGCTCATCTGGCACTACCCTTTAATTATCATGGTCGATCCAATTCCTCGTGTCAGGCGTTGGGGCTAAATGGGTTACCACACTGAAATCTATGAACAGATTATATTCTTGAAGGAAAAATAACCTACATCCATTTATGCTACTGAGTTTCACACCACTGGGAATATGTGACAATACCCACAGAATGCAGCTGGAAACAAAAGATATGAAAGCCTATGGACCAGTAGTAATACTTGAAATTTTCTGTGTCGTGACGTGACCTACTACAAGAAATAACCAACAAGTAAACCCATTCTAGAACGACAGGAACAAAACAGTTGATATCATTCAAAAGCATGTTCCTTTCTTTGTTATATTTCATTGCAGTTTATGTCCTTTTGGTCTGAATTTGTGACACCTCACAGAGAATCAAATAATTATATGGTGGTCTAAGATTCTGGATCTTACAGCCCAGGCCAAAAAGTACAAAATCACAAACCAGCACACAAATGTTGAAAAGTCTGTGCCTCAGTTGGTCAGTAGTCATATTTGAGTTTTCTGACTGTCATGAAGCGCTTGACAACCTCATCTGTGACCTTGGCCCGTCGCTCCTGATGCTCGGCCACCAGTTTCTGCAGAATGCCAATCAGCTCTGCCTTCAGGTTGCCTGTCAGTAGTGCACCGCTTGTGTAGTCCTGCACAAAACATAATATTTATATGTGTGGTTTGTTTAGGTTACTGTTACAGGTAGTAATCATGTGGACATTAACCCTTGTAGCCCCAACACCCTACAGCAGGAGAAAGACCCATCGACCATTATAATTTGTGGGTAGTGCCAGATGAGCTTGGCACCTGCAGGAGCCAAGCTCATCTGGCACTACCCTAGAATTATGATGGTCGATCCATCTCCTGCAACTGGTACATAGTCTCTAGGTGACACCTCCCAAATTTAGGAAAAGTGGTCTTGGGGTTAAATGGGTTAACATGGGCTGTTGGTAGCACTTTTTGTCAAGATGATTACTGCAGGAATCGCCTCGACAAAAAGTGTTACTGACATCCATAGGGCTAAATGTTCTGTTACATTCCCTGCAGCACTAAAAATTAAGCCGACTATCATGCGGACTGTTGGGATACATTAAATACAGTCAAATCTGTTTAAAATGTCATGATCTGGGACTGAGAAATTGCAACATGTAAACAGCGCAGCATGCAAGCGTCTAGCAGGAAATTAAGAGACATAACCACCTCCTCACCATTTCCTATTTTTTGACGTGGACACACAGTTGGCACTCGCTCTCAGTTATTTTCACTGGCTACAATGGCTACTGCCTGCCCAGAAATGCCCCTTTTTGCCCAGATTTTATTTTTGTGTGTGTGTTAAATTTAATCCTGGAGGTGCTGATCAGATTAAGAAGCTTAATCTTTTCAGCCAAGTCAGACATGTTTATCTTTCTCTTTGGTTGTCACCATGGCCTTTTAGTCTGTCCAAGTGCTGATGTAAAGTGGACAACACTGAACAGCCCCTGAGTGAGTGAAAATGAATAAATACAAGCAAATGTAAAGGATAGTTGTGACAGCTGTCATCAGACTATCAACTCAGCATAAAAGCAGCCACGTCCTAGTCTGATGCGAAGTATAGGTCTGTTTTAAGCATAGAACAGAATAATTATGTTCCCGTGCCAAACTGGAATATATACTGTGGACTTAATGAAAGAGGGGGCATGGCATACAAGCAGACCCGATTGTATGTAAAATGTTGTCATGTAGCCCCCATATGAGAACATTTTGCACTTAGCTGTTTGGATATCTATCTATCTATATCCCGTAGTCTTGTCGACCGTTGGGGCACCACTGATGACTTGGCAACCAGCTCCCTCCATTCCTCTCTGTTCTCTGCCATTCTTAGCGTATTGCCCAGCCTCAGTCCTGTCCACTCTGAGATATTGTCCTCCCATCTTTTCCTCCGTCTTTCTCTCCTTCGTCCTCCTTGCACAGTGCCTTGCAGGATTGTTTTAGCAAGCCCTGCTGAATGCGTGACATGCCCATACCACTTCAGTTTGCGTTTTTTCATAATGGCTAATAGGTCTTCATAGAGCCCGATGGCTTGCCTGATTCTGCTTCCCACTTCCTCGTTCTTGATGTGATCTCTGTATGAAATGCCACGCAGCCTTCGAAAACATCTCATTTCAGTGGCTTGTATCCTCCTTTCAACGTCTGCTGTGAGGGTCCATGACTCACAGGCATACAAGAACACTGAGATGACTAAGGAGCGCATCAGTCTGATCTTGGAGCAGAGCGTGATGTTTCTGTCCTTCCATATTATGGTCTTCAATCTTGTCAGTGATGTTGCCTGGATATGCAAGTTAAAAAAACTACAAAACTGCATAAAAATCATATCCTCAATCTGTGGAACAGTTTCAGCTGATTGTGGTCAGCAAGGAGATTGTTGCAGACAACTGTGGCTGCAAGGGTTCATGTGAATCTTATGTCTCTTGCAGATGGAAATGTATTGGACGAGGGTATACAAAAAGACACAGTGCAACTCCACATAAACTCTTAAACTCCAAAAACTAAATCACTTCCACTCTACAGAATGGAAGTCATTTTAGTTCTGGGAATTTAAGAGTTGGAGGTGTTGGATGTGTGTATGCAAGAAGACACAGTGGAACTCCAGTTAAACTCCCAGAACTAAATGACTTCCATTCTACAGAATGGAAGTCAAATAGTTCTAGGAGTTTAAGAGTTTAAAGGTGTTGGAGGTGGGTATGCAAGAAGAGACAGTGCAACTATTACAAACACACACATGTATTGAGACATAACCTACCTGGCGTATTTTCTCCAGTTTTTCATCGTCCTCCAGGAAGAAGCGCAGGTACTGGTAGGACACATCCATGTCACAGTTGCCACCTAATTCTTTGTGCTCCTCCACAGTGTCGCGACCACCAGAAAACGCATACTTGTTCACCTGTCAACACATACAGCACACTTGATCAGTCTGAACAAAATATACAATGCTCACCTTGTCCTATTTTCTTGCTTTTTTCCCAGTCTTCTGCTTTCTTCCCAGTCTTCTGCTTTCTTTCTAGTCTTTTTCTTTCTCTCTAGTGTTTGCTTTCTTATTAGTCTGCTTTTTTCCTAGTCTTATGCTTTCTTCCTATTCTTCTGCTATTATTATCTGTGGAAAATTACATACAGGTGCACATATTAACTCATTCAGCCCCAATACACAACAGCAGTACATGGATCATTCATGATAGTTCAAGGGTGGTGCCAGAATAGCTTGGTGCCTATGGACACCAAGCTATTCTGGCACCACCCTTGAACTATCAGGCTCGATCTGTCTCTAGAATTGTAACACAGTCCTTCAGAGGGCAACTTCAAAATTTGGGGATTTCGGCCCTGGGGCAGAATGTGTTCATACACAAGGTTGCAACACATGCACCTGCTAGCCGCCATCTCAAGGGTAACTAACTTACAACCGAGTTGAGAGCATAAATCCTAAATCTGGGATCATAAATTATGGGAACATCAATCGACTACAGCTTTAAAGCCCGAGACATGCAATTTTACATTACCATCAAGTAAACTTTATCAGCACTGGTACTGTTAAAATGTTCAATAACATGAAGAAAGATCTAGTCATGGGAAATGCAAAGCCCTTGCCTACCTTTGATTTAATCTCTTTTGCCGAGTCAGTGAGGAAGATTGAGGAGTTGGGTTCACTGGCGCTCATTTTGCTGCGTGGTCCTTGTAGGGCTGGGAAAAATTTGGAGTGGATCAGCGCAGGCTTTGGCAGGCCCAAACGAGGTGCCACATCACGTGTCATGCGGAAATAGGGATCCTGCAACAGGGATGATCGTAATCACAGACATACAGATATACCTTGACATAGAAGGTTGCTAAAATATAGGTCGTTTGACATTGTTTTTCGCAACTATCTCCACAAAGAACCATTTTTCTATATCAATCTTAGAACAAATATGATTTTTTTTCTAAAATGTATTTTTTTTGGAAAAATACTTACCGATGGCATTACTATATAAAATACACTCTATAGCCTATCGATTTCAGCCCAAAGTTGTGTCCCATGCACAACTGGGGAGGAGACACCAGGGATCCAGACATAGGGGCCCCGGGTGGCCTCCCCTTACCACCCTATCTGGGCATGCGTAGGGCGAAGCCTGTCAGTTTCACACTTAGCCAAAAGAGGCAAGCGGGGCAGGAGGGAGGGCTGTCTGAGTAATGCCATCGGTAAGTATTTTTCCCAAAAATACATTATAGAAAAAATGAATTTTTCATTAAAATGCATTTTTTAAACAAATACTTACCGATGGTATTACATATAGGAAAAAGCCCATAGCTGGCATAATTTTAGCCTAAATTTGGTTGTGTCCGTATACGGTATCGTTGGCAGGAGTGGGGCGCCATAGACCAGGTCACAACCCGAATAGCCTCCCCTTCTTCCCATCCGGTACAAGATTACCCGGCATATCTCAGTTTAGTTTCTTAGCGAACTGCGGCAAGCGGGGCCGGTGGGAGGGACCTTCGAGTAATACCATCGGTAAGTATTTTTCAAAAAAATGCATTTTAATGAAAAATTCATTTGTTTTCTCAAAACACATTACCGATGGTATTACATATAGGAAGAATCCCGAAGAGGAGGTGGGTGCCGCTATAGCGCCCCTACTGCCAACAACATTGCCCACAGACCCGCCCTCTCGCAGCAAACTCCCCGATACTTTTAGCTAAGATACCTAGGGCGCCGGGAGGGAGTGTTGCGCTGCTGCGATGTCTCCCACCAGCGAGAGGTTCTGCCGCTGGGCGGAGATGTCCCTCAGGTAGGAGCGGGCGAAAGTGGGCTCAGCTCGCCATCTCACAGCCGCCACAATGTCCTTGACTGCACAGGTGCTGTCAAAGTGGGACTTGCGGTCACGGCTCTGACCTCATGCGCCCTGATGTTCAACATGTGGCTGCAACAGGTCGAGGTCCTGGAAGGCCAGGCGAATCACTCCCCGGAACCAGGAGGAGAAGGTCTGGGCGGAGATGTCACGTCTACCTGGGGACATAAGGAGAAACAGGCGGGTGCGTCCTCTGCGCAAGGCTGGTCCGGCACAGGCACACACTTACGGCTCTCACCGGTTCCTATTGTCTGGTCTACCGGGTGGAGTCTGTCACTCGTAAGGGTGGAAAGCCATCAACTGTAGGGCAGCCAAGGCGACCACGACTTGTCCCGGAAAGGTTGGTACAGTTAGCAGTTGCACGACGCCTTCCGTCCGGAACTGCAAGCAATCTGTGTGTGACAAACAGCGCGTACGTTCACTGACCCTGGAAGAGGTGGCTAGTACACACGTAAGGCTCTCACCGGGTTCTGAAGTCTGTACTCCCGGGTGGAGTCTGTCACACGCGCAGGGCGAAACATCTGTCGCCGTCAGGGAGACCGCGTTCTGGCCAGGAAGATGGTTCAGGTAGCAGTAGCCTGGAGCCGGCCGTCTGGCACTGCAAGCAATCTGGGTGTGTGGACAGCGTGCATAGTTCACTGACCCTGGAGGCTGAGTCAAGGACCCCAGGAAGCACTCTTCCAAGATACATCCGTCAAGCGCGTCATGTGCAGGGTTCCAACGGACGGGGTTGAGGCCACGAAAGCCCCCATGGTGGATCCCTCTTGGTCCAAGCGAAGCAGTGCTGGGCGTTCCAGACCGAAGAGACCTTCAGAACTGCGAGGTCTTGCAGCTACCCGGGTCGGATGAGCGCAATCGCCTGCAGGTGTCAGCGATCCTGGTTAGATAGTCCTGAAAGGTAATCGGAGGCCGTCCCTGGGCGTTGAATAGCCAGAGGAAGCACTCCGTCATCTGGGGCATCGTCAAGTCCGGAGGGAAAGAAGGCTGTCGTCAATCCCGTCACACAGCGCTCGTCGTCTTCCCTCGTGACTCATCTGGTTGAGGGTCTGCGGGTTGTCTCGGTAGCATCCACTGCCTCCCTAGGGAAGCCTCTGTGGTCGAGGGCTTGCTACACGATCTCCGGGCGTGGCGGAAAAGTTCAGGGCACGGCTGTTACGGCGGCTGTCTCGGTTGCTTGAGCATCGTGCGAGTAGTGGGGAGCTGCAGAGGGGGGCATGTGGGGAAGAACTGACCCCGACTGGTGAAGAGACAAAGCGCCCCGAGGCAGGAAGATGCCCAGCTAGCTCCGCAAACCTGTAACAAAGGGAATGTCGGACAACCAAGCGTATAACTGAGCATTCAATCTCGATGGCGAGCAGAGAAGTTGAAAGATCCGGCCGTAGCGACGACTCCACGCGCAGCTGGCCTCAAGAGCACTAGCATCTCCCATATGTACGCCATTCTTCTCCAAGCAGAAGAGGTGTCAGGCTGAAGGCGATCCACTGGCATGTCATCAGTCCTAAGAGAACCGAAGAAAGGTACTGAGGGTCGCTCCTACTCCCTGCTCCCGTCCTACTGGGAGTCCCTTTCGCACAGGACGACCACGCACTCCATCCTCGACGGAATCCACGCGAAGAACCACATAGTACCTGTCCCGTAGCGTAGGCAGCCTAGTCGACGACGAAGTGGGCAGGACCCCAACCTACCGCCCGGCTTGCCAACTGGTTTTGACGTCGAACCTCGAGTTTTCCCGAAGTCCTGGAGACGCACCGCTGCTCTCAGGACTTGTCTAGCATCTGCCACGACGTCGAGGAACTTGTGTCGAGCCGATAGGACGAAGATCGTGCGCCATATCCACCGTCTAGTGTATGAGAAGAGTCGACCGTACTGCCGCGGAACTGAGCGCAAACCACCTCTCGGGAAGCTAAGTTCCTACCATGCTGTCGTCACGTCTAACCCCCGGTACTGGAGCCCCAGGCCGCAGGATCCACAGCACCAAGCGGGTAACTTCACAAACGGGCTAACGAGAGCGAGTCCATCTGCTCCGGTCAGGCGCCGCAGAATGCCGGAACTCCAAGTCGTCTCCACCCAGGCAAGCGAACCGCTTCCGCGAGGTCCCGAAGCTGTCGGCTTAGAAGAGGGCAGTAGTGCTTGGTCGCCGCAGAGCACGGCCAGTCCAATGCGATGTGGAGGGTAGCAGCCCGCCGGGAGAAGGATGCGACGAGCCGAGAACTCATCCCCGCAGGAGCTTAATCTGAACGGTGTACGTTAAGCCGATGTAGACCGAAGTCGGCTCCCGCCGTGAGGTCGGTCGGACCAGGCCTCCCCCACGCTGACCTCTACGAAGGTAGACTGCTACTTGCTAGTCATCAGTCGTACGCCGGAGTAGCTGCCACTGACGTTCCCGGGATCGTGCCGTTGGCGTCACCTAACGTCGCCTCCGTCCCTCGGATGTAAGCCAAAATTCCGGTGCAGAAGACGAACTGCGCCTCCGCGGAAGAGTGGTCCCTGCCAATCCCGTCCGACGGTCTGCGATGACCGCGAGCATGTCCTGCATCAGTGTCCCTGGGAGACTGCTACCTCCAGCGGTGTAAGCAGCGTGAATCGGCTGTGCCAGCAGTCCCCGTTAGCCTCCTTGTCGGTCTGCCAGGGGGGCCAAGGAAGTTCTCCAGCGAGCGGTGCCCTGCGTGGCTGACTCTTCCACTCGGTAGGCCGCGAGAAGCGTGCAGGACGGTAACTCAAAGCATCAGATCGCAGTCAGTAGCCACAGCGCAGCGTTGGCAGTGTTGTGGTTTGCTTCCCCAAAGCGACAGAGGATGGGCCGCGTCACCAGGTACCGGAACCCCGCAGCGGCCAGGGAAAAGCGGCAGAGAAGTAGGATCACAAAGTTGAATCAACCAGTGTCTCCCAAGGCGCCCTGAAGCGGGAGAGAGAAGACGGCGACAAGAACCCGGAACCCGAATGGTAGAGGAAGAGACTTGAAACGCTTGGACGCGATGAGGGGACCTGCTTCGTTAAGGCCCGAGGAGACTCCCTCTTCTATCTCCACGTAGTTGGCGGCGAATCCAAGACCTCTCGGTCCTGCGAGCGTAGCGACGTGGAGGAGCTATCATCGCCCAGCAACGGCGAACGATGTCCCCTGGAGCCAAGCGGAAGGAGCCGTCTGTCCCGCACGCGGGAGAAGAGATGTCTAACTGCTCCGAAGACCGGGGAACCCCGGGCGGCGGCGATCTGACGAAGGTGGACACAGCACTTGGAAGGAACAGCGTAGTCTCAGAGGCCGGTCCCACGAACTCGAACGGTGACGAAGATGCTTCGGAGCGCCGGTCTTCCCATAGCATAGCGACCCAATGGAACTGGGACGTCGTCGCCTGTTCCTCTCGTACCCCTGTTCTCTGTGTAGTGAGCATACGCTACTGAAGTCAGGCGAACTGTATGATCGTGACCGATCTCGGGAAACGGGGTCCCATCGTGGGGTCGTCTCTCCGCACTGCGTCTGGAGCGGGCTCTCGTCTCCACGGTCGGGGCGAGAGGGCGTGGCCCAACATCACTGAGCTGGGATTTTGGCGTGTGAAGTGCAGCGGTCCTGTAGCACTTGCGGTCGCCGCAAGCAGTAGTAGGTGTTGGTGTAACCCGAGACGGGAGCTGGCGCCAACGCATGTATAGACCGGGCGAGGGCGCCCAAAATAATAATAATAGTAATAATAATAGTAATAATAATAATAAATAAATTAATTAATTAATGTTTATTGAATGACTTTTATTTGATTGTTCCCCCCGTCCACACAAAAGTAATTGCCCTTTAAGGGATAATTAAAGTTATTTGAATTGAATTATAAGAGTCAGTATAAAATTCTGTTTCCTCATCTCCATTTTTTCAAAAATGAAGTAATCGGTTCAGTGGTTCGAGAGCTTTAGCCTTTTAAAGATAAGAGGTGTTGCGCCCCAGTGGTCTGGCAAAACAACTGCGACGCTGGGAATGCAACAGTTTAACACCTGTGGCAAAAGGGTTAAAACGCCTAGCTGGAACGAAAGGCTCTAGGAGCCGTAAAACGACAAAGTAACATACCCAAATCTTGCACGCTACCGTGCAATACATGCTCTCACATACACAGTCGTCACTGACCTGAGCCCGAGAAGCCGAGCTGTCGTCTCTTTGCATGTTATGTCTACGATTTTTTTCGCCGGGGGCGGGACTGGAAGCGTCGTAGTTTCGGTTGCCGACGCCAGCCCGGCTGAAGTAATTGGTCCTAGCCATCCCAAGACGGGGGCTGCCAGCTATCTCTCCGGCTGGCAAGTGCTCAGGATATGGTATCTTGGTCGCCACGGTAAGGGGCACCTTAGGAGGTGCCGCTGCCGCTGACCTGGGTCCCACCTTGTTATACTGGGCTGGCTCTGTCAGTCCATCGCGTGTCCACTCTGGCCTGCGGACGGGCGGTGGAGCGGTCATCTCTCGAGGCCGGGTCCCGGTGTGTATGAGTCCCGTGGGCCACCGTGTGTCTTCCCTCACGTGGTCGCTTCTGCCTGTCATGACTACGATCCGCTGACTGAGCCAGGACTGGGGGCGCCGTAGGGTCGGAAGCCGACGCCAGCCCGGCGGCAGTATCATTGGTTTTAGCCGTCTGAAGCAGAGTTTTGTCAGCTATCCCTCCCGCTGATAAGAGCTCAGGATAAGGTATCTTGGTCGCCACGGTAAGGGTAACCTGAGGAGGGCCCTCCGCGATAGTTGCAACTTACATGCTTTACTGGTCCGGGACAACAAAGTCACTGCCACTGACTTGGGTCCCCCCGTGTTACTCTTGGGCGGCTCCGTCAGACGGTCGCTGATAGGAGTCGGACGCTCTCGACAGTAAAAACCCCACAGCTGTGATCATCCTTCTTCCAGCCATGGGGCGCCCACACCCCAAGCATGGGACGATTCGCATCCTGAACAGGGTAGGCAGACCGCATGCTCGTCAGAGGGCCACTGAAAGTCGCCACACATCGTGCAGGTACGAAACTGGTAACTGCAACAAGAGGGTACAGTGAAGAATGAGCGAGCACGGCCTCTGAGGTCACGCAATAATAAACCGCGCGCGATGGTGAATCGAACATAATCGGCTACAATCAAAATCAAACGAGTGTACAGCGCGTGCCGACGCTCGGCGCTCCTCCCCACCCCAGAGCGCCGGTCGAGGGCATTCACCGAGACATTACCTGGCCATGGCGGAAAAAGGAGCAAACCCACGTATCTCCAGTGAAGTGGAAACCACCGACAGCAGGTCGTAGCAGCTCGCCGCAAGGCACGACCGGGTAGGATACGCAGGGTCGAAGCAGCGTCAGGTAAGGCCGCAAACTCGCAGTCCCCACGGCAAAATCCAGTCGGCAAGAGACCCCACGGCCGACGAGAAAACCGTCACAGGCGTGAGCACTAGGAATCCCAGCCACGCCACAAGCTCCAAAGTCCCAACGCACTAACAGTAAGCCAGGTACAAAAAACGCAGAGCTCGAAACAGACACAACCTACTCAGTTGCCAGCTAAGAACTAAACTGAGGTATGCCGGATAATCTTGTACCGGATGGGAAGAAGGGGAGGCTATTCGAGTTGTGACCTGGTCTATGGCGCCCCACTCCTGCCAATGATACCGTATACGGACACAACCAAATTTAGGCTAAAATTATGCCAGCTAGGGGCTTTTTCCTATATGTAATACCATCGGTAATGTGTTTTGAGAAAACAAAAATTCATTTGTTTTCTCAAAATACATTACCGATGGCATTACTATATGGAAGAATAGCGAAGAGGAGGAGGGTGCCGACCCTAACGCCCAGTACTTAACCCCCTCCCCACAGGCCCACGAAGGAGCACTTCCGACGATTTCAGCTAAGACACACCTAAGGCGCCTGTGGCGTGCGGAGGGAGTGCTGGGCCGCGGAGATGTCGCCCACCCGGGCCAGGGAGTCATGCTGGCCGGATAGGTCTCGGAGGTAGAAGCGGGCGAAGGTAGAGTCTGCACACCAGCTGCCCGCCGTTATAATGTCCTTAACTGAGCAGTTGCGGTCCAGGGCAACGCTGGTGGCTACTGCTCTCACTTAATGCGCCCGGATCTGCAAAAGTCTATCCCCGTCAGGGGAGAGGTCCTGGTAGGCCGACCGAATCACCCACCAAAGCCAGGACGAAACTGTCTGGGCCGAGATATCAGGCCTGCCTGGTGAAAGTGGGAGGAAGAGGTGGGAGCGCCCTAGGCGGCGCGGCTTAGAGCGACGCAGGTAAATCCTCAGCGCCCAAACCGGGTCCTGTTGACGCGACTCGCGGGATAGGTCCGTCCCTCTGAGCAGACGTACGGTCAGCATCTGGGGCGCAGCCGAGGGAAGGCGGTTCTTGGCCAGAAAGGACGGGTCGGTGAGTAGCTGCGCAGAGCCGTCGGAACGAAACTGCAGACAGGCGGGACGTACCGAGAGCGCGTGATGCTCGCTCATGCGGGACGCTGTGGCGAGAGCCAGAAGGAAACATGTTTTCTGGGTCAGGTCGGAGAACCGTGCCAAAGGCAGGGGTTCGAAGCGGTCCATATTTAGCCAAGTCAGCACCCAGGCGAGGTCCCACCGAGGTAAGAGGGAACGGGAGACCAGACGTCGGAGCTCAAAGTGAGCCAACAGGTCTGAAAGGTCTTTGCAAGCGCCTGGATCCGGAAGGCCCAGGTGTCGTAAGTGTCTGCGATCATGGCGCGGTAACCCTTGACGGTAACAGGGGCTAAACCTTGATCGTCGAAGAGCCACAGGAAGAATTCCGCCAGTTGGGGGGTAGTTAGATTAGTGGGGGGAGCCGCTGAGCGGCGCCCCCGGACGGAAAGACCCTCCACTTGCCTTTGTACACCTTCCATGTAGACAGTCTGTGGGTTGCTGCAATCGCCGCCACTGCCGCATCCGAGAAACCTCTAGCGGCGAGGGCTTGCCGGACAACCTCCAGGCATGTAGGAGGAGGCGCTCCGGGCATGGGTCGAAGAGAGCCTGGTGGGGCTGCTTGAGCATCGTGGGCGGAGCAGGGAGCTCTAGGGGCGGGTCCATCGCTAGCGCGAGTAAGTCCGTGGTCCAGCTCTTGGTCCAATTGAAGGGGGCCACCAGGAAGAGAACCGTGGAGCATCCCAGAAGTTTCCGCAGGACCTTCGGTACCAGTACAGACGGAGGGTAGGCATATGCGACCAGTCCATCCCAGGGAATGGAGAGGGCGTCCACCGCCCAGGCGAGCGGGTCCGGGACTGGGGAGATGTTCACCGGAAGCTGGTTGTTCCATCTGGTGGCAAACAGGTTGACTAGAGGCGTCTCCCATCGCGAGCAGATCAGGCGCAGGGACCACTCCGTGTGGAGCATCTGTCCGTGGCGGGACAGGGCGTCTGCGACCAAGTTTAGGTGGCTGGGGATGTGGCGGGCTCGAAGAGCAATGCCCCGGTCCCTGCACCAGAGAAGGAGGTGGTAAAGGAGGATGCACAGGGAGGGCGAGCGCGTGCCCCCCCCCCCCCCCCCCGGGTTCTGTATGTAGGCCACCACCGTCGAGATGTCCGACAGAACGAGGACCTCTTGGGTGGTCAGCGTCCCTTGCCAGAAGTCGAGGGCCAGCCAAACCGCCTTCAGCTCTAGCCAGTTGATGTGCTTGTCTGCAAGGTCCTGGGGCCAAAGGCCCGAGGCCGAGGCAAAGTCCGGTAACAGTTGAGCGCCCCAGCCGGACTGGCTCGCGTCGGTGCAGAGAGTCACACCGGGCCCGCCTGGTCAATACGGGGCGGGGGGTGGGGGGGTGGGGGGGGGGGGGGGAGGACGCAAACGTAGCTCGCCGGGCCCGCTCGGAAGATTCGGAGCGGGGGGGCGGGGGGGGGGGGGCAGCACCTCTACGGGCCTCGGGTCATGCTTAGACGCCTCGGAGCGTGAGGGAGAGCCTCTCTGCCTACTTCTTTTCTCTTTCTTACTACGTTTGCGCTCGTCACGTTGGGCCCGCTCGGGAGAAGCGGGGGGGGGGGGGGGGGGTGAGGACAAACGCTCGGCTCGCCTGGCCCGCTCGGGCAATATGGAGCGGGGTGGGAGTGGTGCGGGTGGTGGGGGGGGGGGGGTAGGGTGGGGGGGGGGGGGAAGCAGACTTAAGGGGCTCAAGCCACGTACAGAGGAAACGGAGCGTGGGGTGCGTGACTCTGATACTCGCCTGCCCTGCTCGGAAGACTCGGAGCGGGGAGGGAGGTCCTGCGCGATTACGGTAAAGTAAGGGGACTTACCTGCGGGTCGGATGGCCCGGAAGACGGAGCGAAGTGAGGCCCGAGGAGCCGACGGAGCGACGCCATCCTGCGGAGAAGTCTGGGGAGACTGTCGGGTCCAGGAAGGACGGTCACGTCTGTAGAAATCCCACATCTGAGACCACCGGTCCTCACTCCACTTGGCACACACGTCACACATCCTGTCGAAAGAGCAGCCCGAGCACGGCAGGCAGGCGTTGTGGGCATCAGAGGGCCACTGGATATCTCCACAAAGGAGGCAAGACTTCAAAATAGAAGCTGCCATATTGTCCGCTGCACACCGTCCGCAGGGCGAAACACACCCATGCACCGAACTCACTCCACGAGGCACAAAGTCACGAGGGAGAGTAAAGTCGCAAGCCGAAACACAAGGCCACAGCCAAGGACGAAGTTCTCTGAAAGTCAACCCCGGTCGGCGCTAAGTCCACACACAGTAGAACGTTGAAGTATAGAACACACCAACGAAGCACACTGAGTCCAAGGAGAAAGTCTAATCCACAACGGCAAAATGCCAAAACGTTCGTAGAATAACCACAGAAGACACCGGTCGAAATACCGTAGCAAGGCAAAAACCCAACCGTACACGGTCGAGCTAAGAGTGAAACTGACAGGCTTCACCCTACGCATGCCCGGATAGGGTGGTAAGGGGAGGCCATCCGGGGCCCCTATGTCTGGATCCCTGGTGTCTCCTCCCCAGTTGTGTAGGGGACACAACTTTGGGCTGAAATCGATAGGCTATAGAGTGTATTCCATATAGTAATGCCATCGGTAATGTATTTTGAGAAAACAAATTATTCAGTGACAGTTGACCCATTATGATTTACTTTTTAAAAAAATGAACAATGTGTCAGTTTTGCTGCACAGTCATAACATTTGGGAATTTTTTTCATGAAATGACTGACTTTACATCCCCAAATGTGCCCTAGATATATTAAGCTCAGTATAAGATCCATTTTCATGTGAATTGGCCAAGTTTTCAAACCTGAAACAGCGCAGGCATACATAAAGTCTGCATGCTTGACCTCGATACTGAAATCTGCCAGGGCTCTATTTAGGGTATTGAAAATGGCTTGTTCTTGTCTTTTCACCAAATGTTTACGACTGTACAGCAAAATCGACAAATCATAGGATTTCTGTAAAAATATTCCATATTAAGTAAACTGACACTAAATGACATTTGTTCTTAAAGTGGTACAGAAAAGTGTTTCTTTGCGGAAATATTTGGGAAACACTTTGTGCGCTCTGATGTCAAACGGCCTATACAGTGACTTTCAACCAAAATGACCATGAAAATCTAAGTGTTCATATTCATTTGGTCATTTCTAAGAATTTACAATGGCATTGACGATGGGCTCGCTGCAGAAGATCTGCGGAAAGGTGCAGCTGCAGAGTATGATAAAACATTCCAGAGGTCTTACCTGATCAATGACACAGGGAATGAGACAGGGGATGTTGGGCTTGTTATTGAAGATCTGTGGGAAGGCACAGCTGAAGCTTGGTGCAGCCTGGATGGCAGGGAAACTGATCTTGCCGATACATGTGCTATTGTCAAAGCCAAAGATGCCTTTCACCTGGTTAAATGTCACCAGTTTCTGGATGCGGCATATGGTTTTGTAGAACGGAGTGCTAGACCTGTTTATAAACACAGATACATGTATATATGTTCACTGGGAAATGTGCTAAATGCTCACAAAAATTTCTTTAACACCATCTACCCCAAGACCGAAATCCCCAAATTTTGAAGTTTCTCCCTGAAGGACTGTATTACAATTCGAGAGACAGATCGAGGATGATAGTTTAAAGGTGGTGCCAAAATATTCATTTTTCTCTAAAAGGTATTTTTTCGAAAAAAAAATGACATGACTGAATGGGAGTGTCCACTCCTTGCTCAATTCTAGCCTAAGAACCCGTTGTGTTAAACACAACCCGGGAGGCACTCGGGGAACCCCCAGAGGGGCTGAGAGTTGTCTCCCGTTCCTGCCCATTCGGTTCCTAGTCACGTGTGATCCCCAGTCATGATACTACGCTCACCAGCGGCAAGCGGGGCAGGTGGGAGGGTCCTTCGAGTCATGTCATCGGTAAGTATTTTTCGAAAAAAATACCTTTTAGAGAAAAATGAATTTGTTTCTTCAAAAACATTACCGATGACATGACTGAATGGGAGAATGCCGAACAGGAGGAGGGTGCCGCGCCCAAACCTCCCCGTAGGCCAAAGGGCCCGTCCTCTCTGCCGACACTCCCCCACTCCCTAGTTAGCTGCGTACCTACGGCGCCTGTGGCGCCGGGAGGGAGTGTTGTGCCGCAGTGATGTCCCCCACCAGTGCGAGGTCGTCTCGCTGGCCTGCCAGATCCCGCAGGTAGAAGCGGGCGAAAGTAGATTCTGCCTGTCAGCCCACAGCAGCCACGATGTCTTTGACAGCGCAGTTCCTGTCGAAGGCGATGCTCGTGGCCATGGCGCGTACCTCGTGTGCTCGAATCTTTAGCCTCTTCGCTCTCTGAGGAGAGAGGTCCACATAAGCTGAGTGAATGACCCAGCGTAGCCAGGAAGAGATCGTCTGGGCTGTGATGTCAGTTTTGCCAGGTTACAACGGCAAGAAGAGGCGTGAGCGTCCTCTACGGACGGCTTTGGTTCGGCGCAGGTACACGTGAAGGGCTCGCACAGGATGTTGTTGCCTGATCTCCTGGGGAAAGTTAGTCCCTCATAGCGGCCGTAAGGTGATCACCTGAGGCGCAGTCAAGGGAGACCTAGTCTTGGCTATGAAGGCAGGGTCCGTCACCAGCTGGACGGAACGATCCGCTCTAAACTGTAGGCAGGATGGTCGCGCTGAGAGCACGTGTAGCTCGCTCACTCGTGCCGCGGTAGCGAGCGCCAGAAGAAAACATGTCTTACGAGTCACATCTGCAAGTTGGGCCATTGGCAGTGGTTCGAAGCGGGCTGAGTTAAGCCATGTCAGTACCCAGGGTAGGTCCCAGCGGGGAAGGAGCGAACGAAGTACTGGTCGCTGCAGGCCGAAGTGAGTCATAAGATCCGCTAAGTCTTTACAGGCGCCGGGGTCCGTGCGGCCGAGGTGCCGGTAGGTGTCGGCAATCATGGACAAGTAGCCCCTGATTGTAATCGGGGCCAACCCTAGGTCTCCGAAGAGCCATAGGAAGAAGTCCGCGAGCTGGGGGTTGGTCAGCGGTGGGGGAGAGATGACGGTCGCCGCACCAGCTGCACAGTACTCGCCATTTTCCCTCATAGACTCGTCTAGTCGAGGGCTTGCGGGCTGTAGCGATCGCTTCCACTGCAGCACTCGAGAAGCCTCTAGCGGCGAGGGCTTGCCGCACAACCTCCAGGCGTGTAGGAGTAGGCGTTCTGGGCAAGGGTGGAACAGCGACTGCCGCGGTTGCTTGAGCATTGTGCGGGGCGTGGGGAGCAGCAGTGGGGGGTGTGTGGCGAGGCTGAGAAGGTCGGTAGACCAGGACCGTGTCCAAGAGAACGGGGCGACCAGGAGAATGATCGCGTTGGCTCCCCGCAGCTTGAGGAGGACTTTGGGAACGAGGACTGTCGGGGGAAAAGCGTAAGCGATAAGTCCGTCCCAAGGGATGGACAGGGCGTCGACCGCCCATGCCAGGGGATCTGGGACTGGGGAGACGAAGAGGGGAAGCTGGTGATTCCACCTCGTGGCGAAGAGATCTACCATCGGGGTCTCCCAGTGGGAGCAAATCATTTGGAATATGTCCTGACGTAAGGTCCATTCTGTGTGAAGAAGCTGTCTGCGCCGAGACAGGGAGTCCGCCAAAACATTCAGTCGTCCGGGGATGTGACGAGCACTGAGCGTAAGGTTGTGGTCCTCGCACCAGCGCATCAAGCGGTAGAGCAGCATGCACAGATCGGGTGAGTGAGTTCCTCCCTGTTTCTGTATGTACGCCACAACCGTTGAGTTGTCTGAGAGGACGAGAAGGTGTTGGTGCCTGAGTTGTTCCTCCCATACGACGAGGGCTTGCCAAACCGCTTGTAGCTCCAACCAGTTGCTGTGTTTGTCCGCGAACTCCGGGGGCCAGAGGCCGGACATCGTGGAGAACTGCGGAAGCAGGTGGGCTCCCCAACCAGCACGACTCGCGTCGACACACAGGGAGAGGTGAGGGGGTGGAGAGGAAAGGGGGACTCCCACTGCCAACCACGTCTTGTCGGTCCAACGCAGGAGATGGGGGCATATCAGTGGGGACACGGGAACCATGGCGGCTAGGTCGCCTGAGGATGGACGCCAGAGAAGCAGGAGATGAAGTTGTAGCGGTCGGGAGTAAAGACGACCGAGTGGGAGTAGATCCGCCGCCGCGTTGACCAGGCCAAGGAGTTGGAGCCAGACCCTGGCGGGGGCTGCATCCTGTTGGGCTACCAGTGCGGCTAGGGCGGACAACTTCAGGATCCGTGACTCCGGCAAGTGCACCCTGTTGCGTTCGGTGATGAACTCAATGCCGAGGTGGATGAAGTGGCGCGCGGGGGTGAGATCCGACTTTCCCGTGTTGACTAAGAACCCCAACTGGAAGAGCAGCCGCATCAGTGCGTCCCTGTCTGCCGCTAGGGCGGCTTCCACTTGATTCCTCAGCTGGAGGTCGTCGAGATAATTTGACGTCGGGCTGGACGAAGACTGTCGCGCCTTGGCCACTACAGCATCCATGATGCGGGTGAAGGCCCATGGGCTGAGGTTGAGACCGAATGGCAGGGCGCAAAACTGGTAAATAACTCCTTCGAATGCGAAGCGCAGGTACTTCCTGGAAGTCGGGTGCATGGGAACATGAAGGTAAGCGTCAGACAGATCCAGACTGACTGCGTAGTCCATGGGCTGTACTGCAGCACGAAGGGCCCAGGTCGTCTCCATCCGGAAGGACGGGGCCGCGATGAATGCGTTCAATGCCGATAGGTCGATGACTGGTCGCCACTTGCCGCCGGGCTTGGGGACCACGAACAGTCGGCTGTAAAAGGCGGGTGAGTCCGAGTGATGCACTACCTCCGTGGCTTGCTTCAACAAGAGAGCGGCGACTTCTCCACGCAGAGCGGCGGCCTTGAGGTCGTCGGCAGGGGTCTCCGTCCACATCGGAGTGAAGCGCAGGGGTGGCGGGGAGCGGAAGGAAATCCATAGTCCCTTGGTCACAACGTCCAAAACCCAGGGCTCGTCTTGAAACAGCAAGCGCCACTCCTTGCTGTACTTTGCTAGCCTCCCTTCCGACTGGAGCCCCGGAGACGGTCGGCGGAGGCGGAACAGGGGAGAAGTCAAGTGGCCCGCCCGCGCCCAGGGCGACGGGAGGGACGGGGCCAGGAGGGGGTAGGGGCGTTAGCTGGGCCGGGGCGACCGAAGGCAGGGCGACGACGGTGTGAAGCTCGCGGCGGAGCGAACGGGTCCGAGGCGATGGATCTGGCGGCCCGCAGGGAGCAACCCAAGGCTGTGCGGGCGGGAGGAAAGCGCTGCTTAACTGTCTTGCGCGGCCAACGGTCGGAGTTAGAATCCTTCACTGACTGCCAAGGCGGGCTCTCTGCCGGCAAGGGGACCCCCAGGGGGATCCCGGCGGCTTATGTGGAGACGAGTGGGGACCGATAGTGGACGTGGGACGTCGCCAATCGCATCTCTCCGAACTGGGCTCTGTGAGGCGAGTTCTCTGCTTCTTAGAAGGCTTTGTCCGGGCGCGCTCCCTCCTGGCAGCGGCCTCATCGATCAAAAGCCCACCCCGCGCACTAGTCCGCTGAATTCGGTGTGGCGTCTTCTCCACAGGGTCGTCCTGGTCTCGAGCGTCCGGTGTCACTGGCACGATGGATGGCGTCTCGACAAGTTTCGAAGCACCTGACAGCGTCGGTCGCTCGCGTCTGTAAAAGCCCCAGAGCTGTGAGTGACCATCGCAGCTCAGGCCAGGTGGCACAGACGTTACAAGCGTGGTCGGAAGCACATCCTGCGCATAGGAGACAGACCTTGTGGTTATCCGACGGCCACTGGAAACCTCCGCATTGCGTGCAGGTCATCAACAAGCCACTCTCTGTCGGAGCGGTAACGGGGGGAGAAACGTCCATGACACCCACAGCACGACCGGGACGAAGAGCCAGCGAGACAGCGCCCGTTGACCACAAGAGAAGTGTAGCCGCTACGAAGAAGGGCCAGTAGTGAAGAAGCGAAGCCCCAAGACGAAAACGTAACGCGAAGTACGACAGACCGGGAACCGGTCGGAAGATTCCAAGTCCAGAGGCTAGAGCAAACACGTCCTAACGCGTGAGCCTAAGAAGCGTGTCTGGGGATCACACGTGACTAGGAACCGGATGGGCAAGAATGGGAGACAACTCTCGGCCCCTCTGGAGGCTCCCCGAGTGCCTCCCGGGTTGTGTTTAACACAACGGGTTCTTAGGCTAGAATTGAGCAAGGAGTAGACACTCCCATTCAGTCATGTCATCGGTAATGTTTTTGAAGAAACAAAGCTTGGCGCCTATGGGCGCCAAGCTATTTTGGCACCACCCTTGAACTATCATGCTCAAGCCATGTCTTACTGTGGTGCATTGGGGCTGAATGAGTTAACCATATTTATGACCAATGCAATGTAATTTTTCAGTGTCTGGGGCAAGTCAAAGATAGGACAAATGTTGCACAGTAATGTGTTTAAATATGTAACTTTCAACCCTCAGAACTGCACACTGTGTGGACATACAATCCCACGACAAATTTGGCTAATTGTCACTCCTGGGAATGAGGAGTACTGAACAAATCCGGACCCTGTGTCTGTGAGCACAGAAAAAAAGCATTAAAGCTACAGAAGCCTGCTTACCCAATGTAGTCAAAGTCACTGAAGATGAACGTTTTCTCCTCATCAAAGCCGCAGGCGATGATGTCCTTGGCGTTTTCATAGGCCAGGCAGTGTGTCTCGTCCACCGTCAGATCATTCCACAGAAACGTCTCGTCATCAGCCAGCAGCACCACCAGCGGCACATCAAATACGTCCTGCAGCCATCTGACAGAAGAAAACATTCAGCCCCGATACACAGCAGGAGGCAGAACGATCATGATAGTCAAACATGTCCTGCAGGGTTCAGACAGAAACAAGACAAACACTTAACTCCCCTGTACATGCAGCCACTGGTATTCCTGCATATTGTACTGGAGGTTGCATGCACATTGGGGTATACCTATTCAGTCCCGACACACTACAATAAGAGACAAAATGACCAAATAAAGTTCAAGGATAATGCACCAAATGTATTACTCATATTTACTGTACTTTAATTCTGTATACTCTGCTGTTCCGAGTGGTATATTGAGTGAATCAACCTGTCTCTGAAATATCAAGTGCTTAGTGATCGGAGCTAAGTAAACAAAACACTTGCAAAGTTACTAATGAATATAGATGGATGCTTATATATATGATATGATATGATATGATATATAATAACAACATTTTGTGTTATTTTATGTTTCCTAGGTCATACATTGATGAATTTTGTTTCCATGGGAATTACGCATTGTATGCCCTTATGAATTCTGTGAGGACGCAAATGTTGGTAAACAATCTGCTCTGGGTTCTCTCTTTCTTTCCGTGTTATAATCACACAATACCAACTTACTTGGTGACAATAAAAGGAACAAGATGGCCCAAATGCATGGCTTCTGAGGAAGGACCACAACCTGTGTACAGGTAAAACGGTGTTCCTCTCTCATACATATCCAAAATGGACTGCATATCCCTGAAGAAGAAAAAGGAAGAACAGAACATATGCAATAAATTTGAGATTTTAACAACAGTGAATTGAAGTACATTTGGACAATCTGATGCTTGTCACAAGGCATCTGGGGATTGGCAAGTGCCTTTGATCCACACTATCTACAGCAGTTTCTGAGTCATGAACTTGTGCAATGCATGTGTTATGTGGAAAATTTTGCAATCATCCACTTCCTGCAGCAGATCTCCATGATGCAAGAAGTAACCATTTGGCTAACAGTAACAATACCACTTTTTCTTGCAGTGATGACTACAGGAATCACCATGACAAAAAGTGCTACCGAGAGCCAAAGGATTAAGCCTTGAAGACTGACCTTTGTGAGAAGAAAAGACCGCGCCTGATGAGGTGATGGACAGGCTGTTTTGTAATGGTCTCCATTCGCTTTATGAGGGCATCATCAATCTTGCTGCTGCCAAACCGCACTGTGGACATACAGAAAATACAAGATGTTTCTAATCCACATAAATTACATTATTTACATCATGTGAAGCATTAAAGACATAATGCTTTTAAGTCCCTTCTATTCAACTTTTCAGAATGGGTTGCACTCATGGCGCAAATTCAATAGCATGCCTATGATGTCAAAGGCAGGAGGGCCTAAACCTCTGACAACTGAAGTACAAGATAAAAATTACATCGTGTCTATTTACCTCACTGCAGAACGTACATTTGGTGCAAAGCGCCGTATGTATGTGTGTTTGTGTGTGCGCGTGTGTATGTATATAAACATGACAATCTCCGATATTTCTGTATGTACAGGCTTGAAAACTTGGCAAAATACTTTGTTCAAGTGGCTAAGAGAGCCTTTGAGCATACTGAAACTGGATGCCTCATTGAAGAATTCAAAGACAGCTTTAAAGAAAGTTGGTTGACCCAGATTAGAGTCCATCATTTTTGTCATATATTCATTTGAAATTTTGGATACACAGTACTTAGATAGCTTGGACTTGGAGAAAGACATTAGATGAGTGCGTTAGCCAGTTTTATAACTTTTCAACTTTGTCAGTAAAAAAATAATTCTTTCCCCAAAAAAAAAAAAAAAAAATAAAAACCTCGACTTCTGGAGAAAATAAGTGACGGTGATTTAAAAAAAAGCTACTTCGTCAACACACATTGATGCAATACAGTAGATATGAAGTAAGTCTCTCTCTCACGCGTGCGCGCACACACAATCATGCGCTGACAGAAGAGCATGCAATGATGTAGCTAGGTACAGTCAACCTGATTTCACACAAATTATAGCAGGACTGAAATTGTGCCATAAAATTATAGTTTTGTCACTGTTTATCTAAAGTCTAGAACTGTAGAAGCCAAAGCGAAACTCATATCACGCAAAATCGAAAATTGCATATAAAAAGAAATGTCATGACAAATGTTTTGCAAACCAATGACGTATAATGCACTGCGCCCCTAATTGAGCTCACTGGCGCATTGGTAGATCTGCAAGGCTTTTTCAATAGGAGATATTTCAACAGCCGAATTGGGTAACAAAAAACAAAAAAAATAACAGCTAGAGACCCTTGACAGTGAGGACAGCTCTCATAGAAGGGACTTAGTGGGTCATGTTTCATCCCATCTTGTTTTCAATGTAAAGACTTGTGTACACAATACTGACATTTACCAAATGAGAGATGTTATACCATAATTTACCAACTGATGGATGGTGCTATAATTATAAATGGCTAACCCTCAAAAGGTGCCCCGGATGACACTCTATTCACATAACAAACCATAACTACTTTATATGTCCAATATCAAACAAATGTGTAATATCGATGTAAAAATGTTTGATGAAAAAAATAACACCGTCTACAGTGGTTTTCATACCTAAATCAGTAAATGGATGATGAACGATCCCTTTTACTCTTTCGTGTGACGGAATCGAGTGTAAAATGGCCGTGAAAAATGCATTTCGCTTGGGTAGGTCAATTCTCAGTAAAACTGTCAGCATACAACTTGCGAACTGATATCAAAATGTGAGGGGGTATCTGCATGGCACCTTTTGATAGCGAGTCACATACATAATAATAATAATAGAGATTTGTTAAGCGCTTATTCTAAAAGTAGCTCTAAGCACTGATACAATGAAAAGGCTAACAGCTAACAAGCACACACACGTGACTGTGGTGATGAATTGCCCATGGCTGGGGAAATGAACTAGTGAAAAGCAGCGTTGTTGAGGTGGGTTTTGAGAAGTGATTTAAATGAGGAGAGCGTTTGACAGTTACGGACAGGGGCGGGGAGGCTGTTCAAAGTGGCGGGGCCAAGATGGGAAAAGGCACGACCGCCACGTGTTTTACATTTGAAATTATATGTACCTATTCCAAGAAATCCTTATTTTTACATGTACTGGCATTACTGTCAGGGCTCAGATTATTTGTTGTGAACACATTTCAATGGCCAACCTCCAATCCAACTGTTTCAGAGATTGCTTTTGAACCCACCTCCTCCCCTCATCCTACGTACCCCATTTTAATATTATTGTTTACAGCTGTTTTGGAGGATCAGTAATCATTTGCACAGCCTTCTTTAGTGAAGGCAGTCACAACATCAGCAGCACCCTATGACCTAGTTTTTAAACAATGATTTTAACTGCTTATTATTTTTGTTACCAAAGTTTTAATTGCTAGGTGTGGTTATCCTAAGTGCTTGGAGTTTTAACCTGAATACTCAGGTGAGCACCACAAATGGATGGAAAAACTTGGCACAATTCATCACAGATTGGTGCAAGTGCATCTTGATCCAACACCACATGTCCTTGTGGCATTGGTTATGATTTACTGCAAGTGCAATATAATGTTTTTTATTTCTGTCCCTCAACTGCGTGTAAACCCAATTGTGGATTAACCGGTGCTGTGTGGGCCATTGTGGGCTGCATGTCAGAGCGTACACAGAGGAACTAAACTGTCTAGTGAGGAACTAAACTGTCTAGTGAACATATACACATATCATACCTATCAGTTTGTCATAGTCGACCCCCGTGGCCGAGGCGCTGTGTACATTCCAAGGATCCACTACATCCTCTTCTTGGGTGCCAGCGCCGTCTCCGATCTTGGTCTCCTCCAAAGCCTTGGCTGCTTCTTGCTCCGACATTTTAGCCTGCTGGCTACTTTCTATGCTCCAACACGTACAAAAAAAATACGCCTGTAAATAAAGCTCCACCACCGAGTTCTGTGCTTTTTGAGTGTGTGTGTTTTTCAGACCAAAGATCGTCTGCTACACCAGCTGTCAACGATGCAGTCCTAACAAAGTCTGGCACTGTATGCCGACCAAATGCTTGAATTAAGACCTACAGCCTGTGCAAACCGCCCCCCCCCCCCTAAATACCAGTAGATATATGATGTAATTTCTCGGAAATACAAGCAATCTAGTCAGATTAAATCCTTCAGGATTACTACTTAAGGTTGTATACTATACCTACATTTTTAAATTGAAAACTGCCCTTTGTAGGGTTTTTTGAGAGCCTTGTTGAGTCTGGAGGCTATTGCCACCCTGACAGACCCATGGTCCCTGGCATATTTGTAAGTTTGAGCCCTTTTTGTGAGGTACCCCACGCGGGAAAACACGCAAAATAGCCGATTTCAGAACACAATAAAAATTTATCGAATAGTGTGTTAAAATGATAAAGAAACATTTCGGTCACTTCATAAAGTATGTTAGTATTTTCTCGTAAAAAAAGTGTGTTCTGAAAATTGGAATTCTAAGTGCAATCAAGAAAAGTGTATGTTGTAAATTCGCAAATTGCCCGGATGTTATCAATAACATTACAAGTGTTTGCAATGTTGGGCAATTGCTCAGGCCCTTTTTATTCGATAAAGTCGTACTTTATGTTATAACTATCACATTGATTATGAAGAAAATATGGGGTCCCGCACAAAATTTGGCACTTTGGGTCGTTTTCGAGTGCGTATTCAATAAGGGATACAAGCGATGTCTGACTTCCGGCAGATCATATCTCCGCCCGTAGCCGGTCACAAGCCTGCATTAGAAAGAAGGGAAAACCTAAGCCCAAACTGTTGCAAATTACGCCCAAACTGCTAGTCCTCGATTACTATTTGTGACAGTAAACTGGAACAAACAACAACGGCAGATACGGGATGAAAACTTTTATCTATAAGTAATTAAATGCACGCGCTGTTTCTTAGTAATTTAGTTAGTGCAGTGGAAAGGTACTTTTTTTTCCACGCAGGTGACCAGAGTTCGAGTCCCGTAGATGGCGACATTTTTTTCCTGCTCACATTTGAAACCCATACAGTTTCTACTTCGCTAAATGAAACAAACACACTTTAAACCCAAAGCAAAAAAAAAAAAAATTTAACGCGTGGCATTTTTTTATTTTTATTTTTTAAATATGCGATTATCATCACTGTGGTAATGTGAGTGATGTTAAACCATAAACCAAACAACCGGATTCAGTCTTGGATAAAAATGCACACTGGTTACCTCGGTACATTTGTTCATTCATTTTCTTCAGTCAGGCATTGTGTGAGCATGTTTACATTACATGTTTACATTCATTCAACCATTCACAGCTTCACTGATGAAAAAGCACACCAAAGAGTGTTGTCACAGTTTTTTTAAAATTTTTACTGGCATCATCTACAAACATTAATTGATGTGAATTTGTTTTAATATACCTGCTGCAAGAAATGCTACATGCTCCTTTGGTGTCTCCGTGAAAGCAGGTCGATGAACATCTCTGGTTGAAAGATGTTTGTAAACAGATTGGTAGTGGATGTACCTATCTCTCTAGCTGAATCTCAGTTTCCCAGCAGTTTTTAGTTACAAATTATAAGGAAACAAAAACACACTACCACCGAGCCACCCAGCTCCCCCTCAAAATACAGCTTTACTGCAGAACATATTTCAACTACATGTAACATTATTCACATTTACATTGACAAAGTGCTGACTGTATACAAGCTATTTGGGAGAAAAGTGGAGCTGATGTCATTTTTAGTTGTGTGCATGCCAACGGAGACCGACACCGGCAACCACTTGCTCATGAGGTATTTATTTGGGAGCCAACTGCACAGTATATAAAAGAAGGGGGATAGGAGAGAAGGAATGACAGACTTATCATTTAGAGCCTTCCACTACATATATTATTTTGCTCATATATATATATATATATATATATATATATATATATATATATATATATATATATATATATATATATATATATATATATATATATATATATATAATATTATATAATATATATATATATTTATATATATGGTAAAGCTTATTTTTATTAAATTTATAATTTGTGATTTAGGTTTAGATGAGAACATACATGTACACATAAACAAAATTATATGGTTGGTAATGGGTGCCATACTACCCGCTCCCAAACCCACCCCTCATACACAAAACCGCAGAACACCAACTATCTTTGACTTATTTTAAATAATTTATTTAAATTATTATTTATTTAGTGTTTTTAATTGTATTACATGTTAGTTTATTTATTTATTATTGATTAATTTATGTATTCACTTACATATTTATTTATTATTTATCCCTTTAATTATAGATGGAAGGAATTCCTTGATGCACGTGATCACTAGCGGTATGGTGATGGCCACCAAAGAGAGTCAAAGAAAACATTTCTCAATATGCATACATCTTTGCATGTTTATAATCTATCCTTTATTTATCATGCATATTCATATGACCCAGGTATCTCTGACTTGTTTTATTTATTTATTTATTTATTTATTTTTATTTAAATTTATTATTCATTTGTGTGTGTGTGTGTGTGTGTGTGTGTGTGTGTGTGTGTGTGTGTGTGTGTGTGTGTGTGATGTAAGTTTGTATATATACATATCAGAATAAAAGATGAAAACATACACAAAACATACATGAAGACATAATTGCAATAGGTGTCATACCACCCGCTCCCCATGCACACACAAAAACACAGAACACCTATCAAAAGACATGCACATCTGTGCATGTGCATAATCAATCCTTTACTTTGCATTCTTCCAGGTATCTTGGACTTACGTTATTTTTTTTTAAATTATTTATTTAAATTTATTATTTATTTATGTTTGTTCCAAAAATGTGAAAGGGGGTTGGTTGAGTCAGAAAATGTTATTAAGGACAGAATGTAAAACAGCCTGCGTGCCTACTGTCTTCATCCTTACAAAAAAAAGTTTCAATTCAATTCAACTCGATTCAATTCTCTCCCTCTCCCCCTCTCCCCCTCTCTCTCCCTCCCCTTCCCCCTCTCCCTCTCCCTCTCCCTCTCTCTCTCTCTCTCTCTCTCTCTCTCTCTCTCTCTCTCTCTCTCTGAAACTGCATGTTCTTAGAGAATCCGCATGTGCATTGACTCCATGTCTGACACGTAATACCTCCTTTGACGTACTGGCATGTGTGTGTGTGTGTGTGTGTGCGCGCGTGTGGCTGTGTGCATTCGTGCGTATGGGTGTGTGATCGTGTGTGTGTGTGTGCGTGTGTGTTCGTGCGTCTGTGTGCGTGTGTCCGTTCATGCGTGTGGTTTTGTGATCGTGTGAGTGGTCTGTCATAATATGGCAGATTGCACGCGCGTAAGCGCGCACGCGCGCACGCACGCATGCGCGCAAGCACGCGCACACCATGTGCGCGATTTATGCAATTTATATGTTGTAATTTTTATCATTTTTTATTATTATTCTCTTTAAAGGTTTCTTAACACATTTCTTTTCTTTTCTATCGCGCTGTATTCATCAGTATTTTGTTTGCTAGCTCATAATTGATTTTTATACCCTTGTCTACACTACACACGCATGCGAGTGTGTGTGTATCTGTGTGTGTGCGTGTGTGTGTGTGAGAGAGAGAGAGAGAGAGAGAGAGAGAGAGAGAGAGAGAGAGAGAGAGAGAGAGAGAGAGAGAGAGAGAGAGAGGGTATTGTCCTCCCATATATTTTTACCGTCAGGTATGTCAGCTGTGACAGTATGTACCATATATAAGTTATATTTTGACACTCTGACCAATTCCTTAGAGGAGAGTGTGTGGGTGTTTGCGTGTGAACATGCGTGCGTGTATATGTGTCTGACCTAGTTATGTATTAAACCATTGTTTTGTTTATGATAATGTTGATAAGTAGTTTGTAGCAACGGCAAGTTTGAAAATTGGTCTTGTAACCAAATACTTCTACCGTTGTAAAATAAAAGTTCATTGTCAGTGTCATTGTCTCTTTTACCAGTAAGCGAGTAAGACAATATTTTCTTTTCGTTGAACTCCTTGCCAGCAGTCACGGAATCTCTGCTTCGTCTAATATAACCGAGTTCGGAAACAAACTGTAAAGCACGCTCATGTGCTGTTCTCAACTTTGACTCTCATTGACTCAGCGCCATAGACAATTTACAGCAGTCGTTGCATTAATGGTTTACACCGGACTCTGTAGATCTCCATAATTTCAAACACTATTACAGTGCTAGTGCTCCTGCCGAGACAAATATACTGTCGGATATTCTGCATCACGTGTGCAAGCCATTATTTACTGTTGTGTCAAGTTCAGACATTACTTCTGCAACATGTGTCCCTGTACCATTTTATTTCAATGATGTGCTTATTTTCATTTTCATTTTCTTTGACTTAAACTTCTAGTCTTTTAAGATGTCGGGTAGCTAATTACAATTTCACACGTGAGGCGTCTAAATATCTATCATTTGCTGAATAAGATTCCCGATTTGACCTTCTTTCTGACTCAACCCACCCCCTTTCACATTTTTTGAGTCACAGAGTCTCGATTACATTCTGACATAAGTGATTTATCCATTTCAATACCGGAGTTTTCTGTAATCCTGCGCGATCCTGTACGTCCTCAATAAACAGGGTTAGCTGTCTATTTTCATGATTCTGTTGCGCACTTTACACGCAGAAGAACAGACCTGGAATCAGACTATGTTGAAAACGTGTGGGTTGAGGTGAAGACAAACAAATCGGCCCCTTTGCTTGTTGGATTTGTCTACAGAAATCCGTGTGCGTCATTTGAGTGGTACGGGATTTCTTACAAATGGAGGACACCGTTAACAATTGCAGTTCTGATGTTTTACAGCTCAGAGACTTAAATGTTAACATGTTTTCCCCACACCTTGCTTGGGAGTCTACTATTACTATGGTAGGCTTCAAGCAGCTTATCATATCTGCAACTAGAGTTACGCAGTCGTCTGCTACTCTAATTGATCATATATACACATCCAACAAGTAAAGGGTCCTTAGCCCGCGTGTTCTTCAAGTGGCGATTAGCGACCACTATCCTGTGTGCTGTAGTTGGGCTCTGAAGGTGGACAAGCCACGCCGTAAAAACCAGCATACCACCATTCATTACAGGTCATTTAAACACTTCAATCGGGACGCATTTCTCGCCGATCTAAGCGGAATCTCTTTTCAGTCAGTTTATAACTATGATATTCCTGAAGAAGCGTTGGCCGAATGGTACAGATTGTTCCTTGGTGTACTTGACAAGCATGCGCCACTACGTGAAAAGTGAGTCAAACACGCAGTTACCTCATTGGTTAAGTAAGGACATTAAAGTCGCCATGGCTCTCCGAAATGAACTGAAGAGGAATAAAGTTATGCTGCTTTCCGCATGCAGCGCAACCGCGTAAAGTACCTGGTGCTCGAGGCCCAGCAAAAAATCACTTCCAGCGCTTGATGGATAATAAACCTGATACCGTATGTCTGGCGAGCCCTCAATGCCTTTACCAAATCACGCCAAACACCGCCATGTACTTCTATACTGCTGATACTTTTAATCAACATTTCCTGTCTGCTGCCGACTCACTTTTGAATAAAAGTACTAATAACCTACACAAGCCGACTATTTCTGTAAAACTAAAATGCTTTTGCGACGAGAGACTGGCGCCAAACGACTTTTTTGTATTCCATACATAACTGTTTTTGACGTAGGCAAATCTATTAGTCAGCTGAAAATAAACGTTCCCTTGGCCATGACGGCATTAATAGTTTCGTTTTAAAACTGTCTGTGTCCTATGTGGTTGAATCTTTAACATTTATCTACAATCTTATAATGAAACAATGTACTTTCCCAAGAAGCTCGAAAAAAGCTAAAGTCATTCCGTTGCCTAAAACTAAAGACCTCACTGACCCCAACAAATTCAGGCCAATTTTACTTTTATCAGCTTTGTCAAAGCCGACAGAAAACAATTTCACAGGCACCTGAGTCACTTCCTGGAGACAAACAACTTGATTTATCCGTTACAGTCAGGCTTCACGCACCGCCACTCTTGTCACACGGTTCTTTCTCATCTGACCAATACCTGGCTAACTTCAATAACAATGCTGAAATGACCGGTGCGGAATTTTTAGACTTGGTCAACCATGACCTGTTGCTACAGAAGCTGTTGGTATACCACATAGACACAGATTCAGCTGCGTTCTTTAAATCTTATCTAAGCAATATATCTCAGTATGTTTTTGTCAACGGTAAGCGTTCCTCAGAAGGTGTGATTAGGCATGGATTGCCCCAGGGTCTATTGTAGGCTCTCTCTTGTTTTTTTACTTGCCTTTGTGTATCTCACAATCAAATGTGCGATGCAATTTGTTTGCAGACGACGCTACTCACAATGTGTCGTAGGCAAAAATATCTACAATTATTTCTTCTTTGCAACATAGTCTTATAGATGTCTCGAACTGGTGCCGAGACAACTACATGATACCTAACCCATTTAAAACAGAGTGCATGTTAATCACTACACGTGAAAAGCACCAGCTAAACCCACCGCCAAGTAGCCTTTCCCTTAACTGTCAGCCGATTAAACAAGTTGAGGAGCGCCGGCTGTTAGGCGTCATCTCTTGGCTTGACTTCGCGAACGAAGATTCTATAGGGCGTGCCCACGTCGTCTGCAGGCATTTTCGTGGCTGCGGAGGCCAATCCGGGACAGGCAGGTTCGACCGCAGTGGCTGCAGGGGAAGGTCTGGTCAGGGTTCTGAGTTACGACAGCTCTGTTTTTTCTTCTGAGCCGCTTGTCCTTAAGGTTAGCTCTGCGAGAGTCCTCAAAGGAGACGGCTGCCTTGTGAATGGTGGAACGCCAGGTGTCACGGTCCGCAGCAAGCGAAGACCACTGGCGGTGGTTGATTTGGCAGGCACTAAGTGACTTCTTGAGACCGTCTTTGTATCTCTTCTTTGGTGCCCCTCTGTCTCGGTGTCCAGTGGCGAGCTCGCCGAACAGAGTGATCTTGGGTAGGCGATGATCCTCCATCCTGGAGACGTGCCCCGCCCAGCGAAGCTGTGTCCGCAGCAGCAAAGCCTCGATGCTCACAGGTTCCGCCTGTTCAAGAACCTCGACGTTGGTGACATAGTCACTCCAGTGAATGCTGAGGATGGTACGCAGGCAGCGCTGGTGAAAGCGTTCGAGGAGTCGTAGTTGGCTGCGGTAGAGGGCCCAGGACTCGGAACCGTACAGCAGGGTGGTGAGGACGACAGCTCTGTACACGCTGATCTTGGTGCCTTTTTTCAGCTGTTGATTGTGCCACATCCGCTTGTATAGTCGCCCGAAAGCACTGTTCGCTTTTGCCAGCCTGTTGTCCAGCTCCTTGTCCAGCTTGGCGTCTGACGTGATGATGCAGCCAAGGTAGGTAAACTGGTGTACAGACTTCAGTTCGGACTCGCCGATGGTGATGTGGGGAGGGCGATGCTCTTCCTTTGGTGCCGGCTGATGAAGGACCTCTGTCTTTTTCAGACTGACCTCAAGTCCAAAGAGCTGGGCGGCATCTGCGAAGCAGGACGTAATGCGCTGCAAGGCTCTCTGTGTGTGTGCAACGAGGGCAGCGTCATCAGCAAAGAGCAGCTCACGAATCAGTTGGTCTAGGGTTTTCGTGTGGGCCTGCAGTCGTCTGAGGTTGAACAGGCTGCCATCGAGACGATACCTGATGTACACTGCGTCGTCATCGTCGGGGTCCACTGTGGCATGCTTTAACATCATGCTGAAGAAGATGGTGAAGAGGGTCGGTGCCAGCACGCAGCCTTGCTTCACGCCGTTACGAATGGGGAATGGTTCTGAGAGGTCACTGTTTAGTCTGACCTGGCCTTGCTGGTCCTCGTGGAGCTGGACGATCATGTTGAGGAACTTTGGGGGACAGCCTAGTCGCTCCAGGATCTGCCACATACCTTGCCTGCTCACAGTGTCAAACGCTTTTGTTAGGTCGACAAACGTTACGTACAGCCCTTTGTTCTGCTCGCGGCACTTCTCCTGAAGCTGTCTCAGCACAAAGACCATGTCGGTGGTACTCCTGTTGGCTCTGAAGCCACACTGGCCCTCTGGGAGGTGGTCTTCAGCGATGGCAGGTACCAGCCGATTCAGGAGCAACCTTGCGAGAATTTTCCCAGCAATGGACAGCAGGGTAATTCCACGATAATTAGAGCAGGCAGACTTCTCTCCTTTCTTCTTGTACAGGGTGATGATGACTGCATCACGGAGATCCTTTGGTAGTGTTCCTTTTTCCCAGCAGCAGAGAAAGAGTTCGTGGAGCTTGTTGTGCAGTCCTGGGCCTCCATGTTTCCAGATCTCTGGCGGGATTCCGTCAATGCCTGCTGCTTTGCCACTCTTGAGCTGGTGGATGGCTGTGAGGGTCTCTTCGGCGGTGGGCGGTTCGTCCAATTCAACCTTTAGTGGAAGGTGTGGGATTTGGAGGATGACTGTTTCTTGAATAGTGCGCTCAGCGCCGAAGAGGTCCTGAAAGTTTTCCGACCAGCGGTTCAAGATGAAGGTATTATCTGTGAGGAGTGCCTGTCCATCAGCGCTTCGCAGGGGACTTTGTACCAGGTGCCAAGGGCCATACACTGCTTTCAGGGCTTCGTAGAAGCCCCTGTAGTCACCGTTGTCAGCGCAGAGCTGGGTCTTCTGTGTGAGTCTGGACCACCACTCGTTCTGGAGCTCTCTAAGCTTTAGTTGGAGACTGCTGCAGATGAGGCGGAAGGCAGACTTCTTCACAGGGCAGGAAGGCTGGGCTAGTTGGGCCTGGTGGGCGGCTCTTTTTTTTTTGCTAGAAGTTCCTGGATCTCTACGTCGTTTTCGTCAAACCAGTCTTTGTTCCTCTTTCTAGCAAAGCCCAAGACTTCCACAGAAAATTTTACAATAGCAGTTTTCAGTTGTTCCCAGAGTGTTTCAGGGGAGGAGTCTGCTGGATCAACTGTGTCTTTGAGCATGCGCTGTAAATCGGCCTGAAGGGCAGCTTTCTTGTCGTCACGCTGAAGGCTGGCAACATCAAGCTTTTTCTTGGGGGGCCCCTTTCTTGGGTTTCAGCTTGAGGCGGAGCCTGAGTTTGCAGCGAACAAGGCGGTGGTCAGTGTGGCACTCTGCGCTGGGCATCACTCTGGTGAGGAGGACGTCACTGCGGTCCCTCTGACGCACTAGGACATAGTCGATAAGGTGCCAGTGCTTGGAGCGAGGATGCATCCAGGTGGTCTTTCGACTGTCCTTTTGCTGGAAAGTAGTGTTGGTGATGACAAGTTGCTGCTCTGCACAGAGCTCCAACAGTAGGCGACCATTGTCATTGCAGTTCCCAACGCCATGCTTGCCGAGGACTCCTTTCCAGGCTTCAGAGTCTTGGCCCACTCTGGCGTTGAAGTCGCCAAGGATGATGACTTTGTCGTCTGCAGGGGTGCTCTGCAGGAGGCTGCGCAGGTCAGAGTAGAACTTTTCTTTTTCTGCAGGCTCTGCCAGGAGGGTTGGGGAGTACACACTGAGAAGGGTGACGTAAGGGTGACGTTAGGCGTCATTATAGACGATCAATTGACATGGCATGCCCATGTAAACAGTGTGTGCAAAATTGTGTCTAAAAATCTATTTCTCCTTTCAGAACTTATTTACTTTACGAATTCACCAACTTGAAAACTCTTATTCAGCGCTCACATCCAGTCCCACATTCACTGCGCATCTACAGTCTGGGACTGGTGTAGTGATGCGTGCTTAAAGAGGCTGTATTCTCTCCACCGGAGGGCAGCCAAGCTAATCTTCATTAATAGTAGGGACCGCACTGACGAGCGACTTAGGGCCCTTGACACGCTTCCGTTACGAAACCTCTTTCTGTTTAATGTTCGAGCTGTAGCGGGGTCTGACCTAACTCTCTCTCTCTCTCTCTCTCTCTCTCTCTCTCTCTCTCTCTCTCTCTCTCTCTCTCTCTCTCTCTCTCTCTCTCTCTCTCTCTCTCTTTCTCTCTCTCTCTCTCCCCCACCCGGGTCTGCCCTGGGGGACTTGGGTGGGGTTAGGTACTTTTTAGTTCCCAGGGTCACCCTGGTCAGCCCCACAGGGTGAGTTTTTCTCTCTATTCTGGGGCAAGTGTTTCTGTCTACCCGAGGTCCATTCACCTGTATTTGCCTTTTGAAAATTCTCCCTACTGTCTGCACTGCCTGTAGCTCTTGATATTGGACGTGTGTTGCTAAATGGTCTTAGCTTTATTTAGGCCCCATGTGTTAGGTTTATTTAACGTATTTGACCGGCTGGCGACATGCATTCAATGTTCTGTTTTTGGTTTTTTTTTCACAAGCAGTGCAGGCACGTCCTGAGAAAGCCTTGTTGCTGTCGGGACGTTAAGCAATGTACAATCAATCTCTCTCTCTCTCTCTCTCTCTCTCTCTCTCTCTCTCTCTCTCTCTCTCTCTCTCTCTCTTTCTCTCTCTCTCAAATACAGCACCTCCAGGAACAGTCTCTCTATAAAATGGCCCCGTATAGACCTGTTCAAATCTAGCCTGTCTTATTCAGGTGCTCTCTTATGGAATTCCCTTCCTCCCACTATTCAACAAACCACGTCCCTCTCTCTGTTTAAAAGTAGAGTACATGATTACCTTTCTAAGACATCGTTATGCTGAACCTTTCTTCTTCTTTGTTTTTCGACATAATACGCTTCATGTTGTTTTTTTTTCTTGTTTTTTTCTAGCCTCCAAATTGTTTGTTCAGTTTTCTAACTTGTTTTTGATAGTACAAAAAATATCATACCTACTTATATGTTAGATAATTATGTGCGCACGTACGTGTGTATGTGTATGCACAAAAGTGCGCATGTGCACGAGTACATGTATATGTGTGTCTGTGTGCGTGTGTGTATGCGTGTGTGTGACGTTTATTATTAGTTAGTTTTTGTTGTTTGGTTGGTGTTCCTTAAGTAGCTTAGCAAGGACAGATTGTAAGAAAGGCCTGCGCGCCTAATATCTCAATCCTTGGAAAATAAAGTTTCGTTCGTTCGTTCGTTCGTTCTCTCTCTCTCTCTCTCTCTCTCTCTCTCTCTCTCTCTCTCTCTCTCTCTCTCTCTCTCTCTCTCTCTCTCTCTCTCTCTCTCTCTCTCTCTCTCTCTGTGTGTGTGTGTGTGTGTGTGTATGCGTGTGTGTGTATGTGTGTGTGTATGTGTGTATGTGTGTATGTGTGTGTGTGTGTGTGTGTGTGTGTGTGTGTGTGTGTGTGTGTGTGTGAGAGACAACGACTTTGAGGACGGACAAGCTTGAAATTGAAGGATATTGTCCCTAAAAGAATAGCCTCGAGACCTTTTTTTTTCCCATTTTTCGAAAAAAGGTTGATCCCCACTGGAGTCCGTATTTTTTATTATTTTTACTAGATATTTTGCAGTTAGCTAGATATAAGGGAGATATTGAATGAGTTCGTTAACCAACATTGTGCCTATACAACATTTTGAGTAATAATTAAATATTTTTTGAAAAAAAATATTTTGACTATTTGGGGATTAATTGCACGAATTATATGGTTAATCTTAAAACAAATGATTTTTTTTTACGAAAAAAAAAAAAAAAAAAACTAAAAAACCCCAACAACAACAACAAAACAACAACAACAAATTAATATTTTCATGAATAATCGCATGATTTTTCGTATATGTGTGATGGGGGATGACAAATCGGAATTTAAATGATGGTATGTTGGATGGTTGGACTAACCACTTAGAGATGCGTTCATGATAAGTTTTCTTTAATTGTATTACCACTAGAAAGCAGTACATGGTCTCCAAAACCCGCACAGTTTTAAGGCCCCGCCACACTTGCCGGTTGTGCCCCGATTTTGAAACCGATTCCGATCCGACTGCGATCGGATGACGTCATATATCGATCCGATCGCAATCGGCTGGGAATCGGGTGTTTAGAAACTGCTCTACTTTTCCGATCCGAATCGGCCCCGATTGTAAGCTTCAACCAATCAGAGCGCGTCTGCACGTCGTTTCAGTTTGCAAATGGCGGAAAGATCAGTCAACCAACTTCGTTACCGATGTTTCGCCCGCCCGGCTCAGTCTTCCCGAATATGATACAAAACTGTTGATAATGCAAGCACATCATCATCACTGTCCAAACTAGCAGCTATTTTGCTAAACAGGTACGACCTTGATCTTCGATTCAAACCGGTCGGCTAAATAAAGTCGGGGAATGTGAGGCAGTGCACACGTTTTTGCAGTCCGGTCCGATCACACTCCGATTCGAAATTGCTCAAGAATCGGCCTCAAAATCGGGCATGTGTGGCGGGGCCTTAAGACGAAGTAGAAAACCTTTCCTCCTGGGCACCGGTGCCAGAATTGAGCAGTCGGTCACTGGTACTATTGAAGGTACTGTGGGTCTCGCGTGTTGGGTAACGAAAAGAAAGCGCGCCACGAGGGCAGCCCTATTTACAGACGCATGCTGGTTCTCGGAGCACTTGATGTCCGCGTCGGTGCCAAAGTGGGGGGTCTCGCATGGTAAAAATGGCGAATCCGGCTGTGTTTCTTGCCAGCCATACGCGCTAGAATAACTTCTGAACTACATAATGCAGAAATATAAACTTTGAACAGAAATGTTTTGAAACTTTACTCTGGATTTAGTTTGGGGTTACGGGCTGTTAGCGGAAAATTTATATTCATTCTTTAAGTGGTCCCAGAATGGCCAAAGAAAATCGAAAAGGCTACTAAATCACAATAATCGCCCCGATAAGTTACAGTTAACCGAAAGACATATACGTCAATAAAATCTATTACACGGGCCAAATCTAACCATGCTAAATACTAAGCAAATGGTGTTGTAATTTGTACAATACATGGTCAAAATATAAAAGAAACACAACACGTACACTGCGCTATCGCGTACACAACTTCTAACGCTGAGTTTGGCAGTAACCGCGAGCGGCGCACGTCATAGCTAGCAGTCGACAAGAGTGAAATCCAGAAGCAATGGTCATAAGCGCTATCGGCCTATATCCACAGAGGAACATTTGGTTCGCTCTGTTACATACGATATTTACATAAACCTACAGTTTTTGTCTCGGCTGTCGTGTACGATTAGTTCAGTTGTGACCTGTATGCTCTAGGTGTGAAAATAAGACAATTTTATGCACCACTTTTTTGAAGTCATTTGTAAAACAGCTAACATAACATTAACTTTTTTTTTACGAAAAAACAAACTATCTTATCATTAATACCCGCATGATTTTCATAAACAGTATTTGCATAAGTCGATTTTTTTTGTCCAGGCCCTGGGGTAGGATTAGGTCAAACTGTGACCTGAAAGCCCTAGGCATGAAAATCAGCAAGAAAATTTCAAGTTGATTCTCTGATACGTCAAATGTTAGTACTGCGATGAGTGACATATAACATCGAGGCATCACTATGAACACTGCGTCGTGCGACTAATGATGCCATGACGTGAAGCTTGATGTGACGTCGTTTTTGCTGCTCGTGCTGTTATTCTTCTTCAGAATAGCTATGCTAGGCCAGACCACAGAGCTTACGAATGACGGAAATCGCCGTGTGTCCGTCTTTATTTCTGTGTGCCAGTGTGTGTGGATCAGAGGGTAGGTTAGAGTAGAAGGAAATGGATTCTTGTCTCTACACGAGCCACAGAGCGTTCTAATGGCGGGAAGCGTCGTGTGTCCGTCTTTATTTGTGTGCGCCGACGTGTGTGTTGATCAGAGGCTGGCTTAGAGAGGAGGGAAATGGATCAGCATAATAAGCCTAAAAATACGAACAACTCTGAATGTTCCTAAAAGATAAACGCATCTGGTGATCTGAGCTCCAAACAATACCTTGGAATTTGGGGGATGAAATCCTCGAACAAAGTTGGTACTCAAGAGTCTAAAATATGGTCATTGTTAGTTGTACTACGAGTTAGGTTTTGACAGTGGTTCTTGGCGCCTCGAGTGCCCGGTCAGGGGGGTCAATGTCGAAGGTAAGAGTCGAGGGTTTTAGCCTTGGACTCTTACTTCCGGCATTGACACCCTGACCGGACCCTCGAGGCAGACTACTAGCAAAGCCTAACTCGTAATACAATGATTTTGTCTTCAACTGTAAACAGTATAAGCGTGAGATGTATACCTTTAAAGTGCCCCAACTTGTACATCTGACGTACAGATTCAAGGGAAGTAAGTCTCTATACTTCCGACTATCAGTCAACAATCTCTCGCGAACTCCATTCGCCTGTAATTGCTCTCTCACGTAATGTTTAATTCAACACATTTTCAGTCATTCTTTTGTATTAAATCGGTAATTTAGGCCTAACACAACGCGTGCATATAATTATTTTGTTGCGTAACCCCCTCACTTTGTATTTATCCAACTTTTTGTTTCTTCGCCGTTTCCAATGGGCTCAGTACGTGATAGGGCCGTTGCTTCAGTTAAATTTTCCTGTCGTTGGTATTATCTAACTTATCCATTTTGCCAGGTATGTTTTATATTAAGCCTGTACCAACAGTATCAGAGAACATCTACATGCAGTTTTGTTTGTTGCGTAGCCCCCTAAATTATTTATTTATTGGCATGTTTGTTTAGTGATTTGACTGAACAAAAATTAGAGTGTGTTTGTACCGAGAAATATGATTGGTCAAAGGTTTATTTTGGGGGAGAACGCTTTGCTCAACGAGTAACGTTGTCATCATAATATTTAATAAGGGAGTCTACTTATCACATGTTACATTGGTAATATGTGACAAGAGGACTCCCGTTACCTTGAGAAAGCCGACCAGGGGAAAAAATGGAATAGAGCCAGGCCAATGAGTAAAAGTGTAAAGAGCCTGAAAGAAGACAAAACCTGTTATACAGCGGGCTACAAGAAGTCCGCCATAAGTCAAGGGTTTTTGTAGCGAGGTTACTTGGTACGGTTTGCGCAGAAGAAATTGGACGTGTGACGTAGGAATGAAAACACATATTTATAAGCCCCAGTATTTTCTGAAGTCAATGTCCCTCGCTTGTCTCCCTTGTATCTACGTTCCTTGGTGTGAAGGGGTTATCTGGCGAACAATGCCACACTGTTTCAAGATGGAATTCATGGCCATTACCAGTTAACGGATTATGTAATAATTCATACTTTATAACGGATGCTTGTAGATTGTGAATAAAGAACTGACCGCTCATTTTGCTGTGTGTAGTGACGTCATCGTCCCCAGTACTGGCAGCATCATCCGACCTCCATGGCTGAAAACAGTATTATGTCATACATTTTTAGTAATCTTACAATTGCATTACAATCAGTTTAAACTATAACGTCAAGTCCGTATGTGGTAAAAACTTGAGCCTAACACAAGCGCGCATGCACGCACGCACACACATACAGAGAGACAGACAGACAGGCAGACCAACAGACTCACAATATCTGTATGCAGTGGCTGGCCCAGTCTCAGGTGCCTGTCGGCTTCAGGCTCAACAGGGTTAACGGCTGTAAACGTCATTTTCAGTTTCCCCGGAAGTAGCGTCCGTCCAATAATCCTCTGGATATCCGCCTGCTGTTGCAGCACTCTGTCCCAATCGTCCCCAGTACTGGCAGCATCATCCGACCTCCATGGCTGAAAACAGTATTATGTCATACATTTTTAGTAATCTTACAATTGCATTACAATCAGTTTAAACTATAACGTCAAATCCGTATGTGGTAAAAACTTGAGCCTAACACAAGCGCGCATGCACGCACGCACACACATACAGAGAGACAGACAGACAGGCAGACCAACAGACTCACAATATCTGTATGCAGTGGCTGGCCCAGTCTCAGGTGCCTGTCGGCTTCAGGCTCAACAGGGTTAACGGCTGTAAACGTCATTTTCAGTTTCCCCGGAAATAGCGTCCGTCCAATAATCCTCTGGATATCCGCCTGCTGTTGCAGCACTCTGTCCCAATCTTCCACAGGTGTGTCCATCAGGAACCTCAGACCAGAGTCCACGCCCAGCAGACGGACGTCACAGCTGTCATACAGCTGACGGATGACATCCTGTAGCGGCGTCTGATCCTTAAGACTCTTCATGACGGCTTCCAGAAGGAGGACTCTCTCCCCCTCCTCAATTCTCATGGTAAATGTCTGGACTTTTTCTAGTTCTCTGTTCTTTTGATCCAGGTGCTCGCGATAAAGTTTCTCCAGTCTGACTTCAGCTTTTCTTTGGGCCTCCTCCACGGCTTGCTGACCTCTGACATTCTCTCTGTTCAACTGACGGGCCAGGCGCTGTTTCTCCGCGTTCAGTTCCTGTGCTCTTGACAGCTCACGGGGCCAGTCTATCTTGGTCAGCAGCACGTCCTCCACTTCAAAAAGAAAGAAGTGATATCGTACCGTCAGTGTATCTCGTTTGAGCTCACGTGCATTTGTTGACTATATTTTCCTACTGTTACGAACATTCTGAATGGAGTGTACAGATCGGAGCCGCATGGTTCCCGCGACGTGTGCCGCACGGAGACACAACACAACTTACGTCATGGTGTTATGATGACGTAATTGATTTTTTACTAATCTGTCTATAAAATTTTCTTTTGATTCACGATAGCACATGTCCATTCTGTTCTGTCTATTCACATTGATATTTTGTTGGCTTTGTATTTTCAACAAAACACATCATAACTCCTAAACTTGTTGTGCTGTTTAAATTTCAAGCACCGAGACATCATAACAATAAACTTTGGATCTATTAAGCTGACAAGGGCCCATTTTTTTTTCATTTTTTTTTTAAATTTTAAATCTCATTCAGCCCGGCGCACGTATTTAACAAAGTTTGGAGACGTCATCTAACGACTATCCACCTGTTGCAGGAGATGGATCGACCATGATAATTCAAAAGCAGTGCCAGCTTAGCTTGGCGCCGACAAGCGCCAAGATAATTTGGCACTGCCCTTGAATTATCATGGTCGATCCATCTCCTGCTGTAGTGCGTCAGGGCTGAATGGGTTATAAGCGAAGTATCTGCTGCATAGAAAAGGTGTGTTGGTGCCGGCGGAAAGGTGTTATTTGTATTATTATTATATTATATGGTTTGTTCTACTGACTTTGTAACAAGCGACTTCGAGGATAGTATGTTAAGGAACTTCTTGGTGTGCTTGATTTAGACTGACAGTGTTCCGTTGATGACGGGCTTATTTTCTCCTCAGATAACTAGTGTTCACTGCACACTGTGAAGCGGTGCAAAGCTGGCTGACCATCTCATCAAATGACTTTTCCGAAAAAAACAACATATAAACTTCAAGTGAACATATACCAAAATTACGGACTCAGAAGCTAACGATTTCAGCCGCGTATGGACTTAAATAATAATAAAAATAATTACGGTATTTATAATGCGCTTATCTTAGAATAATTATAACTCTAAGCGCGCACTCACAACTCGCGCACGCATGCGCACGCTTTAGACAATGACTCACGTACCACAAATTACATTTCTCCGAGATATTGGCGACTTCGCGTACATTCGGTTATGTTTTTACAAACACTTATATTTTTTGTTAATAAAACAATTGACGCCATGCCACCATACGTAATGTTGTTATAGTAAAGGCCAAAAAGAGGAAGTCAGACAAAGATGATATTCTTCTTTAATGATTAAAACAAATTGTATGGTCTTATAAGGAGGAAAAGAAGAAATAACAAACACAAAATAGACTTACTTAGTTATTTGAGTTTAACAGCGGGATGGGTAAAAATCATGCCAGCCCGACTGAAAGAAAGGTCTTAAGACAAGATGAAAATATATCTTAAAAATATTTTATGCTAAAATGTCGCACGCGGCTTTAAAGAAAACGTCTGCAAACTCTCATATAGGTCAAAATAATAAAATTCGAATAGCCTAAAAATGCTCAAATCTTATTTAAAATATTGCATTCTCTCAGAAAACTAAAGATTTTGTCCGGGGGAACATCCCGGAAAAAAATCTTCAAGGAGTCTGCTGTGAAGTGTTTATATCTTGTGTTAATTGGATAGGCACAAGACAGCAAAAAGTGTTTAACAAAATACTGCTCGTCGCAGGCATAACACCATAGACGCTCCTCCTGTTTTAGTAACAAGAGTGCGTAACATACGTGTGCTCGATGTGGAGCCGAGCAAAGACAGTCTCCTCACGGCGGCTGCCGCAGCGATAAGATAGACTGTTGGACACCTTACGAAGATCTTCATACAGCTTGTTCGCTTCCTCTTTGTCCCACTCGGACTTCCACTCACGAGCTATGTACGCACTAATCACAGGTTTAAAATCACTATGAACAGTATGTGTGTCAGGGACAGGGTCAGCGGGCATCGCTGGCAACAGAATCTGCGATTCTGTTGCCTTCGATGCCCACATGCCCTGGGATTGATTGATTGATTGATTGTACATTGTTTAAACGTCCCGACAGCAACAAGAATTTCTCATGACGTGCCTGCACTGCTTGTGGAAAAAAAACTAAACAGAATATTGAATGTAAGTCGCCAGCCGGTCCAATATGTTAAAAAAACCTACGACATGGGGCCTAAATAAAGCTAGGACCATTTAGCAACACACATCCAATATCAAGAGCTACAGACAGTGCAAACAGTAGGGAGAGTTTAAAAAAGGAAAATACAGGTGAATGGACCAAGGGTAGACAGAAACAAATGCCCCAGAATAGAGGGGAAAACTCACCCTGTGGGGCTGACCAGGGTGACCCTGGGAACTAAAAAGAAGTTAACCCCCACCAAGTCCCCCAGGGCAGACCCGGGTGGGGTTCCACATGCCCTGGGACCCAAACAAAATGATGTCATACTATTCCTTCATTAAGTCTGCGTAAAGCTCTCTAATGTGCACCGGCAGTGGGTGATCTGTTCCTGCACCCTGAAGGGCCTGGAGGGCAGAATGAGATTCAGACATGATCAGAAAGTTCTTTTCCTTAGACTGATAAGCATGCTTCAGTGCCAGCAGAACCGCCTGAAGTTATACACTAAATAGAGATGAATGGTCTGGACGGCGGTGCTTAAATGGGCGACTAGAATTGCGAGAAGACACTGCGGCCGCAGCCACCCTCCTATCCTAGACCCATCCCAGACTTTGACCCATTCGTATAAATACATCAATAGCCAGAGAGACATGGAGTTACCGGCCCTGGTCGAGACCATACACAGCTTGTTTTGTGGTGCTCTTGTTTGCTTGTTTTTTTTAAAAATAATTTAATAGGACTGTACTGACTCAAAAAGTTAGGAGAGTAACTGTAGCCACAAGAAGAAGTTCCTGTCGAGCTCTCTCTCTTGTGCTAGCTCTCTCTACCGGGACGGCCTTCCAAAACTTTTGCCCTTCATCACCGACATCATCAACACATCTATAGAGAATGGCTCCGTCCCCGATATCTTCAAGTCCGCCATTGTCCGTCCTCTCCTAAAAAAACACAACCTCGACCCAAACGAACTCAAGAACTACCGCCCAGTCTCCAATCTCTCTTTCCTGTCCAAGCTTCTTGAGAAGGTTGTCCTCAACCAGCTCAACCTCCACCTCGCCAACAACAACCTCCTCAGTCCCTTCCAGTATGCCTATCGCAAACATCACAGCACTGAAATAGCCCTTCTACATATCCTAAACGACCTGCTTCTCTCCACCGACTCGGGCAACATCTCCCTTCTTACGCTACTCGATCTCTCTGCCGCCTTTGACACCATAGACCACTCTATCCTCCTCCACCGCCTTCACAACTCCTTTGGCATCACTGACTCTGCTCACTCCTGGTTTCTCTCCTACCTCTCCGACAGACAGCAGTCCGTCACCATCGACGGCGTCTCCTCCAACCCAGTCACGCTCTCCTGCGGCGTTCCACAGGGATCCGTCCTGGGCCCGGTCCTTTTCACACTCTACACCTCTCCCCCGTCCAACATCATCCAGTCTCACCACATACACCACCACCTCTACGCTGACGACTCACAACTACTAGACAAAGACAAACTCGACAACAGTCAGTCACTACTGACTCGCACGGCTGACTGCTACGAAAACGTGAAAAACTGGATGACAGCAAACAAGCTCAAACTGAACGACGACAAAACGGAAGCCATGCTGGTAGCACTCGCCAGAAACTTTCCCAGCTCCCTCCCTCTCTCCACCTTCAACTCGACAGCACCCCCATCTCCCTCTCTGACTCGGTCAAGAACCTCGGCGTTATCCTCGATTCCTCTCTTTCCATGACCAGCTTCGTCTCCGCCACGGTCCAGGCATGTTACTTCCACCTCCGCCGCATCAGTCAGATCAGAAAATACCTCACTACCGAAGCCGCCACCAAACTCGCTGTCTCTCTCATCTTATCTCGCATCGACTACTGCAACTCTCTCCTTTCCGGCCTTCCTCACTCTACCACTCTCACTCTCCAGCGCGTCCAGAACAATGCTGCCCGCCTCGTCCTCAGAAAGAAAAAAATCCGACCACATCACTCCCCTGCTCAAACTCCTTCACTGGCTCCCCATCCCCCAATGCATCCAATACAAGATTCTGTCTCTCTGCTACAAATCCCTGAACAACTATGCTCCTACCTATCTCTCTAAATTACTTCACCCCTACACTCCTTCCCGCTCCCTCCGCTCCGCCTCCGACACTCTCCGCCTCCTCATCCCCCGCACCAAACTCAGCACTTTCGGCCCCCGCTCCTTCTCTGTCTACGGTTCATCCACTTGGAACACTCTCCCACTCTCTCTCCGTCAGAAACACTCTCTCCTCCTTCCAGTCCGCCCTCAAAACTCACCTTTTACAACAGTTCTAGAACTATATCACCACACTCCCCACCCAAAGCTGACCGTCGTAATGTATTTTTCACTATTTGTGGTACTTGAGTCTTTGTCTAAAGCGTGCGCATGCGTGTGCGAGTTGTGAGTGCGCGCTTAGAGTTATAGTTATTCTAAGATAAGCGCATTATAAATACCGTAATTATTATTATTATATTTATGTTGGAGCAGAGGACGGACGGAGGATTTCAAGTGCTGTGGTGAGTTGACCGGCCGGTCGGTGCAATATGGCGACCTCAGCTATACACGTTGAGCCCGTGTTTGTAAAGGCGAGCGACATGCCGGGAGACGCCAGTGTACTGGAGGTGTGTTTGGCGGCCGAAAGTGTCCCTGGCAGAGAAACAATTGCTGGAGCTCAGCGTATCCGCGGGCTATGGCGAATATATCCTCTGAATAGAGAGGCCAGGACAACTTTATTGGTAAATGGAATGGAGATAGGTGGGCGATCTCTCTGTCTACAGGACAAGAACCCTTACATTCTGCGGGAATCTCGCTCCGAAACACCGAATACACGGCTCTACATACAGGACATACCCATCAGTGTAGCAGACGAAGAGGTTATTACCCTCTTCGACAGACTCGGATGTGTCAGGTGCTCTTCTATCACATATGAGCGTGCCCGTAACACTAATGGTAAACGGACCCGTTTCCCGACCGGCCCTCGGTTTGTTTACATTGAGATCCCGACGGTTTCACTAGAGCGTAGTTTTAATAATAATAATAATAATAATAATTACGGTATTTATAATGCGCTTATCTTATAATAATTATAACTCTAAGCGCGCACTCACAACTCGCGCACGCATGCGCACGCTTTAGACAACGACTCACGTTCAACAAATGGTGAAATACTTTGCGACAGTCAGCTTTTGTGGGGAGTGTGGTGATATAGTGCTAGAAATGTTGAAAGAGGTGAGTTTTGAGGGCGGACTTAAAGGAGGAGAGAGAGTCTTTCTGACGGAGAGAAAGTGGGAGAGTGTTCCAGGTGGATGGACCATAAACTGAGATGGAGCGGGGGCCGAAAGTGCTGAGTTTGGTGCGGGGAATGTGGAGACGGAGAGGGTCGGAGGCGGAGCGGAGGGAGCGGGAAGGAGTGTAAGGGTGAAGTAAGTTGAAGAGATAGGCAGGAGCGCAGTTGTTCAGGGATTTGTAGCAGAGAGACAGAATCTTGTATTGGATGCGTTGTGGGATGGGAAGCCAGTGAAGGAGTTTGAGCAGGGGAGTGATGTGGTCGGGATTTTTCTTTCTGAGGACGAGGCGGGCAGCATTGTTCTGGACGCGCTGGAGAGTGGAAGTGGTGGAGTGAGGGAGGCCGGAAAGGAGAGAGTTGTAGTATTCGATGCGAGATAGGATGAGAGAGACAGCAAGTTTGGTTGCAGCTTCGGTAGTGAGGTATTTTCTGATCTGACTGATGCGGCGGAGGTGGAAGTAGCATGCCTGGGCAGTGGCGGAGACGAAGCTGGTCATGGTAAGAGAGGAATCAAGGATAACGCCAAGGCTTGTGGCCGAGTCACTGAGGGAGATCGGGGTGCTTTCGGGTTGAAGGTGGAGAGAGGGAGGGAGCTGGGAAAGTTTCTGGTGAGTGCTAACCAGCATGGCTTCCGTTTTGTCGTCGTTCAGTTTAAGCTTGTTTGCTGTCATCCAGTTTTTCACGTCTTCATAGCAGTCAGCTGTGCGAGTCAGTAGTGACTGAGTGTTGTCGAGTTTGTCTTTGTCTAGTAGTTGTGAGTCGTCAGCGTAGAGGTGGTGGCGTATGTGGTGAGACTGTATGATGTTGGACAGGGGAGAGGTGTAGAGTGTGAAAAGGACCGGGCCCAGGACGGACCCCTGTGGTACTCCGCAGGAGAGCGTGACTGGGTTGGAGGAGACGCCGTCAATGGTGACGGACTGCTGTCTGTCGGAGAGGTAGGAGAGAAACCAGGAGTGAGCAGAGTCAGTGATGCCAAAGGAGTGACGAAGGCGGTGGAGGAGGATAGAATGGTCTATGGTGTCAAAGGCGGCAGAGAGGTCGAGTAGCGTAAGACGGGAGATGTTGCCCGAGTCGGTGGAGAGAAGCAGGTCATTTAAGATGTGTAGAAGGGCTGTTTCAGTGCTGTGGTGTTTGCGATAGGCAGACTGGAAGGGAATGAGGAGGTTGTTGTCTGCAAGGTGGAGGTTAAGCTGGTTGAGAACAACCTTCTCAAGAAGCTTGGACAGGAAAGAGAGATTGGAGACTGAGCGATAGTTTTTTAGTTCGTTTTGGTCGAGGTTGTGTTTTTTGAGGAGAGGACGGACGATGGCGGACTTGAAGATATCAGGGACTGAACCGTTCTCTAGAGATGTGTCGATGATGTCGGTAATGAAGGGCAGAAGTTTTGGAAGGCCGTCCCGGTAGAGAGAAGCTGGGAGGGGGTCTAGTTCGCAGGTTTTAAGAGGCATGGACTTTATGGTCTTGAGAACTTCTTCCTGAGAGACGGGGCGGAAGGACGAGAGGGGGGTGCCGGAAAAGGGTGTGTCGGGAGGGCAAGGAGGAGAAGGCAGAGAGTCGAGTGTGTTGCGCAGTGTTTGAATTTTGTCGGAAAAGTAGGTGGAAAAAGCAGACGGTAGTTCTTCTCTGCTGTGTGTGTTGGGGAGTTCTTAGGAGTGAGTTCATGGTAGCGTAGAGGGTTTTGGAAGAAATAGATTCCAGGATTTTGTTTTGAAGGTGTTTACGTTTGGAGTCGGAGATCATTCTGCAGACTTTGGATCTAGTTGCTTGGAAGATCTGTCTGTGAACGGTGAGGTCAGATGAGCGCCAGAGGCGTTCCTCTTGTCGGCGCTCGCGCTTGGCCTCAGCTATGTCGTCAGTGAGCCAGGGGTCGGGGGGTCGGTTGGGTATGGAGCAAGTGGTGACAGGTGCATGGGTGTCTAGAAGTTTTCGAAGGGAGGAGTCGAAATGGGATGCTAGATCAGGAGAGGAGGCGGGGTCCAAGAGAAGGTCGACAGCTTCATCGAAGAAGCTCTCTCGGTTGACAGATTTCAGTTTGCGGCGAGTGACAAGGAGCTTGGGTTTTTTCGGGGGAGGTAGGTTGAGGGAGACGAGAATGGCGAGGTGGTCAGAGGGAAGCACAGAGGAGGTGTCAGAGTCGAGAAACAGTTGATCGGAGGTGCGGGTGATGATCCAGTCGAGGGTGTGGCCGAGTCGGTGGGTGGGTTTGGTGATGTGTTGTGTAAGATTGTGGTTCGAAAGTGATGTGCAAAGGCGTCTTGTGTCAGGGTGGTCTGGTTTGTCGAAGTGGAAGTTAAAGTCGCCAAGAAGGATATGTTTTCCGGGCCGTGTGCTGTAGTGGTCGAGGAGGAGGTCAAACTCGGTGAGGAACATGGAGTTTGTGAGTTTGTTTTGAGGGCTTGGAGGGGGGCGGTAGATACATGAGAAGATGAGGGACTGGCCAGGGAGTGTTGCTACGGCCTCGACAGATTCAAAGGAGGGATGAGCAAAAGGGAGAGACTGAGAGAAGGAGAGGTGAGCGGAAAGACAGTCCCTGTAGATGATGGCAATGCCACCCCCTCTGGAGGCACGCGGGAAGGAGGCAAGGCGGTAGCCACTCGGAGTGACGCTGGCAATGATGGGTTCATCGCCAACTAAGCGGAGCCACGTTTAGATGATCACGACAACGTCTAGGTCGTTTTCAGATGGGCCCCTTCAGAATTTCTCCATTCTACAAGGAAATGAAGAAAACGTGCGAGCAGAAGTGTTCCAACTGCCTGCAGGCAGGACACTACACTCATGAATGCGTTAATCAGGTGGTGTGTCGTGGGTGCAGACAGGATGGACACAGAGAAAAAGAGGGCAGGTGTGTTCAACTGACGCCCGAGGGAAACACGGCTGACCCAGTAACTGACACGGACATTGCCGACGTTATTGTGACATTCCCTGCCGTAACACCAACAGACTCTAACCCAAAAACCGATCCCGTGCCGCCCGCTTCGTCTGCTTCTGGTGACGGTGCTGATGTGGGTCAGCGTGTACAGAAAGGTCGCCAGCTGTTGGAAAGAGGTCGCCACGAGAAAAAAACGAAAACAAACGAAGCTTACCAGTCTTGTCAAACGTAGACACCGATCGGAAACACCTAACAAAAGACTGAGGTCGGAATCTAATTCCCCTCCTCAATCCCCAGGTAAAAACGCACGCACTCTACTGCCAACAAAGGACGGTCGGGAGACTGGAACCACTGAAACTTCCGAGTCCGACTCTGTGTCTCTTCCACAGGGCCTGACCTAACAAAATTGGTCGAATATGTGGCTCTTTCCCGGTCCGGATCTCGCACTCATCCCTGGACTATGAGACCGAGATGCGATTCAAAGTATTATCATTATGAATAGATTAATAAATAAACATTGTTAGGTCCTTTATGGATGCTATATAAAATATTAATGTTGTAACGCTCAACGTAAGAGGAATTAGAAATAAGCGAAAACGAAATGTAGTGTTTCGGTTTCTTAGACAGAAAAAAAAGGATATTGCATGTTTACAAGAAACGTATATTACTGACGACGTGAAGGAGGAGTGGCAGAATGAATGGGGTGGTCAACTGTTCTGTTGTTGTGTTAGCAGTCATTCAATGGGTCAGGTTATCTTAGTGCGAAGAGATTTTATACACGATACAAAACTCGTACATCACTCAGACAGAATACTGTCTCTGGAGGTGTCTATTGATGACAACATACTTATGATACACAACGTATATGCCCCGGCTTCAGGGGAAAAGGCTCCTTTCTTTGAGCAGCTGGTACAACATTTGAATTATTATCCTATATCGTCTTTTGTCTTGGTGTGTGGAGACTTTAACTGTGTTCTAGACAACAATAAAGACGTAATTAGTGGAGACAAGCACTCAGTGAAGAACGTTTCCTCTTTTAATGACTTTCTGATTAACAGTGATTTGAACGACACATGGAGATTACTGAACTCACAGCAGACGGAGTTTACATGGTCTAGAAATAACCCCACTCAAGCTAGACGGTTAGACTACGCGCTTTTTTCCAATGAAGTGTTTGACAGAATTCTCTCCTGTGATCATGAGTCGGTGTCTTTCTCTGACCATAGATGTGTAACTTTAAAGTACTGTATATCTAATGTTACTAGAGGTCCAGGCTACTGGAAATATAATAACAGCCTTTTCAAAGATGAGCAGTACGTCAAATGATGAATGCATTAATCTCTAATTTTAAGGCTATGACAGATGAAACGGATAGTCAGATAAAATGGGAGTTATTAAAAATTCAAATACGTGAACTCAGTATAAAGTTTTGCCAAATTAAAAAAACGAAAGGAAAGCAAAAGGTTAGAGGATTTACAAAGAAGAGTGAATACTTTTGATATAGCACTTGCCAACAATCCCAGTAACATTGATATTCAGCAATTGCGTCGGAAAACAAAGAATGAACTTGAAATCTTTGAACAGCACGCTGCAAATAGCGCTCGAGTTCGTGCTTGAGTAAAGTGGATAGAAGAAGGCGAAAAAAATACGAAGTATTTTTTGAATTTAGAAAAAAGCTCGCGCGAATTCGAAAGTAATGGATAAATTAACGCTGGAAGATGGGTCAGTAGTTACAGATCAAAACAAGATACTGGAGAAACAGATGAAACACTTTACATCACTGTGTGCATCTCGCATAGACCAGTCCCGCATGTCGCTTGGCGGATGATTTCATAAGTGACACTGCAATCCCAAAACTCTCACTCCCTGAAAGTGAGTCATGTGAAGGTTTAATAACAGTAGATGAAGCCTCCATTGGTTTGAAACATTTAAATAACGGGTCAGCCCCTGGCTGTGATGGTATTACAGTAGAATTCATGAAAATGTTTTGGGTCCATCTGAAGGATCTTGTGGTGGACTCCTTGAACCCACGTAAACATTCTGCTGAACTCAGGCTAAGCGCGTGATAAACATTGTGATTCTCCGCCGTTTTGTCTTACTGAGCTTTTTCTTTCAGCATTCTATAGATATTGATATTAGTTGATTCTATTTTTTTTATATATTATTTTGTGACCATATTTGAATTATATCTCTCGCTACATTTGCGTTGTTACCGACATGCGAAATCGTAATTTAAAAACTGTTCCGAAACGAACAGACGAACTCACAATTGGTCATCTAAACATATACCATCTAGTTAACAATGTGCCTGATTTATCTGTGTTCCTAAACACGCCCTTACATTTCCATAATTTTGTTTATCACTTTCAAGGCACAAAAGTTCAATAAGGGATAACTCCATTTCTGTCCCAAACTTCTCAGTACTCCGCAGAGATGCCTCAAGCCCTCAACACACTGGACTAGCAGTATATATACATAATTCAATACTTGGTAACATCAAAGGGCGAAAAGACTTAGAGTCAGCTCAAATGGAAAGCTTGTGCGTAGAAGTAAAAACATCTAAATCACCCCCCCCCCCCCCCCCCCCCCCCCCGTCCTCACTGGCTTTATTTATAGACATCCCGCAGCCAGCTGGAACTGGCACGATGACTTCGTAACAACGATGAATAGCGTATATCAAAATAAAACTGACTTTATTTTGGGCGATTTTAATATCGATCTTTCTATATCTAAAGGGTCCCATGCTGCATGGGCGTAAACAACAGCACTATTCAGTTTTGAACAGTTAGTGAAAACCCCCTCTAGAACCGCATCTACATCTTCAACCCTGACTGATCATATTTACGTGACAAATAATGATAAAAAATCAAATGTACACGTTCCTTACGTAGCTGTCAGCGACCATAATCCAGTATGTTGCACAGTCTCCATGAAACAGGACAAAGAGAACAAAAAGAGACATAAAACAATTAAATATCGTTTTTTCCAAAAAATTAATAAAGGCGAATTTCTGCGGGAGCTGAGCAATACTCCTTTCAGTAAGGTATATAATCTGACAGTGCCATGTCGTACTGGATGGATCGGTTTCTTGGGGTCCTAAATAAGCAGGTGCTCATACGAGAAAAACGAGCTAAGCACTCTACCCTGCCACCCTGGATAACAGTAGATATCAAACAGGCCATGTCATTTAGAGACAAACATAAGAAAGAAAAACAATTTGATAAATATATGAAACAACGAAATCGTGTTAAATACCTAGTGAGAGCAAAGAAGTACCCAACGGAGAAAGAAACACGCTTAGAAAAGACGGGTACAACACAATTTATTAATATTTCTGGTAAATACCCTTTGTCAAAATAGACAAGCAAACAGAGAGATCAGCCGCTACTTATCTTCATTCGCAGAAGGAATGTGGCAACTAAAGGAGGTGACGTAAAATAAATAAAAGAAAACGAAGAAGAAATGTGACGAAAAAGTAAAGATGACGTCAACGAAAAACCCATAAGAGAGAGACTCGGAGAGAAACTGAACACGAGAGAGAGAGAGAGAGAGAGAGAGAGAGAGAGAGAGAGAGAGAGAGAGAGAGAGAGAGAGAGAGAGAGAGAGAGAGAGAGAGAGAGAGAGAGAGAGAGAGAGAGAGAGAGAGAGAGAGAGAATCAATGAATCAATAAATCAATGAATCAATGAATCTTTATTTTACAACGGTGAAGATATTAACACAGTCAGTGACTATGTCATTTTTCGTACCTGCCGTTGCTACAACTACGACTAACTAAGTACAAAATATACATAAAAAAGAGACATCAAAGCACAGTAATACAAAATATATAGTCCACTAAACACAAACAAGCGCATACGCCGCGCACAAACGCACTCACGCGTCCACACACACACACACACACACACACACACACACACACACACACACACACACACACACACACACACACACGCACGCACACACACACACACACACACACACACACGCACACACACACATACACATACACATGATTGTTAGAATATACACGTACATTTGTGTGTCTACGAATAACTAGATATTATTATTTGAGTAATGTCAGATACCTATAAAGACTTGCCTTGAAACGAGATAATTTCGGAGTGGCTTTAACGTGATGTGGGAATGAGTTCCACAGTGTGGAACCCGCAAATGACAAAGTAGATTTAAATATATCTATTCGGGGTTTTGGAACAATATAAAGACCCCTCATGTTCCCATAGCAGGAATCTGATTTTTTAAACAACTCTGTTAGATATTCTGGAGCGCTATGGTTCCATACTTTAAACATCAGTACCCCTTTGTTATATTTAAAATGATTTTGAAGGGGCAGGAATCCAGCTTTACTGAGTTTTCCTCGGTCGTCAAGTGCGGGTCGGGAAGAATTAATTTTGCCATTCTCCTATGTAAAGAATTTAGTCTTTTTAAGTGGACATCACTGCAACAATCCCACACCGTCGATGCGTAGTTTATATGTGACCTGATGTGTGCACTACTGAACAATTTTCTGGTTTCACTATCTGTGTAATACTTTAATTTCGATAACATAAAGACATTTCTAGAGACCGTTTTACAGACATTGTCAATGTGCATCTGCCACCTCAGCTGATTATCAATTGTGACCCCCAATAGACGATGTTCGGCTACCTGTTCTATGATGTCGTCGCCGAGTGATAGATTAAGCTTGAAAGGTTTTAACTGGTGCTTTTGGCGTGTTGCAATAATCATAGATTTTGTTTTAGTAGGATGCAGAATCATTGAGTTGACTTTACACCATGCTGATATATCGTCGAGACTTTTTTGAAGGCCGTTCTCAACTTCACGTATGTCTTTGTTAGCTGTGTGGATTGAGGTATCATCGGCGAACATATTACACTGTGTTGCTTCGTAGGTGAGACTTAGAGGCAGGTGTTGGATGTAAATACAAAATAAAAGAGAACCTAAGATTGACCCCTGTGGAACCCCGAGTTTAACATCTTTAGTAGAAGAGTAGGCTCCATTAGCAATTACGTTCTGATTTCTGTTTTCGAGGTATGACATAAAAAAGGAAACAAACTTGTCGTTTCGAAGATAATGCTTAAGTTTGGAAATCAATATTGTATGGTTCACTAAGTCAAAGGCCTTTTTAAAGTCAAGATAAATTACACCTGTCAGCTGCGAATTATTCATATTTGAAAGCCATGTGTCTGTTAATCTGCTCAGAGCCGTATGACATGAGTGCCGAGGGCGAAATCCTGACTGAGACGAATGTAGCAACTTTCGCGATTCTAAGTAGTCAGACAGGTGTTTATGTATATGCCTTTCGAGGGGTTTAGATAATACTGACAGCAGAGAAATGGGTCTATAGTTGTTAGGGTCAGTACGATCTTTTGATTTTGGCAGTGGAACGACTTTTGCAACTTTGAGGTCTGTAGGGAATACATTCTTTTGAATACACAAGTTATAAATATAAGTAAGGGTCTCTATGATGTATGGTTCAGACAACTTTAATATTTGTGGGTTGATATCATCATGGCCGGAGGACTTCTTATTAGCTAGGTCACTAATTAGTTTGCCCACTTCGTGCACAGCAAGTATGGGGATATTAAATGGTAGTGTGCCAGTTGTTTTTCTGTTGCAGAAATTTACTAAGAAATCGGGGCAAATGTCAGCCTCTGTATCACGACTAGGAGTACTTATCAAATCTGCAACAGACAAAAAATGTTCGTTGAATGTGTCGGCGGAGAGATTACTGGGGATGGTTGTTGACCTACTGCTATTGCCTCGAGTGTTGCCAATAAAGTCCCTCCTCGCGGCTCGCACCATTGACCTCACACGGTTTCGCTGCTTTCTTAAATTCATCAAAGTTCTTTTCTCTTTTTAGGTAATTTTTCACCGACATGGCATGCATTATTTCTTTTGTCAGCCAAGGGGGAAGTATGTCACTCTTTACTCTTTTTGTTCTAATCGGCGCATGTCTGTCTAATACTCCAAGGAATAATCTGTACCAAGTGGACAGCGCAATATTTGGATCATCTGTGAGAAGGACATCATCAAAAGGAGTGTTATTAAGATCGTGTAGAAACTCATTACGACTGAAATGCTTAAACGACCTGTAGGTTGTTGTAGTATGACGATGTTTTTTTTAATTTGGGGAGTTTCATAGACCAGCAACAAATCACGGGGCAGTGGTCACTAACACTAAGATCTGAGACACTAACATCGGACACCGCCTGCGGTTTGTTTGTATAGAAGTGGTCAATGAGCATAGAGCTCGCGGCGGTAATTCTGGTGGGGGATTTAACTAGCTGTACTAGGCCAAATAAAGAAAATGTAGTGTCCCATGCGGGATGGGGGTTAAGCATATCTTTATTAAAGTCACCAAGAAGAATGACGTCATTTTGCCCTTTATACACTTTGTCTAGGTTACTAGTAAAATTGTCATACCACTCGAAGTTAGACGCCGGATTGCGGTAAAGAAAACCAACAAATGACGGTGAGCAGTACGGGCTTTTTACCTCAATCCACACACACTCTACTTCAGCCGTTTCTAAGTCTTTACGCCTACGGACTAAGTGTTCGATAGAGTGATGAACGTATACAGCAATGCCTGTTTGACCGTGACAGGAGGAATCTCTTCTCATGATACTAAAATTAGGAATTTTCACGGCATCATCACTGATTTTTGAATTTAGGCGTGACTCGGTAAGGCCGAAAATGTCGAACGGTGTGGGACTGTTAAGAAACGCCGACAGGTCAGATACCTTATTATAAAGATGGAAAACGTTGAGGTGACCCACTCGTAATTTATGAGAGAGAGAGAGAGAGAGATGATGATGAATCTTTATTTATTCAGGATAAAGCTATTAGGCAACTCAATGCCTGTCTTACAAGCTGTCCTGTAAACAAACAACACAACAGGAAAATAAACAGAGCATGCAAATACTAACAATAATAATAATAATAAGAAGAAGAAGAAGAAGAGGAAGAAAAACTACGGGAAAAAAACGCAATGGAGAATTTGTAACTGCCTCCGATGCAAAAAGCAAGAGAACGAAACGCGTGCACAGCATTAATATTATACTCATCTAAGACAGTGTCATAGAATCAGCAGCATCAATAGCGTATAGTGACACCGACAACTCAATAGATGATCAGGTAGCAAATTTAAGGAGAAAGAGAAAAAATTTGACGTTTACGTGTTATCAGCAGAATTATTTTTATATGGCAAACTGTGAAGTCACGCTGATTGGAAGTGAGTGTGCAATGCACGTTTAAAATGGATTTTATCGCAAAATGATTTAATGTTTAATGGCAATGAGTTCCAGACAGAACTACCAGAAAATAGAAGGCTTGACTTGTAGAGATCTATCCGTGGGCGGGGTAAGTGAAGCAAGTTATTCCTCGTATGTAGGTGATGCCGAGGGCTGAAGTTAAATATCATGCGCAGATATTCCGGGGCTTGATAATGAAATATTTTGTGCATGAGGACGCATTTGTTAAATTTGAGTTGTTCCTTCAGTGTAAGCAGGCAAAGAGAGAGAGAGAGAGAGAGAGAGAGAGAGAGAGAGAGAGAGAGAGAGAGAGAGAGAGAGAGAGAGAGAGAGAGAGAGAGAGAGAGAGAGAACGGGGAGTACCCTTGGGCACGAAGTAGGCTGAGTGTCTAATACACAAAGCCTGCTAAACACCAACCCGAAGGCACACTTTATATCACCTTCAAGTTGAGGACTACCTCTGGGAAAAACGGGGGGACCCCGGGAAAAAAAAACCCAGCATTTAGCATGGTACACAACAAGTAATAAGTCATTGAAACAAAGCAAACAGTCAAATTCAGGAAGAGAATATCGGTATAAGTGGAGAGTAGGTAGTTGTGAAACCGTCTTCAATGGAAACTATAAAAAATAAAAAAATAAAATACGGGGGCGGGGTGGAGGGGGTGGGGGGGGGGGAGAGTCCACAAATAAAGTGTTCTTCCAGGAATTGATTAGGGACGAAAAGAAACAGCATCGGTTTGGAAAGCACGGAAAGTAATAACGAAGGGTAAATCAGCCCCTGAAATTCCATCCCGCGTGTCAGCTGATATTTTACATAATCACTTCCTATGGGCAGCTAAAACACTTGCTTAGTCAGTTGTAAGTAGTAACGCAGAGTACCAAGTTCCTATTGTACTGGAAAAATACTGTGAGGGAAAAAATATACTGCAGACATTCATCATTCCTGATATTACCGTCGCTGAAGTCGACAAATTTATTCCTAGCATGCCGAACAAAACGTCTACTGGTATGGATGGTAACGACAACAAAATGCTGAAAATGTCACTACCATATACGGTAGAGGCACTCACTTATATCTTTAACCTCTGCATAAAACACAGCACGTTTCCAACTATTTATAAAAAAAGCCAAGGTAATTCCAATTCCTAAATCAAAAGATCTTGAAGATGTCAATAACTACCGTCCTATCTCACTTTTGTCGGCCTTCTGAAAGCCCCTTAAAAAAACGCATACATAAACACCTCGATTTTCTAGAAAAGTGCAATTTAATGAAAATTCATCAGTCTGGCTTTAGACCGAAATACTCATGTCAGTCAGCACTGAAACACATTGTAGACAGTTTACTGGAATCAATAAATAAAAACCTGAGGTCTGGAGCTGTTTTCTTAGACCTACAACAACATTTGATCTTGTCGACCATGACATTCTCTTAAAGAAGCTAGCAGCATACCAAATAAGTGAAACCGCCATAGCATTCTTTAGGTCATACCTAAAAGACAGAAAGCAAAAGGTAAATACCCATTGAAAATACTCTAAACATGAATAAGTTAACTACGGTGTCCCCCAGGGGTCGATCTTAGGATCTTTTTTATTAATAATATGCATTAATGATTTGCCTTTGCATATTACTGACACTGGTGTCACTGTAACCTGTTTGCGGACGATACGAGCCTCTATGTTTTGGGTAAAAACACAGCTGACATTAACCTTAGCATACAAAGTAGTCTCAGCGAGGTTTCCAACTGGTGCAGAGTGAATCATATGGTTCTTCATCCAGGAAAAACAAAGGGTATTTAAGTCACTACACAACAAAAACACCAACGTCGACCACAGCCGTTACATTTACAACTGAACACTAAACTGATAGAACAAGCCACAGGGCGTAAATTCTTGGGAATACACGTTGACGAACAACTATGTTGGGAGATGCATAATTATATATACAGTCTGTAAAACCATTCCTAAAAACACATTCCTGTTGTCCCAGCTTAGACAAGTAACGGATACACATACTGGTAAACTATTTTTTTCATGCCCATATCAAGTCTCACGTTAATTATGTCTCCACGGTGTGGGACGGTTGTTGTGATGTTCACATGAATACGTTAAACTCTCTATATATAAAGGAGCTGTCAAAATGATAAATACGCGGCCCATTCCTATCACAGACAAATTTAGACATCTAAACATTCTCGGCCTGCGTCATCAACTTAGGTTCAACAAACACATCCTCATGCATAAGATATTAAATAACACGAGAACGCAGTATCTAACCACCAAATTTATGCCACAGCAAAAACGCGAACGGATCCTGTCGTACTGGATGGATCTGTTTCTTGGGGCCCTAAATAAGCATGAGCACATACGAGAAAAACGAGTTAGGCACTCTACCCTGCCACAGACAAAAAAGATACAGCATCGGTTTGGAAAGCCCTGAATGTAATAACAAAGCTAAATAAACGTTATAACAAAGCTAAATAAGCTACTGAAATTCCATCCCAGTTGTCAGCTAATATATTAAATAACCACTTCCTAACGACAGCTGAAACGCTTGCTCAGTCAGCTGCAAGTAGTAACGCAGAGTACCAAGTTCCTAGTCAACTGGAAAAATACTTGACGCAAAAAATATACTGCGGACATTCATCATTCCTCATATTACCGTCGCTGAAGTGGAAAATTTATTTATACCATGCTGAACACAAAGTCCACTGGGATGGATGGTATCGACAACAAAATTCTGAAAATGTCACTACCACATACAGTAGAAAAACTCACTTATATCTTTAACCTTGGTATAAAACACAGCACGTTTCCAACTATTCTCAAAGAGGCCAAGGTAATTCTAATCTCTACATCAAAAGATCTAGAAGATGTCAATAACTACCGTCCTATCTCACGTTTGTCGGCCCTGTCAAATCCCCTTGAAAAACACATACAAAAACACCTCCTCGATTTTCTGGAAAAGGGCAATTTAATAAATATTCAGCAGTCCGGCTTTAGACCAAAACACTCATGTCAGTCAACACTGACACACATTGTAGACAGCTGGCTGAAATCAATAAATAAAAACCTGATGTCTTGAGCTTTTTTCTTAGACCTACAAAAAGCATTTGATCTTGTCGACTATGACCATCTCTTAAAGAAGCTAGCAGCATACCATATAAGTGAAACCGCTATAGCATTATTTAGATCATACATAAAAAGACAGAAAACAAAAGGTATATACCCATGGAAAATACTCTAAACAATGATGAGGAAACTAAGGTGTCCCACAGGGGTCGATCTTGGGATCTCTTCTATTTATAATTTTATTAATGATTTGTCTTTGCATATTACTAACAACTGCAATTTATTTGCGGATGATACGAGCCTCAATGTTTCGGGTTAAAAAAAAAAACAGCTCACATTAACCTTAACATTCAAATTAGTCTCAACGAGGTTTCCGACTGGTGCAGAGTGAATCATATGGTTCTTCATCCAGGAAAAACAAAGAGTATTTTAATCACAACATGACAAAAACACCAACGCCGACCACAGCCGTTACATTTACAACTGTACGCTAAACCGATAGAACAAGCCACAGAGCATAAATTCTTGGGAATACACGTTGAGGAACAACTATCTTGGGAGATGCATATAAATACAGTCTGTAAAATCATTGCTAAAAACACTTTCCTGTTGTCGCAGCTTAGACAAGTAACGGATACACAGTCATACTCGTAAACTTTTTTTTTTTTTTCAAGCCCATATCAAGTCTCACGTTGATTATGTCTCCACAGTGTGTGACGGTTGTTGTGATGTTCACATGAACAGGTTAAACTCTATATCTAAAAGAGCTATCAAAATGATAGATACGCTGCCCATTTCTACCACAGACTAATTTAGACATCTAAACATTCTTGGCCTGCGTCAACAACTTAGTTTCAACAAATGCACTCTAATGCACAAGATATTAAATAACATGACACCACAGTATCTAACCACCAAATATATGTCACAGTAAGAACGCGAAAGGGACCTCAAGAAACAATACTTTACCTCTACCTCAGCCTAAAACTGTCCTCTTCAAAACTAGTTTATTAATTTCTGGACCGTTTGTATGGAACAATATTCCTGCACATTTGAAGACTATAGCCTCGCTTTGAATGTTTAAAACGAAACTTTTCGATTACCTGATGAGCCAAACATAACATCTCTGGGCGTTTATTTAAACAAATCCTGATGGTTAATACTTTCATGTATCACAGGCATTTTTGCATAGTGTGTGTGTGTGTGTGTGTGTGTGTGTGTGTGTGTGTGTGTGTGTGTGTGTGTGTGTGTGTGTGTGTGTGTGTGTGGTATAAGACGAATGTTGAGTGTTACTATTATTTTGTGTATATACTTAAAAAAAAAAATGTTTCGATTTTCTTTTCCCGCACGCGGGTCTGCCCTGGACTTGGGTGGGGTTGACTACCTTTTAGTTCCCAAGATCACCCTGGTCAGCCCCACAGGGTGAGTTTTTCCCTCTATTCTGGGCCATATGATTCTGTCTACCCTGGTCCATTTATCTGTATTTTCATTTTTTAAACCCTCCCTATTGTATGCTCTTCCTGTAGCTCTTGATATTGGATGTGTTTTGTTAAATGGTCTTAGCTTTATTTAGCGTATTAGACCGGTTGGCGACATACATTCAATGGTTGTTTTTGTTTTCACAAGCAGTGCAGGTACGTCCTGAGAAAGTCTTGTTGGTGTCGGGACGTTAGGCAATGTACAACAAATCTATTTTCTTTTAAATTATTGTTGCATGAAATTATGTGTGTAAATATAATGTATTTATTATTACTTATTATTTATAGTTTTCAAACTATTTTATTTTGTAAATATTAGCAACGGCCAATTTTTAAAATGACGATTTGCTTCTGTCAAAACGTTTTAGCGTTGATAAATAAAGTTTTATCATCGTCATAATCATCTCTCTCTCTCTCTCTCTCTCTCTCTCTCTCTCTCTCTCTCTCTCTCTCTCTCTCTCTCTCTCTCTCTCTCTCTCTCTGTCTGTCTGTCTGTCTGTCTGTCTGTCTGTCTGTCTCTCTCTCTCTCTCTCTCTCTCTCTCTCTCTCTCTCTCTCTCTCTCTCTCTCTCTCTCTCTCTCTCTCTCTCTCTCTCTCTCTCAGAAGTCGAGAGGCCAACAAGCCCCTGTGGAGGTGATCATGAGGCGGCGTAGTTCTTCACTTCCGGCGTCAATTGTGACGTACAACAAGGAAAAAGTGGGCTTAACCCTTATCTCCTCTCTCTCGCAAGCACGAATGCGAATAAGTCGCGCAGTTACATCGCTCCGTCTCCAGTGACAATTGTGTTGGCAGTGTATGGTTGTGATGTGTAATTTTTAGTCTCAGTGACTTGTGATAGTGACTTCTATTGGAATGTGACTTTTCCATTTGTGTAACATTCATTTTTCGAGAGTTATGATCGTTTCTTTTTCTTCATCACCATTCTGTTGAATACTTCGAGCGGTGCAACATGGACTTTTCCGTTTCTGGGTCGCTTGGCGCCAGCCCGGCGTGCCTAGTACAGTCGTATTAAGCAATCCAGAGTCTGCCGTGAACCTAGACATAGATTCTTATGGTTCCCGCAGATGCGAAAGCGTATGTGAATCCTGGCGGCGCGAGTAGATGCAGTAACTGCTTCCATCGGGTCAGTACCGATTAGACGTGGTGGCAGCAGTTATAAACAGACCACTCTGCTAGTGCCAGCTCACATTTCAGTGTATAATTCCAGATGTGTGGTAAAGTAAACCGACGCTAGCCGGGCCCCAGTGCTTGACAGTCGCTGCCGCCGCCACTCTTGAGCGCAGCAGTGAGCTATCATGGCAATCGGCATGACCGCGAGGCTGGCATCAGCTATGTAATCCGCCAACCACACGCTTCATGTGTAGCATACCACCACCCCTTCTCTCCACCACCACACCCTCCCCTCAGTCCACCTTCCTTTTACCATGGGCTGCTAGCTCTATGCTGGCACTTCATGTGTAGCATACCACCGCCCCTTCCCTCCACCACCACTGCCCCCCTCCTCTACCCCTCCACCACCACCATGGGCCCTATCACCCGATCTGCGGCAAATGCCAAGCACGCCATGGACACTTCCATTGAGAAAATTCGCCATACAATGGATCCTATTCAAAAGACTTTCACTAGCGATAAACTCCCGCTATGGAGATACATACTCCACACACGGTACATCGCAGGGTGTCCAGCCGCCATTACCGCCGACTGGTTCGACTACGAGCAAACCAGCAATCAGCCCAGCATCATCACCCTCCCCACTCCACTGTGCAGCCCTTCCCCTCCTAATCTCTACAAGACATTTCTCCAACTCTACCTCGAATCGAGCAAGCTCATCACTATCACCCTCTACCATACTACAGGCACTGTGCTTGTGCAGGGGACCGCATGCCGACAGTGGGTGGATGAGGAGTTTGACAAGATGAAAACAATAGTGAGCACAATGTCTGACGAGACAACTACGCCTGCCATTGAACCCCCGATATCTAATTCCTCATCCGAACACCCACTGAGTACCCCGTCAATACCTGCCATTGAACCCCCCTCATCTGACTCCTCAATTTCACCCTCCCAGTCTCCACTCGCATCTCAGCCCGGCCATCCAATCTTAAACGCTGTAATCGCCACTAGCACTCCCCCCTTCACCCCTCCCCTTTCTGCTGATTTTTCTGGTCCCCAGCACTTGTCGAAATCGGAACCCCTCATTGACACGATGACGTCATGTGTCAATCATCATTTCATGGCCATCAAGTCAACAGATGAGAGGGGCGTGACGATGTGCAGTGAAGCACACCCCAGCCCCCCGGGCACTGCTACCTCCTGTACCCCGCGCTGCAACCACACCACAGCTGCCTTTGGGCCTAATCCCCCAACGCCCTGCCCTCCGTCTCAAACACCCGTGCCTGGGACTAACATGTCTGCAACTAGCATCGAACCAGCCAACCATGAAGGCGTCGGCGCCCTGATTTCTCTCCCCTGCCAAGCTAGCGAACTCGCCCGGGGCGTGCCCTCAGCCGAGGTTAACACAGTTGTAGTGGACACACCCAACACACAGAATACTACTTCACCGTCATCAACCTCACTCGTTTCTGTATCTGACAGCACGGCCATGAGACTGATCATCGCCCTGCAGCACCAACTAGCTGAGTCTTCAGCCACCATCACCACTCTCCACTCAGAGCTTCGCCAGTGCCGTGCTGAGCTGCAGGGAGTCAAGAATGAGTTTGCTGACCTCAAACAGGGTTACGACACCTTGACCTCACTTGTCCTGGACAGCGAGGTGAAGGCCAAGAATGAGATCAAGGCTGTTGAAGCGAGTGTGAGGGAAAACATCGATAAAACTGCAGAGGCGCTGAGAAAGAGTCAAACAACGCTCAGTGACAAAATCAGCAAACTTGTTTCCACTAGAGACTCTCACACTGGGAAATTAGAGGAAATCTGCAAGCGACTAGATACGTGGACCCCATCACAAACAAAGAGTGTGAGAGTCAGTACGACAGAACATTCACCCACCAATCTTTCTTCGCAAAATAAATCCCCTTCTCCGCCGCCAGCATCCGGTACTACGCCTAAACCACATGGGTTCCACTCTAACAATAGCAGCGAAGGGCCAACTATTCCTGTTACTAACAGGTACCAAGCATTAAACCCGGAGCAAGAACTTGACTCTCCTGGTTGTTCACCCATCCACAAGAACAATGATGGAAGACCTGCCAGTCAACGCGACAATGAAAACCTGACACCGCTGGAGAGACTACGCGCCATGAAAATTCGCCCTTAGGTCAACACTCTTCTCATCGGGGACTCAGTCACTAAATACATCGATGAGAAGAGAATGTCTACTCATGAGTCAATCATGCAAAACTTGTCGGTGTCTGATCTCAGGGTGGATCATCTGACGCAGTGGCTGAACACACAGCCCCACAACCCCAACATCCGTACCGTCACCGTTCACATCAGCATCAACAGCTGCTGGCATGGGCCTATTAGTCAGCAGACCTGGCTGAAGCTGTGCCGCATGCTGGTAGTGTGTTTCCCCAAAGCCAGACTGCAGATGTCCACCCTCCTCCCAACTCGCGGCCGCTACCACCCTCTCCACAAACCTGCCTACGAGTCAAATAAAGCCCTGCAGGCAGTCTGCAAACAGGAAAAGATCACGCTCATCGACCACACGTCATCTTTCCTGTCCACTAGAGGCGCTCCTAAGCAGGCTATGTACTTTGACAAACTGCACCCAAGCGAGCATGGCGTGCATGCGCTGGAGTGCAATATGAACCGTTTCGTCAGATCGCACTTGTCCTCAGGTGAGGAATATCAGGATACGAGGCTTTACGATCACCGGGCCGTAAATCGTCGTCGTCGCTCCGAGTCACCGTCAGCCGGAGGAGGCGAAGAGAATCACCCTCGCCACTCAGCCGCGCGCGGTCACGCCATCAGGCCACCACCTAACACCCGTAACGACTCGCAATTTCCTCCCCTGCAGCCGATCAGCTCTCCGACCATGTTGGCACCCAGAAACAGAGGGTGGGAGAAAAGTGGCTTAGCCGCCCCGGCCTCTCCTTTCGACAACATTCAAGCTCTGAGTGTCAGCATTGCACAAGCGATTGCGCAATTTTACTGTCAACAGTAACCCGTTTTGTCGAGCTCACAAAGGAGAAGTAGCCTCCGTCAGCCAGCCTGTCCAGTTAGCAGGAGGGATACATTATCATGAGTCCCTGCGGATGAAGGAGCTCGTGACAATGTATGTCTCTTGTTGGAAATGGATTATGGGACATAATTAGTTCGCGGACCGTCTTCAATCATTTCAACTTTTGTCACCGTCACCGTCATTATGTGACCCTTTATCGCATTTTCGTCCAGCTTTATTTTACCTATTTTGGACGGACCCATGGACTCCTGATAGTGCGAGGGCGGCGCCCAATAGCGTGGTGCCTAAAGTGCCAGGCTATTCTTAAGCTGTCACGGTTTATATGTTTCCTTTAATGTGATATGGTCCGTAGATCATAACTACTGTTCTTGGGTGTTTTAGCAATGAGTCAATCAACGTGGTGAAATACTATTCCTGATTTGGTGGTGAGATAATATTCTTGATCTGGTAGTTGCTACACATGTAGCCAGTTTAAACTTGTGCATTACGTTATTTTGTTTGCAGACAACGGACTGTACTCTTTCTTATTATGAAGTTTGTGTCTTATTATTATAGTTTTGTGGATTTCTGCATCATCTCAGTGACAATCTAACGCCGGATAGCGGCTGTGCCTGAGTGTGTTGCGCAATGTTTTCTCTGACCAGCACTTTAGTGAAACCTGGACAGTTGTACTTTCACATTGATGCTTCATAATTAAGCCGCACGCTGTGTGGACCGCGATCGTGTGGACTGTGGGAGGGACTTGTACAGGCTAATCTATAAAAGTACTATACGAACAGCCTCAGCAACCACACGCAATATTCTCTTTCTGCGCATAAAAGGTGTTTACTCTCATTTTGAAAACGTTTTCGCCGACTGAATACTGGTTCTACTTCTTCTGCTACTGCAACATCATAATTTTTGTTCTTCCTAAAATTATAGTTCTTCTTCAGTACTTCTAAGCCTAATCCTTGTTTGCTTTGATTCAATATTATTGTTGCTTTCATTGTTTTTTTTTTTTTTTTTTAATTATTATTTTTGTGTTTGTGTACTGATTACTATATTATCAATAGCTGTATTACGTTAAGTGTACTTATTGTTACCCTCATTTTCGCCACCTTCATTTCTTTCTCGTCTGTTACGATGAATCAAGCAGACGTGAAAGTAAGAAATCTCCGCATTGGGCATTTAAATGTATACCATCTATATGCAAAACTTGCTGATATTTCCGTTTACCTGAATGACTCAAACCCATTTCATATTTTTGGATTTTCTGAGACACGTCTTGGTTCTAATGTATCTGATGAATCAATACAGGTTCCTGGCTTTTCTGTCCTGAGACGTGATCCAACGGCCCATGGAGAAACAGGATTAGCTGCTTATATTCACACGTCTGTTCAAGCTCTTACACGTAGACGACATGACTTAGAAACTGAGCAAGTTGAGTGTATGTGGCTTGAGCTGAAAGCCCCCCAATCACCATCATTTCTTATCGGTTTTCTGTACCGCAACCCTGCTGCAAACTTTGAGTGGTACGATAATTTTCTTAGTATGTTTGATAAAGCCTGTAAACCTAATTCTAATGTCATACTTATGGGAGATTTTAATATAGACATGTTAAGGTCTCATCATGCATGGGACTCTACGATGACGTTGCTGGGTCTTAAACAGTTAGTCACTTCGCCGACACGAACAACACCAACAACATCTACACTCATAGACCATATCTATGCCACAAAGCCCGAGTCTGTTCATAATGTGTCTGTCGGTAACCTTGGCATCAGTGATCACTTTCCCATCAGCTGTACGTGGTCCACTAAGTTCCCAAAAGCAAAGAAAGGACGTCATACATATATCACCTATCGTTCTTTTAAAAAATTTAGTGAGAGCGACTTTTTATCTGACCTTAATAACGCACCTTTTGAGGAAGTGCTTAGTGAAACTGACCCTGACAGCGCTCTGTCTGTCTGGTATAGCATTTTTCTTACTATTTTAAATAAACACGCGCCTGTGCGGCGGAGGCGAGTCAAACACGCTTCACTCCCGCCGTGGCTGACTCAAGACATCATTCAGGCCATGAGGGTGAGAGATGATCTGAGAAAACAGAAGTGCTTTGCTGAATTTAAACGTGAGCGCAATCGTGTCAAATGTTTAGTGCGGCAGGCTAAAAAATCTTTTATTGATCGTTTGATTAAACAAGACAAAGATATGTCCATGCTCTGGCGCGCTATGGCAGTAGTGACTGGAGTCAAGAGTAGGAAATCCGCTGTAATCCCGACTACTCTGACTGCCGATAATTTTAACGATCATTTCCTTTCAATTGCCGAGTCCCTGGTCCCCTCTAAAACAAATTCTCGGCCTTATACCTGTCCTGACACCCTGATTGATTTCTGTAGAACGCGAACTGCGAGATTTCATCCTTTTGCTATTCCACCCCTGGCAGTTCACGAGGTTGGTAAGACAATAAGTTCCATGAAGAATAACAAATCTTCCGGGCCAGATGAAATAAGCCCCAAAATACTGAAACTATCACTTCCCTATGTTGTAGAAACAATAACTTATGTCTACAATTTATGCATACAGAAAAATGTTTTCCCAAAAGAACTAAAAAAAGCTAAAGTTATTCCCCTACCTAAAACAAAAGATCTGTCCGATGTTAACAATTATCGCCCCATTTCACTTTTGTCTGTCTTAAGTAAACCCCTTGAACGACACATTCATAAGCATCTGTTAGAATATCTGGGAAAACACAAATTAATCCACCCCCTCCAGTCAGGTTTTCGCCCGAAGCATAGTTGTCATACAGCCTTATCGCGACTTACTGACACGTGGCTAAGTTCAATGAACAAAGGCGAATTCACAGGTGCTGTTTTCATAGACCTTCGGAAAGCTTTCGACATGGTAGATCATGAAATTCTCCTTTCCAAGCTCAGCATATATCTGGATGGTTCATTTTCAAGTAACTGTTTTCATACATCAGACGGTAGTTCTCAGGCATCTATTCATTCCTTTAAAACAACCTCGTTTTTCGCTTCCTATCTTACAGACAGACAGCAGCGCGTGACAGCCACTAGATCTTACTCTTCAAGTGGTTTAGTAACAAGAGGAGTGCCCCAGGGCTCTGTCCTGGGACCTCTTCTCTTTTGCATATTTATCAATGACCTGCCACTACATTTTACGAATGACAGAATTGAATGTGACTTGTTTGCCGATGACGCAACAATCCACACCCCCGATAAATGTCTCGAGTCTTTAAATGATCGTTTGCAACAGGGACTGAGTGAAATTTCCAAATGGTGTGAAAATAATGCAATGATCCTTAATCCCACCAAAACCGAATGTATGACGATAGCAACCCGTCAGAAGCATCAGCTCAAGCCACTTTCGCTTAGCCTAGAAATCCAAGACCACACCATTACACAAGTAACTGAACATCGCCTACTTGGAGTTATTGTTGATAACCAGATGAAATGGCAATCTCACATCAATGGTGTCTGTAAAACTGTGTCTAGAAATGTGTTTATGCTGTCTAAGCTAAAATATCTTATTGATGTCGACACTTGCAAACTATTTTACAATGCCCATGTCAAATCCCACATCGATTATGCCTCCACGACATGGGACGGCAGTGGTGACATACACATGAAGAGGCTTAACTCCTTGCATCGCAGGGCAGTGACTGATCCAGCTCTTTCTACTGACCAAAAATTTGAAAAACTAAAAATGCTTCCTCTTGACAAGCACCATCTCTTTAAGAAAGGGGTAGTCATGTATAAAATCTGGAATGAAATCCACCCAGAATACTTATGTAATCTCTTCACCAAGGTAGCTTCAGGCTATTCAACATCAAGGCGAAACTTCGTCACACCACGCCCGAGGATAGATTTATTTAAAACTACCCTTGCTTTCTCGGGCGCCTCGTTTTGGAATAAACTGCCAGCGCACATAACACACACTGGTTCACTCCCCTCTTTCAAGGAAAGCCTCTTCAAGTACCTGCTATCTAACAGCTCATTCACTGGTTCGGGTATCTCCATCGCCTAAAGCCTTGATATTAACCTCCGCGCGCACGTGCGTGTATATGGTGTGTGTGCGCGCGCGCGCGCGTGCATGTGTGTGTGTGTGTGTGTGTGTGTGTGTGTGTGTGTGTGTGTGTGTGTGTGTGTGTGTGAGCATGCGGCGCGAGCGTGCGCGCGTGTTTGATTTCAGTGAAAAAAGGAATTTTAAAGACTATTTTTTTTTCTTCGTTCACATTGTTAGTAATCATAATTGGTGCCCTCCATTTTGCCTTATCCATCTCTTTTTGAACGACTTGTTATATTATGTGCACTTTCATGTTAGTAGCTTTGTACTTTTGTATCTTAGTAGCTTTGTACCTTTAGCAGATTTGTACCTTTGTAGTTTAGAAACGGCAAGCGTGAAAAATGGCACATGTGCTAACTGCTTCTTCCGTTCAGAAATAAAGTTTCATTTCAAAGTTTCTCTCTCTCTCTCTCTCTCTCTCTCTCTCTCTCTCTCTCTCTCTCTCTCTCTCTCTCTCTCTCTCTCTCTCTCTCTCTCTCTCTGGTGCTAATGCCCTCAGCATTCTCAAGACGTGGAGGAATGCCGTGTATGTGAGATACATGCAGCTTCTGCCCAAACACACTGCAGGAGTCCACAATGTGTTATGGGAAGATTTCAACTATGACAATGAAGCTGTCACCCTTGATGGCTACCTCTCTCCCCACACCCCGGTCCCTGATCACCTGGCCAAGACAATAGTTAAGATATATGAAGGGCCGGTACACACAGACGAGAACAAACTTATCGTCATCACCGTGTACTTTAGAAAGAGGCGGACAACCGGTGGCACCTGCATGATTCAGGGGAAGAGAAAGGGTCTGTGGGTGAGATCGGAGTACCGGGCCCTTTGTGATTATGTACAACAGCTCCTGGCCGGTACAGCGGACCCTACAGACAATGTCCCCGTCACCAGCAACCATCTTGCATCTGGCCCTGACGTTACAGAAAGTATCGTCACCTCACCCGCCACCCCTTCCAACTCCTCACGGGGCCTGCTGTTGGCTGTCTCCCTAGCAGACACCCCCATCACGCCTACCCTCTCCACTCCCTCGGACAACAAAGAAGTCTCTCTTCTTGTGCAGCCGGCAGAGTCGTCAATCACAGGGGATTATCAACCGACGCCCCTTCTATCCGACCACTCATCCCCGACTAATCCCATCACCACATCTACTGGCCAGCCACTTCAGAACGCCCGCACTGATTTTTCACTTGTTGCGGCAACAGTTGATGGTGTAATGTCCACTGCCACGCCCCTTCCCTCAACCCGACCAAACACGAACGCCAGTCCCGCGTCTCCGGGGGATTATCAACCGACGCCCCTTCTATCCGACCACTCATCCCCGACTAATCCCATCATCACATCTACTGGCCAGCCACTTCAGAACGCCCGCACTGATTTTTCACTTGTTGCGGCAACAGTTGATGGCGTAATGTCCACTGCCACGCCCCTTCCCCCAACCCGACCAAACACGAACGCCAGTCCCGCGTCTCCGGGACTGGGATTACGTAATACAGAGGCCGCACCCACCACGGCCCTCGGGACTACCTGTCCTCACGAGGACACCACTGACCCTGATACTCTGCGAGCACAACTCAAAAGTGCTTGTAACCTCATCACGGACCTTCGCGCTGACGTCAGTACACTGTTCAAAGGACTTTCAGCAGCCCTAGCCAGGATTGATCAGCTCGAGAGTCAGCTCCGTGACGAGGCGGTCAAGAGAGCCAGAGATCTACAGGTTACGGAGAAAAGTGTGGGCGAAGTGTTGTCCGGCCTGGACGACAGGATAACTGGTGTGGAGACAGCTCAACACGCCACAGACGGCACTGTCAACCAGCTATCCTCCGCCAAACAGAGCCACAAGCAGCGCCTGAGGGAAATTCAAAAACAGTTGAAAAAGAAATCAGCCACTGCGTCCAACAACTCAGACGTTGCCATGAGTGGTAACACTCAAACTGACCTGTCTGCCAATGTTGATATCTGTGCGTCTCCGCGCCAGGTAACGGGCAGCGCAATCGCTGCTCCCTGTCACCCCTCCCCTCCACCCGTTCTGCAAGAACTGGCCACGGTACAGGCTGTGAGTGCAGCCGAGAAGAGCCCAGAGCGACTCATACCAGTACGGATTACCGGCGGCCTGCCTGAGGTCAACAACGGGTATGACCACGCCAGCAGCCAGCAGCAGCGTAATAACAAAATGTCTCCAGATGAGCAAATACTGCGACATTCAGTGCAGAGTGACACCACCACGCTGGTCATTGGAGACTCTGTTGTTCGCAACATCAAGGCAGAGAAGATGCCCACCTACCCTATAGAAAAAGTAGACGTATTATCTGTCTCTGGCCTGCGGACTGTCCACCTGCTGAACTGGCTCCAGCGACAACACGCGTCCCACACAGCGGTGGCACTGGTGACCTTCCACGTGGGGATCAACGATTGCAAACAGAAGGAAGTGACCAGCGCTGTGTGGGAACAGCTCGTCCGGGAATGCAGGCGGGTATTTCCCGGCGCTCGTCTGCAGGCATCCTCCATCCTGCCGACCGACAGTAGACACCAGCTGTATAGGGCCATCACCGCCTCCAACAGTAACCTGTTCCATGTGTGCAGAAAGCTGGGTGTCACACTGATAGACAACACTCAGGTCTTTACTGCTGTTGATGGGTTGCCGCGTAGAAAATTCTACAGGCGCGGTGACCCCATCCATCCTAGTCGCCAGGGCACCATCAGTCTGGCCCTCAACATAAAGAGAGGAGGGCCAGCTACTGACGTCACCACTCCCAACAACCAGCCTGCAGGTGGTGACCGTCACCGCCGTCAGCGACGTGAAGGACACGCTGGCACCACCAACACTTACGCTAATGTCGCAGCCGGCAGACAGTCAGTGTCCGCTGTAGCACCCAACCTGGAATCGCTCTGTGGTGCATCCAGCTTCGGTGCTGCACCGGAGAGTCAAGGTGGACTGTCAGTGTCCTCTGCTGTAGCACCAGGTCTGGAATCACAGTACAGCGAATCCAGATTTGGTGGTACAGCAGAGAGTCAATGTAGCTATCAGCAACAAATGCCGGGCCAGTATCCTATGTGGCAGCAACCGCCACTACCACCATACAGTGCCGCATTTCCACAGTATCGCGAGGCCGGACCATGGGGACACTTCAGCATGACGCAACCAACGTATCCTTTCAGCGTCCCCCCGCTCACATACACGCCATACGCACAGCAGGAACCGTGGGCACAGTACAGCCACCCCGTGCGTGTGTATTAGACTCATTTCCAGAACATTCAGTTACTCTTCCTTACATAACTTTGTGCTTTACTTTCCAGGCTAACACTGAACAATATCGAATTGATTTTCTTGCGTCTCATTGCTCATAATTATTGTGTTTGCGCAGAGACGTATTCATTTGTTTTTAACTTCAACCACTGCACGTGGTCCAATATTAACATTGTCATCCTTTTGACTTCTGCCGACAGTATTCGTGAATACCGATCTTCTCACTCTGTGCGATTTGTGACGCTTATAGCACTAGTACTTGTGCACCGTGACACTTTCTCTACTAGTGCTCTACGTATATTCACACTACGATCATATCTGTGTCCTTTCGCAGCGCTGACTTTATTTCCCCTATCGCGCAGCGGGGTCATTTAGCTTTGACTGTTGAAGTTTGCTAAAGGGATTAGTCCCTGTTAGTGACCGTTAGTGACCGGTAGTGTGGTCTATATCAGTGAATGCGTAGAAGAAACTCTTTTTTTCTTTTTTTTTCACTTGCCTCCCACATTCTGTGTGTTAGAGCGGACTGATATTCTTTTGCTTTGTTTTATTATTTCAGCTCTTATTTGCCTTTGTATCATTTATAAGCTTTTTTATTTGTACTCTTTGGTATTGACATACATTAGCAATCATGGTGTATGATCGCCAGTTACATATTGGCCATTTAAATGTTTATCATTTAACTAACAAAGTTCCCGATCTGTGTGTGCTCTTGAGTCAATCCAATCCATTTCACTTGTTTGGTGTAACGGAATCGCGTCTCAATCGTAACATCAGCGATGAGGCCGTTTCTATCCAGGACTTCACTGTACTGCGCCGCGATGCTGAATACCCGGGACATACGGGTATTGCAGTATACATTCATAATTCAATTAGCGGTATTACTCGCAGGCGTGGGGACCTGGAGTCAAAAACCGTAGAATGCATTTGGGTTGAGTTAAGGGCAAACAAATCCAGCCCCGTGCTGGTCGGGTACATTTACAGGAACCCAGCATCAACATTTCAATGGTTCGACGACTTTATCGCCATGATGGATAAGGTCAGACAGTCCAGCTCTGAAATTTTGATCCTAGGCGATTTCAATATTAACATGTTTTTGAATAACCCTGCTTGGGAGTGCACCATGTCTATGTTTGGTTTAAAGCAGCTAGTTAAAACAGCAACTCGTGTTAGTCCAACTTCCTCCACCCTTATAGACCACATATATACAACTACTCAATCAAGGGTGATGGCAGTAGACGTGCTTCAGGTAGGGATTAGCGATCACTACCCGGTGTGCTGTTGCTTGGCATTAAAAGCGGATAATTCATTCCGAAAACATCAGCACACGACTATTAGATACAGATCACTTAAACACTTCAACAAGGAAACATTTCTTTGTGATTTAAGTAGCACACACTTTGATACAGTGTACTACCATAATGACCCCAACGATGCTTTGTCTGAGTGGTACGGATTGTTCCTTGGTGTTCTCGATAAACACGCTCCATTCAGAGAGAAACGGGTGAAGAACCCCCAGCTTCCCGCCTGGTTAAGTAAGGAAATCAAGGATGCCATGCAGCTCCGAGATGACTATAAAAGAAAGAAGGATTTTATTGCTTATCGAAGGCAAAGAAACCATGTTAAACATTTAGTGAGGAAAGCTCAAAGGTCACTTTTTCACCGTCTTATGAACGGAAAGAAAGATGTCGTATCTGTGTGGCGAGCGATCAATGCTTTTACGAGGTCCAAAAATACCGCACAATGTACACAGTTATCAGCTGATATCTTGAATCAGCATTTCCTCTCGGCTGCCAGTACGTTGCTAAAAAATACATATTCTGGTCAGTCTTCAGCTGTGTCCGAAAAGTTAAAGACGTTTTGTGCAGAACGGCTGGACCCTGACACGTCATTCAGCATTCCGCTGTTAACGATATACGACGTGGGAAAATCCATCTCGTACTTAAAGAACAAACGTACGTCTGGCCATGATGGTATTAGTAGCTCAGTTCTGAAAATGGCCCTACCGTATATTTTAGATACCTTGACATATATATACAACCTTTGCATAAAGCAGGGGATATTTCCATCTTCTCTAAAAACAGCCAAAGTGATCCCACTACCTAAAACGAAAGACCTTGCCGACCCTAACAAGTTCAGGCCCATTTCGCTACTGTCAACACTGTCGAAACCGATAGAAAGACACATTCACACACACTTACAACATTTTCTAGAAAAACACAAACTCATACATCCATTACAATCTGGCTTTCGGCGGAAACACTCCTGTCACACAGCATTGGTACACCTTGTTGACAGATGGCTTACTGCCATAAATAGCAGTCAAATGACTGGAGCAGTATTTTTGGACCTTTCAAAAGCATTTGACCTCGTCAATCATGAAACTTTAGTTCAAAAACTTAATGTCTATCAACTAAGCGCAGACACACTTGCCTTCCTTACGTCATATCTGCATGGGCGTACGCAGTATGTCTACGTGAATGGTAAAAACTCACCTGAAGGGGTGATAGAGCACGGAGTACCACAGGGATCGATTCTTGGTCCATTATTGTTCTCTGTCTTCATAAACGACCTTCCATTACATATATCTGACTCCAGTGTAACTTTCAGTCTTTTTGCAGACGATGGAACACTGGACGTTTCGTCATCAGACGTAACATGTATGGTGAAGATTCTCCAAGACAGTTTAAATGAGGTATCTGAATGGTGCAGAAATAACGCCATGATACCTAATCCCACTAAAACCAAATGCATGCTGATTACCACACGGCAAAAGCATCAGTTGAACCCCCCTCCCCTTCAACTAACACTTAATGGCCAGCCTGTGGAGCAAGTCAGAGAACAGCGCGTGCTTGGAATCAACTTAGACGACAAGTTGTGCTGGCAAGGCCACATTACTAAACTGTGTAAAATAGTATCTAAAAATGTATTCCTCCTGTCGAAATTGAGACATTTTGCTGATGAGCCAACAAGGAAACTCTTCTACTATGCCCATATTCAGTCACATTTGGATTATGCCTCATCTATTTGGGACGGTAGTAGCGATGCTAATTTAAAAAGTCTGAACTCGCTCCACAGAAGAGCCATTAAACTTATTGTTGACAGACCCTCAGAAGTCATTAATACTGACAATAAGTTCAAGCTGTTAGACATTTTGCCACTTGAAAAACAGTTTAAGTATAATAAGTTGGTGCTCATGCGCAAAATCACGCTCTCAGAAACACCAGCCTATCTCAATAGTTTGTTCCACTTTGCTCATACGAGGTCCAGTCGAACACCAGGGAACAATCTTGTTGTACCGATGCCTCGACTAGACATTTATAGGTCGTCGTTGTCCTATTCTGGTGCAAAGTTATGGAACTCCATTCCTGCGGATGTTAGAGCCGCGCCATCGCTTAAAACTTACAAGACCAAGCTGCTCAAACATCTAGACAAAACTTAATTTTTCTTTTATTTTGTATTTTTATTTTTATTTTTACATGTAGCACTCCATGCCTTATGCGGCATTTCCCGGATAGTCTGCATTCTCTTCTAACATTAAAAATTTATGAACGCATGTAATATACCGCTGGCATTCCAGCAAGCCGCATTATGTAATATCCATGACCCCATGGACTCGGCTGGCCAGACGGGATGCCGTCGATAGACACAGCATTGGGCGCTCGCGAGGCGTGGCAGTGCTGTGGTTTCTTCGCGTCGACCCGCGCGCGCGGTGGTTGCGGGATCGCTATACAAGTCTAGTCTAATTCCATGGCAGACTAGCATCTAGCTGTGCGCGGTTTAGTGGCGCGGGGAGGCCGCTATCGCATGTGTGTGTTTATCTGTGTCAGTGTGTGCAAGTGTATGTGTGTGCACGCGCGCATCCCTACGTGCTTGCGCACGCGCGCGCGCGCGCGCGTGTGTGTGTGTGTGTGTGTGTGCGAGTGTGTGTGTGCGTGTGTGTGTGTGTGTGTGTGTGTGTGTGTGTGTGTGTGTGTGTGTGTGTGTGTATGCCTGTTTATGTTTGTTGGAGTGAGCCGCCGTGTTGGTTTTTATGATGAGAACAATAGCGGTTTTATGTACAAAATCCATTATACTTTTTATATTTGCTGTAGTATAGTTTTAAGCGAAAGAATGTATGTGTACATGATATACTGATGTGTGTGTATGTGTGTGTCAGTGGGTGTGTGTGTGTGTGTGTGTGTGTGTGTGTGTGTGTGTGTGTGTGTGTGTGTGTGTGTGTGTGTGTGGAGGGTTGTGCAGGCTTGGCTTGGCGCCTGTAGGCTACAAGCTAATCTGGCACAAGCCTGTGCACGCGGCAATTGCACACCGGCGCGCGTGTGTGTGTGTGTACGTTATTTTGTTTTGTAGTGTGTAGCAAAGACAAGAATGAAAACAGGTCTGCGCACCTATTCTTTTATCCTTGGAAAATAAAGTTTCATTTCATTTCATTTCATTTCTCTCTCAAAACACGTATGCACTGTAACCCTTGTTGTGCTCACCATAAGTCTATTACTATAAGTGTGCAACACGTCGGCCGCATATGTGTGATGAAGCTCTATACCCACCCGGCACAAAGTTCACACTGGAATTCGCACTGTGCTGTCGAGTCAGCGTTTTTGTCTACCGTATTAAAAAAAAATGCGATAGAATTTGAAATGGGGCTGGACTGAGTGCATTCCGGAGCATGCAAACGACGTTTGTGGCGTGCGGGACAGAAATTCTGGCAAAGAAGTAACAAGATAAAAATGACTTTATGTCTAGCTACACAAACCTTGCTGGAGAAGTTCTTTTTGGCGCCAAAGCGCCATGTGTGTGTGTGTGTGTGTGTGTGTGTGTGTGTGTGTGTGTGTGTGTGTGTGTGTGCGTGCGTGCGTGCGTGTGTGTGTGTGTGTGTGTGTGTGTGTGTGTGTGTGTGTGTGTGTGTGTGTGGCGGCGGCGACTAGAGCTTTCGTTTGAGCATGGACAAGCTTGAAATTTTAGTATTATTGTTCCTCAATGATTTATCTCGGGTTCATTTTATTTTTAAATTCTTTTAAATCAGGATGCTCTTTGGCGTTAAAATGGCCGTTTCACGAAAACCGGTTGATCCACACTAGAGTCCGTAATGATTTTTATTTTTACTAGATATTTTGTGCATAGCTAGATAAATAGGAGATATTGAATGAGTTCGTTATCCAGCATTGTAATTCTAAAACTTTTTGTGTGATAATTAAATATTTTTTGAAAAAATATATTTTCACGTTTTGGGGATTAATTTCACGAATTATATGTTTTCATCTTTAAAAAATTTAATCTTTTTTAAGAAAAAGAAAATCTTCTCATTAATAATCGCATGATTTTTCGTTTACGGTATTTACATAAGCCTACAGTTTTTCTCGGCTGTCGGATACGATTGGGTCCATTGTAACCAATGTGCCCTAGGTGTAAAATCAATGTTCTGCATCATTATTTTAGGAGTCATTTGTTAAACAGTTAACATAAATTTAATTTATCATTTACGAAAAAAAATCGATGTTATCTTTAATACCTGCAGGATTTTTCATAAACAGTGTTTGCCTAAGCCTGCTGTTTGTCCCGGCCCTGGGGTAGGATTAGGTCAAATTGTGATCTGTAAGCCCTAGGCGTGAAAATCAGCAAGAAAATTGCAAGTTGATTCTCTGATACGTCAAATGTAACATAATTATAACACCGAATCATCAGTATAAACACAGCGTGGTGGGTCTAATAATGCCATGACGTGAAGCTTGAAGTGATGTTATTTCGCTGCTCATGCCGTTATTCTTCTTCAGAATAGCTATGCTACGCCAGACCACAGAGCTTACGAATGGCGAAAATCGCCGTGTGTCCGTCTTTATTTGTGTGCGCCGACGTGTGTGTTGATCAGGAGTTGGCTTAGAGAGGAGAGAAATGGATCAGCATAATAAGCCTAAAGATATGAACAACTCTGAATGTTCCTAAAAGATAAACGCATCCTAACTCCAAACAGTATGGCAGACTTTGGGATGAAATCTTCATCTTGCGTTGGATTTTTTTTGGTGACAAATATTCCGTGTATTCACGAGTTCCATGCGTTTGGGAGTTTAGCGATTCGCACGGGTTTTAATGGCGGAGCTCAGCCTAACAGAGCTCAAAAATAATTAGTACGTGCTATTCTGTCGTAGATGACTGGCGTATTTTCGATACAATAGCTGTATTCAAAGACTCTGAAAACGGGATGTCAGAGTTCTTGTGAGAAGCGAGGGACCATCAATGTCAACAGAGGCTGCTGCTGGAGGAACGTGTCGAGAGGACATTTACACCTGGGGGAGCAACAGACTTTGTGCCGAGCCATTAAGGTCAACAGAGGCTCCGCTAGAACAACGTGTCCAGAAAACATCCACAGCTGGGGGAAGAGAGGGACCTGGTACCGAGCCATCAAAGTCAACAGAGGATCAGCTGGAGGAATATGTCGATAGGACATCCACTTTTGGGGAAGAGTGGAACAGCTTCAGGAGTGCGTGTCGCATAAATCTACACGCCTAGACGTGGAAGAACATGCAAACTATATGCAGAAGGATAATACGCGTTGAACAGGTTGGAGTGTGATGACATCTTATCTAGACATGCTTTTATTATATTATGTGAAAGTGAGTGTGACGTGCTAGTGTTGATAGTTGTGTATTTTGTGAAACCTTTTTTTCCGTTAGTGTTATACTTTGGGCCACAGAAAATGATGTTTTGAGTCTATGCTGTGCAAATGCGTCCGACTGAGAGGCAGTGTTGTTTGCATATGTGCCCGTTGCGTTTGTGAGTCTGTACTTGCGACCGATGGGAAGGCTGCGTGCGTTACAACATGTAGTAACATGTTGTAGCTTTAGTCGAAGCGTAATGTTCGACCGCCCTAGCTTGAAGGATCCGTACGCAGAGAACCAAAATCAGGCCGGCATTATGGGAAGGCTGCGTAGAAATCCGCGACACGACGTCATTGTCTTAGGCAAGGTGATGTAATCAGAAAAAAATGCAACATTGCGACGAATCCGGTCCTTTTATGCTGCTTGGTTTTATCCGAAAACAAATATCAAAGACGAAGAGGAACGACGGGTTAATGGTACATGCACGGTGACGGTTCCTCTGTCTGATAATTATGAGACCGGTGTTGAGCAGGATTTTGTTTGCTTTGTTACATCTGCACATTTGTGCAAGTGCAGAAAAAAAGACAAAATCGTATACTTTTCTTTCGTTATCTGATGCAGCCATTTGCCCCTCCCCTCCCCCCCCCCCTCCCCCTTACTCTTCACACATACATGTAGCAGAGCGCCGTAAGCCTCTGTCCCCATGTAGTTATCTTTAGCCCGCGTCTGAGGTTCCCCGTACAGCCGCTAGCCGTGAAGTCACCAATGACTTGCGTGGCGCGGCGAGTCTTCTGTGTTATTAATGGTTTTGTAATTTCTGTTTTCTGTTTATTTTTGAAGCTTTATAGCTTCCATTCTGTTAAACGTAGAAAACTGTTTTAATAGTCATTAGATTTAGCACAGCTCCTGTTTTTAGAATATTTAGAATTGCAATCGATTTTGTGTGTGACTATAATGTTGCACATTTCGCTTGTAGCAACTTGTAGCAAAGTCCAGCCTACGTTAAGCTGGAAGGTTCTGAAAAAGACGCGTTTAGTGAAATAAGGTCAGTGCTCGATCCACGAGCGCTGTATATTTCTGTCATTGTATAATACGAGTTATGGCTCTTGTCCTCACGCAGTATGTAAATTTTATCTTTTTATCTCTGTGTCGTACATCGGTGTTTGGTTTGTTTGTTTTTTTTTTTTTTTTTTTTTTTTTTTTTTTTTTGTTTTTTGTTTGTCTTTTTCTTTTTCCCCTGACCTCTTCTTTGGTTTCCCAAACAGCGGTGTAATAATTCTGGAAAGCTGTTTTACATCTGCTTTCTCTTCATATACTGAGACATCTTTCACCTACTACCCCCAACCCCCCCTCCCCCCTCCCCCCCCCCTCCCACACACACCTCTTTCCCCGCTCCCACCTTTCTCCACCCGCATTAAGGTTTAAACAGGCTGCATTTATTATTGTATCGTAATTTAATTCAGGATATTAGGTCAGCACGGCCTAGCCGATTTTTGACTAGTTCTTGTCTCGTAAAGTATGTGTTGCTGTACATTCTGTTATATATTTGTACAATGTTTGAAATCCATGTTCCTCTTCTCTCTGTGTCTCTTTTTTTCTCTTTTTTCTTGTCTATCCTTCCTCCTCTCTGTATGCTTGATGAGCACGATGGGTTGTGATACAAGACGGACTTGTAACCTAATAGACACGAAAAAAATACTGTACCCAGTGAGCCTTTTAGGCATGCATTTATTTGTCTGGTCCGGGTGCAAACTCACATGTATTTTTGTTCATATGTTTCCTTATAGTATTGTAATCTTTGGTGTGTATCCGCCTGCAGGTCTTTTGTGTTATGCGTGGCCACCGTTTCAATTACGAGATGCGATGATAACTGCGAGATTGACTATTATTATGAGTCATATTTGCCATGTAAATAACTTGAATGGCTAAGTCAAGCTCGCTAAAAATATGTTCATTCAATTGTAACGGGCTATCTGATTTTAGGAAACGGCGTGATATTTTTGATCACCTTCGAAAGAAAAATGCAAGTATTTACTTCTTACAAGAAACACACCTGAAAGTTCACCTAGAAAACACCAAAAGAAGTCACTGGGGTTATGAATGTTTGCTCAGCGGTAACGAGTCAAACAGTAAGGGCGTAGCTATTTTGTTTAGCAATAATTTTGAATATAAGGTTCACAATATAATTCGAGATGAGGGTAGTTGTTTTATTATTATGGATATCGACATAGCCGGAAAACGTTGTACTCTTGCCAACGTATATGGCCCTAGCGGTTGCGACTCACCATCTTTTTTTTAAAAAGCTGTGCGATCATGTAACGAACATGGATAATGAAAACATTATGATGGGTGGTGACTGGAATGTCATCCTCAACCCAACCATGGATTCCTTTTGTTATCGGGGCATACATCGCCAGAGGGCGAGAAAACAAATTGTGGAACTGATGTCAGTTCTTGAACTGGTGGACGTATGGAGAGAATTAAACCCTGATAACCCTGATAAGAGGGAATATACATGGAGAAAGTTTAAATCAACACAGAGGGGTAGACTAGATTATTTTTTGGTGTCAGACGTTTTGTTGCCAAAACTCAAAAAAGTGGATATAGGTATAAGCTACAGATCTGACCATGCTTTGACCTCTATGGAGCTGATGACCGATGAAGTAAGAAGAAAGGCACGCTTCTATTGGAAATTCAATAACAGTCTGTTAAAAGACAAAATCTACGCTGATTCTGTAAAACAGGTTTTGGTGGACCTTAAAAAACAATATGGGGTACTTGTCTATAATTTCGACAATGTACATAAATTAACAACGAGGATTTTCAATTAACCGTTGATGACAGTTTGTTCTTTGAAATGATACTTATGGAGATCAGGGGGAAAAGTATCTCGTATGGCTCATTCAAGAAAAAAGAAGAAGACAAACAAGAAAAGAGACTAGAAAGCGAAATTTACCAGTTAGAAAAGAATTTAAGTGATGTTAATTCACAAAGTCCCCAGACATTAAAAGAAAAACTGCAAACTATTAGAAATAAAAAAATTGATGGCATGATAGTTCGCTCGAGCGCCAGATGAATCTGTGAGGGTGAGAGAGCAACGAGATACTTTTGTAACCCGGAGAAACGACACTACACACATAATGCAATGAACTGTATTAAGAACGACAACGGTGAATTAATTTTTGATCCTGAGCAAATAATTGAAGATACAAAGTGTTTTTATGAAACATTGTATAAACCTAATAAGGTGCTAGATGCTGACTTGCCATCTATTTTTACTGCTCCACGTTTATCACAAGATGAGAGTAATGGCATTGAAGGTCCTATATTAGCCAGAGAAGCCCTGTACGTTCTAAAAAACACAAAGCATAATAAAAGTCCAGGCTCAGATGGCTTTACTAACTAATTTTATACATTTTTCTGGAATGATATCGGTGTGTTTTTGGTTAGATCTATTAACCATGCTTTTGAAGTAGGGCACATGTCAATAACCCAAAGGCAGGGTATAATTACATGTATACCCAAGGAAGGTAAGGAAAAGAAATACATTAAAAACTGGAGACCAATAACATTACTAAATACGTCATATAAGATTGCTTCCGCATGCATAGCGGAACGATTGAAGTCTGTCCTTCCTGGCCTCATACATGATGATCAAAGAGGCTTCCTAAAAGGACCTTATATTGGAGAGAATATCAGATTATTATACGATGTGCTAGTTGCAACAGAGAAACATAGTATTCCTGGCCTTCTTCTCCTGATAGACTTTGAGAAGGCCTTCGATAGTGTGTCGTGGTCATTTATTGCTAAAGCACTAGATTTATTCAACTTCGGTCCCAGTATCAAACACTGGATTAAAACATTTTACACAGATATCAGTGCTTGTGTCTCCTTAAATGGACAATACTCTAAATGGTTCAGTGTAAGCAGAGGAGTCGGGCAAGGTGACCTTGCATCGCCATACTTGTACTTAATTGTGGCAGAAGTTCTGTCCATTATGATTAGACAAAATGAGAATATTAAAGGTATCAATATTGGAAATGTCAATATTCTGTTGTCCCAGTTTGCAGACGACACCACTTTGTATTTGGATGATGATGAAAAGTCCTTTAGTGAATGCATAGAAACCCTTGAAAGGTTTGCTGTAATGTCAGGGTTGAAAATAAACTATAACAAAACGCATGTTATATGGGTTGGGTCAAAGAAAAATTCAAATAAACGGTTTATGCGAAATTTGAAAATATCGTGGAACCCAAGTATATTTACAGTCTTGGGAGTAAAATTCTCTACTAATACTGAAGATATTGTGGAAATAAACTACGAAAATAAATTAATAGAAATTAGGAAGATTATTTTAATCTGGTCCAGATGGACCTATGGAAAAGTAACTGTTATAAAAACCCTTGCATTGTCCAAAATTGTACACTTATTTCTTAATATTCCGGATCCACCAGACACTTTTCTGATGGAAGTAAATAAATTATTTTTCTCGTTCCTGTGGCACAATAAAAGGGGAAAGGTTAACAAATCTCAAGCTTGTTCCTCTTTTGAGCAAGGTGGTTTAAAAAGGGTGGATATTTACTCATTCCTCTCATCTATGAAGGTGAGCTGGCTGAGAAGATTGTACTCTAATGACTCTCTTGTGAAAACGATTTTGTTCTTGTCATATCCTAGGTTTTTAAACATTTTTCAGCACGGAGGAGAGTTTGCAAATATACTGATGTTAAAGTGTGCAGACAACAAGTTTTGGTTTGATGTTCTCAGACATTATAAAAAAGTGTACACTAAGTGTACGATAGAGTGTTTTAGTGATTTTGCAAATGAATGTATTCATTATAATGTACATATTGTGCTTGATAGAAAAATTGTACATGTTCCCGAATGGGTATGCAATGGGATCTTTCAAGTTAGAGATCGTATGGACAATTATGGAAACTTTTTAAGTTTTGAAGACTTCAAGGTAAAATATCCTGATATAAGCACACACTTTCTGACGTATGCTGGAATTATTAGAGCAATTGGAGAATACAAAAAACGTGTCAACATCGACGCAGATAGTTCATTAGTCATCTCGGACACTTGTGCTTGGAAAGTTATCTGCCAAGGGTGCAAGAATACTTATCAACGGCTGACCAAAATAAGATCAAATCCCATCTGCGTAGAAAAATGGAACAAGCACTTTAAAACTCATTTAGATTGGGAGAAAATATTCTGTACGGTAATGAAAACTACTTCTGATCCTCAGCTACGCTGGTTTCAGTAAGACTTATCCACCGAATGCTTCCAAAAAAAAAAATCTTTTTCTGAGAAAATTGTCAGATTCATCTGTCTGTACCTTTTGTGGAAATGAGGAAGAAACCTTAACACACCTTTTCTGGAACTGTGGGTATGTGCAGTCCTTCTGGACAGATCTAATCGACTGGTTAAAAGATACATATAATCACTTTCCCACTCTCTCCCTGTCCGAGATATTTGTACTTTTTGGTAGACAGCAAAATATTGTTTCAGATAAGGTGTTTGACCTCATTCTGTTATTGGCAAAATTTCACATATACAAATCAAGACTGCAAAATATTCTTCCAAATATTGTGCATTTTAAGCAGATGCTTAAATACCGCTATTCTGTAAAAAAACATACATACATAATGAAAGGTAAATTAGACATATTTAATCGTCATTGGTCTCTGTATTCAGAAATTACCTCATAGTTGTATTATTGTATTACTGATTTTCGTGCTTCCTCTCTCTCTCTCTCTCTCTCTCTCTCTCTCTCTCTCTCTCTCTCTCTCTCTCTCTCTCTCTCTCTCTCTCTCTCTCTCTCTCTCTCTCTCTCTCTCTCTCCCTCTCTCTCATTTTACTCCGTATATTGTAGATTATAAGTAAACATAAACATTATGTGTTTCTTGTTAGGGTTGAAAGCTATGTGTACATTGTATTGGATCTGTAACTCTGCAATTTGTAACTTTGGTTGTGTTATGTGTATATGTGCGTGTGTGTTATGCAAATAAAAAAGTTTATTAAAAAAAAAAGGAAAAAAAAAAGAAAAAAAAAGTCGCGTTTGATTTAGTGACCTCAAACATGACTTCAAACGCTTTTAGTACACAGTCATGTTGATTACATTTCACAACGTTAACGTAATGTACTTAGATTCTAGTGGAAGATTGTAGACAAATCTACATTGTTCATTTTAATGAATAGTAATGATTTTGGTTACGCTTTCTTCTCTGATTGGTTAAGTTGTGTAATTTGCAGGCTTATTCTGAAAGCTTGTGATAGTATAAAAGAGAGTGTGTGCATGCATTGTATAAGAACGTACATCCAAATGAGGATGCATTGTAAGAGACAGTGTATCAAAGTCTGGACGCATTTGTGAGAGATAGTGCATCCAAGTGTGGATGCATTGCGCTAAGAGTGCATCGTGAGAATAAAGTGCTGTTGGAATTGTTACTTCAGTGCGGTCTACAACCTTGTGCCACGTGTGACGAGTTGCAATTGAGTGAGTTTTTTTTTCTACAAGAACCCTATGTGAGAGTGTTTGGTGTGATTGCACCATACTACGACCACTACCACGTAACATTCAATAAAGCATAAATGTGTCAAATGTGCCGAAGATTATTCCTAGTGACCCATTTTCTGTTCTCTTCTCACCCGCCTCATAAACTGCTGAGATGACAAATCCAGCAAAACTACTGTCCGATATCTTTTAGGTATTCTAAATGCAAAGCGTGTGTGTGCGCGCGCGCACACACACACACACACACACACACACACACACACACACACACACACACACACACACATTCTTTACGTTTAACAAACGCGTCGCCCAAAGCCAAAAATGCACTCAATCAGATTAGCTCCAAGGGACGTAATTTTTCATTCAATTATGAGAATGCTCTTGGGGTGCTAATGCCATGGAATTCCACGCTAGTAAGCTTGCATTGTGTCATCAGGACATCAGCTGCCCTTTTTGTGACTGCATCGCTTACGAGATCTAGAACAAAAGGGTAATGGGAGAGAAGGAATGACAGACCTATCTTTTTCAGCCTTCCACTGAACACCTATTGCATATAGCAATAGGGACTACCCCCAGGCGCCCCGTAATCCGCTGGAGAATATCCTGACCTCACCTGGAGAAGGGAGTAGTACATGAATATTCCCAAACAGATCTTGGACCTGCTGGGTAGATTTTTGTTTTATATATATATATATATATATATATATATATATATATATATATATATATATACACACACACACAAACACACACATACACACACACACGCATCAACAAAACAGCCCTGACCTGCCCGCATGATGGCGCTGTCCGTGATCTGGTTGACACAGATGGGACCAACATTCAGGTGCATAGTGTAGCACTCAGGGGACACAACTACAGTTTCCTGTTCGTTGATGTTTGTGGTCGCTTGTGGCGGTGGTGGGTTCTGCACAACAGAAAGATCAAATAAAGAACTGGAAATGCGATTCACACTGTTAATTTTGATGTAAAAGAGATAATTCCTCACCTACAGAAAGATCAAATAAACAACTGAAAGTGTGCTTCACACTGTAAATCTTTATGTTTATAAGATAAATCTTCAACTACAGAAAGAGAAAATAAACAACTGGAAATGTACTTAACACTGTAAATCTTTATGTTCAGCAGATAAATCTTCAGCTGTAGAAAGATTAAATAAACAAATGGCAAAGTGCTTTACACTGTAAATCTTTAATTTCAACACATAATTCTTCACCTAGAGAAAGATCAAATAAACAACTGGAAATGTGCTACACCCTGTAAATCTGTATGTTCAACAGTTAAATCTTCACCTATAGAAAGATCAAATAAACACCTGAAAAATGTGCTTCACGCTGTAAATCTATGCATGAAACAGATACATCTTCACCTACAGAAAGATCAAATAAACAACTGGCAATGTGATTCACACTGTAAATCTTTATGTTCAACAGATACATCTTCACCCACAGAAAGATATAATAAACAACTGGAAATGTGCTTTACACTGTAAATCTTTGTGTTCTATAGTTAAATCTTCACCTATAACAAAAAATAAAATAAACAAATGGAAATAAGCTTTACGCTGTAAACTTTTCTGTTCAACAGATAAATCTTCACCCACAAAAAGATCAAATAAACAACTGGTAGTGTGCTTCACGCTGTAAATCTTTATGTTCAATGGATAATCTTAACTTACAGAAAGATCAAATACACTGCTGGAAATGTGCTTCATACTGTAAATATTTATGTTCAAGAGTTAAATCTTCACATATAGAAAGGTAAAATAAACACCTGGAAATGTGCTTCACGTTGTAAATATTTATGTTCAACAGATAAATCTTGACCTACAGAAAGATCAAATAAACAACTTGAAATGTGCTTTACATTGTAAATCTTTATGTTCAACAGATATATATTCACTTACAGAAAGATTAAAAAAAAAACTACTGGAAATGTGTTTCACACTGTAAATCTTTATGTTGAACAGATAAATCTTCACCCACAGAAAGGTAAAATAAACAACTGGAAATGTGCTTAACACTGTAAATCTTTATGTTCAACAAATAAATCTTCAATAAATCATCACCTACGGAAAGATCAAATAAACAAATTAAACAAAAGGAAATTAAATTTAAATTCAAAACACTTCATTTATCCTTTAAAGGGCAATTGCAGTTGTGTGGACGGGGGAGGGGGGGGGGGAGAGAGGGGGGGGGGGGCGGACAATGAAAATAAAAATCATTTAATAAACATTAATTAATGTCATGACATTAAACTATCGCATTTGTACATACTATTAATATACTATGTCTGTAAGACGTATAATACTGAGATTAAGTTATATTAAAATTATAAACTAATAGAATTAATAAAACACTATAAAAACTTAAACAGCATTATTAACAACATTATCAGCGAGCACATTAACGTTTTACTGTCCACTTACACCCTCTACAACCGTCCATCCACGCCAGCGATACCCACGCGATGAAACAGATGTTTAATTCACACACACACACACACACACACACACACACACACACACACACACACACACACACACACACACACACACACACACACACACACACACACACACACAGAGTCTTAACTACACGTTGCGCACGCTGAAACACAGGCTTGTACACGGGAGCAAGTAACACTTTACAATGTGCTTTATATTGTAAATCATTATGTTCAACAGATAAATCTTCACCTACAGAAAGATCAAATAAACAACTGGCAGTGTGCTTCACGCTGTAAATCTTTATGTTCAACAGTTAAATTTTCACTTATAGAAAGATAAATTAAACACCTGGAAATGTGCTTCACGCTGTAAATCTTTATATTAAACAGATAAATCTTCATCTACAGAAAGATAAAATAACAACCTGAAATGCGATTCACACTGTAAATCTTTATGTTCAACAGATAAATCGTCACCTACAGAAATATCAAATAATCATATGGAAATGTGCTTTGCATCGTAAATTTTTACGTTCAACAGATAAATCTTCACCTACAGAAAAATCAAATGAACAATTGGAAATGTGCTTCACACTGTAAATCTTTATATTCAACAGATAAATCTAGAACTACAGAAAGATCAAATAAACAACTGGAAATGTGCTTCAAATTGTAAATCTTTATGTTCAACAGATAAATCTTTACTTACAGAAAGATAAAATAAACAACTGGAAATGTGCTTAACACTGTAAATCTTTATGTTCAACAGATAAATGTTCACCTACAGAAATATCAAATAAACAAATGCAAAATTTGCTGTACGCTGTAAATCCTTATGTTCCCCATTTAAATCTTCACCTATAGGCCAAAGCGCAGTGGGCCTCCCCTGCAGTCTCATCTTTTAAAAATGCCTTAGCCTTAGTTTGTCCCAGTCATCCCCTAAATCTTCAATCCCCTATTGCCATGCACAAAAGGACATCACCAGTCTCATTTCCTGGCTATCAACATGATTCTGTACCAACCCTACATCCAAGCGTAGCCAAAACTGGTACACACCTCAAATCACCATCCGCTTGGCAACTCAAACTAGGTAAAAAAAAAAAAAAAAAGAGTCCGCTGGTTAAGCCAAGGCTAGTATGAATCAAAGCACCAAACCTGACTCTTCTCATCTATCAAGAGATTTTAAGCAAATTCCAGCATACTGCCTCCGTACAATATGTCAATGAAGGCAGAAGATTTTTTTTTTAAACACCGGTCCTCTTACTGCCTCACCTACCTCATTTGCATAATCTATAGAAATATATACACTCTATGCTGTACACTATACATATTTATGTTCAGTGGATAAATCTTCGCCTACAGAAAGATCAAAATAACAAATAGAAATGTGCTGTACACTGTTAATCTGTAAATCTGTATGTTCTCCATATAAATTTTCACATACAGAAGGATCAAATAAACAAATGAAAATGTGCTGTACACTATAAATCTTTATGTTCAACAGATACATCTTCACCTATAGAAAGATCAAATAAACAACTGTAAATATGCTTCACGCTGTAACTATTTATATTCTACACATAAATCTTCACCTACAGACTCAAGACAGTGTGTCCTTTGTCACCTGAATGCAGTATTTGCCGGGCTGCAGTATTTGTCACGTGACTGCAGTATTTGCTCCACCTCTTGAGGCACCGTCGTGGCTCAAGAGGTGGAAATTTTGACTCACAAGGTCTCAGGTTTGAACCCCGGGTCAATCTGTGTACAGACTCTATTCAGTGCCCAGTTTTAAAATTATCTTGTGGTGACATAAAAAGTTAACTCATTCCAGACGTGTCGCCTCCTGATACACGGCATAAGACGCGTATGCAGAGGCGGCACGTATCGAATGAGTTATTTGCGTGTGTGTCTGTGTGTGTGAGGTCGTTCGTGCGTGTGTGCAAGCTTGCGTGCGAGCGTGCGTGCGTGTATGTGTGTCGGTGTGAGGATTTGCGCGCGTGCGTGCGTGTGTGCGTGCTTGCGAGCGAGCGAGCGAGTGTGCGTGCATATATTAACTGCCAAATAATAGTCATGGGCTTACAGAACGAGTGCCTGCATAGTCTGATTGAATAAACGTGATGTAGTAATCAGTAAATACAGGTGAACAAGAGTCGACTCAACGAGAAGTGATCAGTCTAAAGGCAGAGGCTGAAGATGAAGATGTCTAAAGATGTTTGGAAAACTGGCTAAATAAACTGTGTACAAATACCGTAATCCAACCGATAAATTCACTGACCGCTTCTCTTTATATATATTTTTTTTTCAGTTGATATGAATTGCTTCCGATACCCTGAGGACCGACAGCTTGGGGTGAATAGTTCAGTCAGGCTTCAGAGGTAACAGGAGAACGGGCGGTGCCAGAAATTAAACAAAGGTATACTTCTAAAATGGCCTCGCTCGGAAAGTTCTATACTCACGGAACTCTCTGTCATTTCTGACGACAATCTTCACTACCGGCGATTGTGTGACTTGCACATGGCCCGCTGTCTGTATGTTGACAACAGGGACCGTCGACGTCACTCTGACAGGTGCAAGTCGGTACTGCGCGTGTAGAATACAAATGTAGGTATCAGGGATGAGAAATACACAGAATATGGACAAAAGCCTTTGCATAAGCCGCGCGCAGTTCCATAGCGTAAACCCTGGTCATCAGCGTGCACAGTTCCATAGCCTAAACCATGGCCATCAGCGTGCACAGTTCTCTAGCGTAAACCCTCCCAATCAGAGTGCACAGTTCTTTAGCATAAAACCTGGCCATCAGCGTGCACAGTTCTCTAGCGTAACCCCTGGCCATCAGCATGAAAAAACACGTCTGGCTGTGTTGTTTCGGTCCCATGCTGGCACCGTGTTGCTTCCTTCAGGGGCGGTTTTTGTCAGGATGATACCTGCGGGGATCATCGAAAAAAAAAACCCGTTCTCAGGAGCCAAAGGGTTAATTAGTATCAGGAGTGCGCAGAAATGTGAAGAAGGTGTTAAACAGACAAATGCAAGTTTTCCACAGTTGTCCGTGAAATGGCTTTGCACCCCCGATCAATCAACAGAGGTAAGGGTTAGGGGGTCGTATGCATGTTGTTTCGTTTGTGGTTGTGTTATTCTTTAAGGCCTGTGTGTGTTGATAAGATCTGGTGTTCAGTTGAGTTATTTTAGATTAGAATCAGGTACCTTTATAGTATGATTCGTTCTTGTTACATGGAGAATTAGGATGCGTATGACTAGAATATTGCACATTTAGCTAACTTGTAGCAAAGTCCGACCTAGATGAAGCTGGAAGTTTCTGAAAAAGGCGCGATTGGTCTAGAGACCTCAAACATGACGTCAAAACTGTGTAGTACACATGTTGGTTACATTTCATAACGTTTACGTAATGCACCTAGATGTTATTGGAAGATTGTAGAAAAATCTAGAGTGTTCTTTGTAATGAATGTTATTGATTTTGGATACGTTTTCTTTTCTGATTAGTTGAATTGTCTAATTTGCGGGATTGTTCTGGAAATCTGCGATAGTATAAAAGAGAGCGTTAGATAGTATGTAGTATCTGCCATTGAAGATAAGTAGCGGCTAATCTCTATGTTTGTTTGTTTGTCTATTTTGACAAAGGGTATTTACCCGAAATATTAATAAATTGTGTTGTACCCGTCTTTTCTAAGCGTGTTTCTTTCTCCGTTGGGTACTTCGTTAGATAGTATGGGAATGTACTGTATCAAAGAGTGAATACATTTGTGAGAGGTAGTGCATCAAAGTGTGGATGCATTATGCAGAGAGTGCATTGTGAGAATAAAGTATTGTTGGAAGTGTAGTCTTCAACTTTGTGCCTCGTGTGACGAGTTGCAGTTGAGTGAGGGTTTTCTGCAAGAAACTTACATGAGTGTGTCTGGTGTGATTGCGTCATACTACGACCACGATTAACACATAACACATGTGTTGTTACAACATACAGTCTATCTGGTTTATGTCAAAGTTGAATTAATAACAAAAGTCAAATATAACAACGCTTATCACTATTCCCCAATGCACACATTCTATATACTGGTTACTTCCATTATGACAAACACGATATAATAAGAAAAGTAAAGTACCCTGGCTACTTTTTTTTTATCCGGAGTTGAGTTTTCTTTAGTGTGTTTGTGTGTGTGTTGTGTGTGTGTGTGTGTGTGTGTGTGTGTGTGTGTGTGTGTGTGTGTGTGTGTGTGTGTGCTCGCGCGCGCGCGCTCTTAGATATCCGCTGTAGCTGGGTTCATGTTCTCTGTGTCATGGGACTTAATGGTGCCCACTCATAAGCCATGCGCCGAAGGGGCCAAGCTTTGTCACATAATTCTACTTAATGTCTTTTATAAAGTGTCATTTTCATTTCTTACATTTACTAACTAATCTGAGTACTCTCGTGAACTATGATTCCTAAAATAAATATACACCGGTATTCCCTGCATTCGATATAACTCACTCTGTGCAGGACATCCCACACTTTGAGAAGACTGTCGTTCCCGCGCTTCCATTCGCTGACGAGATCACGTGGTGGTGGTGCGAAGCTAGTCACCTCGCCTTGTAGACTGGCAATATCTATTGGCACTTCACCAGTATTGTATGTGTGCTGGCCAGCTGTGCGCACTCCAGGTCCAGCAGTCCTGTGCAGACGTGTGGTACATGCCTCCAACCATCTTTTCTTCTTTCTCAGTTCTTCTCTGAGCGTCAACAGACCTTGCAGTGTGTTTGTTTTTTCCATATCAGCAATTATTTCAGAGGTAGTTCTTTCCGCGTAGTCTACGTCATCCTGTTTCTGAGCAATCAGCTCTCTCAGGGACACAACATCTCTTGTATGCTGCCGCCGTGAAGCCATGAAGCGGTCGTATTTCTGAAACAAAGTTAGAACACGAATGGTAATGCGTGTAATTAACTCATTCATTTACATTACAGCTTTGTTGCTTTGTGTATTGGTTTTCTTTGTGCGACTGTTCCCACGGCAATTTGGACCAAAACATTGTTAAAAAAATATTGAAAAATTCAGATTGATTAATTTTATCAGTGGATGTATGTTTGAAGAAAATGGAAATATAAAATAGAAATAAAAGAACAATAAAAGTAAATGACTATATGTGACACACGCGGATTCTGTACATGACGGGTACTATCAGCAGTACACACAGATCGTACACGGCAGTTTAAATGGAACAAACGACAGCTGGAACTTGCCAGGAACAAACGACAGCTGGAACTTGCCAGTAGAGTCCATAATCCTAGCAGACGCCAGTATGTCCCTAACTACAAAACCATGCTGATATAGTGTCGCCGTCTTTCGGATTAACGTCCTTCTGCACAGTTTTCAGTCATCTTGTTTCTGCTGTTCGTGCAGTCACAGTATTCAGAGACCATATTTCGTTTACAACGGTCAATGTGCGGTGTTGTGAGCGGTTTTGTCGTTATGATGCCTGCAAAAATCACGGCGACAAAGACCACCGCCATCAGCCAAGAGATTAGAGTATTCAAAGTCGCTGGTACTCACAAACCAGATAGGTGAGGCTAGCGCTAGCCTCACCTATCTGGTTTGTGAGTATCATGTATAACTCGAGGCAAAATTTGTATCGTTACATTGTTGTGTAATGTTCTGTGCATCTACTGTGGGAAATCAGGGTATTTACCCGACCACATATAGTAGCGCACCTTCATGTTTGTGTATGTATGTTTCTCCTGCCTACTTCCTAAGTTCCGGAGAAAGACATGGGTTATATAAGAGACCTGATCCATTCTTATTAGGAATGGAAATGATTGTCTTATTCTATACCTGCGTATTTCTCTGTGGGCTGGCGATTGGGTGCCTGATAGGCAGGGGCAGGGGATCTAACTGTTGTCTGTCCAGCGCTGTGATTCCCCTTGGTTTGAGTAAAGTCGCTGGTGCCGAGGTCGTCAGATATTACTCCTTAATTATCGTGCGTCAATCCGTTTTTAAAATCTCTGTGAAATAATGTTAACCTTTTCAGTGTCTAGAATATTTGAACATCACACAACTGCAAGAGGTAAAGATCCCCATGAGCCCCGCAGTTGCGGGGGCTCATGAGGATCTATATCTCTTGCTGACACCACTTTGAGTTCCCGTGCCTGGGACTGCTAGGGTTTGTTGGTGTTTAATCAACAAAAATTGCAGAAACACAGTCAGCGTTAGCTGGCCCTGAATGGGTTAACCTTGTGTCTTCATTATGTAGTTCCGCGTACTACAAGTGCAGATAAAGCATACGGTGGCGGTTTGTTCTCTCATGACATCCAATAAGGTTTCAACGCTGCCCAAAACCGATGGTCAAAAATGCGTGGTGGTTTTAAATCCCTTCTATTTATAGAATGGACTTTTTAGGACGAGTCGCGGTGGGGCGAATTTAATAGCATGTCCATGGTGTCAACGCCGGGCAGGCCTAAACCTCTGACAACTGAAGTAACAAGATAACAAGATGGGATGAACCATAACCCACAAAGTCCCTTATATATATATATATATATATATATATATATATATATATATATATATATATATATATATATATATATATATATATATATATATATATATATATATATATATATATATATATATATCTATATATATCTATATTATATATATATATATATATATATATATCTATCTCTATCTATATATATCTATATATATATATATATATATATATATATATATATATATATATATATATATATATATATATATATATATATATATATATATATATATATATATATATATATATATATACAAATAGTAGCATGTGAGAGCCGAACATTATATTACGTCTGAAGTAAATATTTATGGATGCGATCTTTGAAAGAGAGAGAGAGAGAGAGAGAGAGAGAGAGAGAGAGAGAGAGGAGAGAGAGAGAGAGAGAGAGAGAGAGAGAGAGAGAGAGAGAGAGAGAGAGAGAGAGAGAGAGAGAGAGAGAGAGAGAGAGAGAGAGATGAAATGAAATGAAACTTTATTTTCCAAGGATAATAGGATAGATGCACAGACCTTTTTTTCATTTTTGTCCATGCTACAAACTACATGAAAACACACAAGCACGCACACACACACACACACACACACACACACACACACACACACACACACACTCACGCACGCGGGCACGCACACACGTGCAAGCACACACACACACAAACACACACATACACACACACACACACACACACACACACACACACACACACACACACGCACGCACACACACGGAAGTACGTAAATCAGAGTTAGGTCAGACCCCGCTACGGCTCAAACATTGGATTAAAGGCCCGGACAAACGTGGTATCGTGGTGTATGTCCGGGGCCTTTAACCAATGACCGCGTCAGACGAAGCACAGTCCCGACCCACGTCTGGCTAATATGCATTACACACGGTACATGAAATACAACTACATAATAAAAACATACATATACATTGCACACAGTTAAGACTACATCTGGTACATTGAACGCAAAATTTTAAGCATAAACGTCAAGATTATCTAGACGTTTTACGTCCTCCTAACTAACCAAACACACACATATATGCACGCAAGAACACACACACACACACACACACACACACACGCACACACACACATACACACGCACACACACGCACGTACACACACGTACACCCGCACACCAGCATAAACAAACATGCACGAAATACACTGTTCATCACACATGCACGCACACACATACACAGTCATTAATCAGAACGCAGTAGTCGCGTGCGCTTTGTTCGGCGGCTCAATTAAGTGCCGGAATAGTCTTGCATTGAAGGTGGAAAACGAAGATGCCTTGGTAATATTGGCCGGAAGGAAATGAGTTCCAAAGTTAGGCCCCTGAGTAAGACAAACTAGTTTTGATTATATCAAGTCGTGGCCTAGGTACTGACAGTTTGTTTCTTGATGTCTTTTATGGTGTGTTAGCATACTTAAACAAATCCGAGACGTACCGCGGGGTTTTAGATAAACGGACTTTAAACATTAACATGCCCTTATTGAACAGAAAGAGATTACGTAAAGGAAGCATGTCAAGGGCCCTGAGTCGCTCGTCAGTGCTGTCTCTGCTATTAGGAAGGATTAGCTTGGCTGCCCGCCGGTCGAGGGAATAAAGCCTCTTTAAGCACGCATCACTACACCCGTCCCAGACTGTAGATGCGTAGTCACTGTGGGACTGGATGTGAGCGCTGAAGAAGAGTTTTCTAGTTGGTGAATTCGTAAAGTAAATAAGTTTTGAAAGGAGAAATAGATTTCTGGACACAATTTTACACACACTGTTTACATGCGCATGTAATGTAAATTGATCGTCTATAATGACGCCTAACAGCCGGCGCTCCTTAACTTGTTTAATCAGCTCACAGTTAAGGGAAAGGCTAAGTGGCGGTGGGTTTAGCTGGTGCTTTTGACGTGTAGTGATTAACGTGCACTCTGTTTTACATTGGTTAGATATCATGTAGTTGTCTCGGCACCAATTTGAGACGTCTAATAGACTATGTTGCATAGAAGAATTGATTGTAAATATTTTTGCCGACGACACGTTGAGAGTAGCGTCGTCTGCAAACAACTTGCATCGCACATTTGATTGTGAGATACACAAAGGCAAGTCATTAATAAAGATTAAAAACAAGAGAGAGCCTAAAATAGACCCCTGGGGCACTCCATGCTTAATTACACCTTCTGAAGAACGCTTACCTTTGACAAAAACATACTGAGATCTACAGCTTAGATAAGATTTAAAGAAGGCAGCGGAATCGGTGTCTATGTGGTATGCCAACAGCTTCTGTAGCAACAGTTCATGGTTGACTAAGTCAAAAGCTTTAGAAAAATCTAAAAATACCGCACCGGTCATTTCAGCTTTATTTATTGAAGTTAGCCAGGTATTGGTCAGATGAGACAAGAGTGGCGGGGTCTGAAGCCTGACTTTAACGGATAAATCAAGTTATGTGTCTCCAGGAAGTGACTCAGGTGCCTGTGGACATGTTTTTCTATCGGCTTTGACAAAGCTGATAAAAGTGAAATTCGCCTGAAATTGTTGGGGTTAGTGCGGTCTTTAGTTTTAGGCAGCAGAATGACTTTAGCTATTTTCCAGCTTCTTGGGAAAGTACCTTGCTGGATTATAAGATTGTAGATAAATGTTAAAGATTCAACAACATAGGGGACAGACAGTTTTAACAAGAAACTGTTAATGTCGCCATGACCAAGGGAGCGGTTTTTTTTCAGCTGACTAATAGACTTGCCTACGTCGAAAACAGTTAAGTACGAAATACTAAAAAAGTCGTTTGGCGCCAGTCTCTCCTCGCAAAAATTTTTAAGTTGTACAGAAATAGTTGGCTTGTTTAGGTTATTAGTACTTGTATTCAAAAGTGAGTCGGCAACAGACAGGAAATGTTGATTAAAAGTATCAGCAGGTATAAAAGTGCATGGTGGTGTTTGACGTGATTTGGTAAAGGCATTGAGGGCTCGCCAGACAGATACAGTATCAGTTTTATTATCCATCAAGCGCTGGAAGTGTTTTTTCTGGGCCTCGAGCACCAGGTACTTCATGCGGTTGCGCTCCTGGCGGAAAACAGCATAATCTTTGTTCCGCTTCAGTTCATTTCGGAAAACCATGACGTCTTTAATGTCCTTACTTAACCACTGAGGTAACTGTGCGTGTTTTACTCTCTTCTCACGTAGTGGCGCATGCTTGTCAAGTACACCAAGGAACAATCTGTACCATTCGGCCAAAGCTTCTTCAGGAATATCGTAGTTATAAACTTACTGAAAAGAGATTCCGCTCAGGTCAGTGAGAAACGCGTCCCGATTGAAGTGTTTAAGCGACCTGCAATAAATAGTGGTATGCTGGGTTTTACGACATGGCTTGTCCACCTTCAGAGCTCAACTATAGCACACAGGATAGTGGTCGCTAATCTCCACTTGAAGAACACGAGAGCTAAGTATCCTTGACTTGGAAGAGTATGCATGATCAATTAGAGTGGCAGACGACTGCGTAACTCTAGTTGCGGATGTGATAAGCTGCTTGAGGCCTACCATAGTAATAGTAGACTCCCAAGCAGGGTGTGGGGAAAACATGTTAATATTAAAGTCTCCGAGCAGTTAAATATCAGAGCTGCAATTGTTAACGGAGTCCGACATTTGTAAGAAATCGTCGTACCACTCAAAAGATGCAGACGGATTTCTGTAGACAAATACAACAAGCAAAGGGTCCGATTTGTTTGTCTTCACCTCAACCCACACACTTTCAACAGAGTCTGATTCCAGGTCTGTTCTTCTGCTGTAAAGTGCGCAAGAGAGAGAGAGAGAGAGAGAGAGAGAGAGAGAGAGAGAGAGAGAGAGAGAGAGAGAGAGAGAGAGAGAGAGAGAGAGAGAGAGAGAGAGAGAGAGAGAGAGAGAGAGAGAGAGAGAATTACGTCATTTAGAGTATGTCGGCGTGGTAATGCAGTTGCTGCTTTTACACCACCACTGTCTGACTTTCTCCAGATGTCAAGTTTTTTTACTGTTTTTTTTTTTCCTGAAAAGAATTAATTTTTACTGAAGACGTAAAAAGGATACAAAGCTTTTTAACGAACTCATTCAATGTCTTTCTCCAAAATAACTATATCGGGTCGCCTGAATGCTCTTCTGAAAGTGCGACGATGTGTGTGTGTGTGTGTGTGTGTGTGTGTGTGTGTGTGTGTGTGTGTGGTGTGTGTGTGTGTGTGTGTGTGTGTGTGTGTGTGTGTGTGTGTGTGTGTGTGAGTGTGTGTGTGTGCGTGCGTGTTAGTGCGTGCATGCGCGCGCTCTCCCAACATCTCCAAGAGACATACATCCTCATCAGCTTTCCGGGCGCATGAGGATTAATGCCTCTTGGAGATTCGCGCATGTCTGTGTGTGTGTGAGAGAGAGAGAAAGAGAGAGAGAGAGAGAGAGAGAGAGAGAGAGAGAGAGAGAGAGAGAGAGAGAGAGAGAGAGAGAGAGAGAGAGAGAGAGAGAGAGAGAGAATGATGATACTTTATTTATTTGAATGATATTTTATTTCTCAAAGATGGAAACAATAGGCGCACAGGCCACTTTTCGTGTTTGTCCGTGCTAAACTACAACATTAAAAGCAACATTAAAACAACATGTTAACAGCACAAACAAGCAGCTACACCCACAGGTTACTTCTGTTACATTCCGATATAAGTTCCAAAGTCGCTGAAGAATACACACATCAATTGACAGGGTCTTGGGGAGAGGGTGGGGGAGGGGGCGGTAGTGAAGTAAAGTGAGTGTTTATAGACAGCGACTGCACGCTTATGTTACAGCCACTCTTGTGTAGGAATTTAGTGAACGGGCAAAACGCTACGGAAAAGAGAGATATATAAAAACTAACAAGTGCAAAACGGAGGACCACAACAATGAGTTATAAAAGGAAATCATTGACATGACTCTTTTGGACAAATTATCTACGTTTGTTTCAAGTTTGCTCGGAGATGTATTTAAAAGCTTTCGTCCTAAACAATGGAAGATGTCTTGCTTGCTGTACATGTGGAGAAAGTGAGTTCCATAAATAGTACTCGCGTACGAAAGGCTAGATTTAAACAAGTCAATTCGGGGCCGTTTAATGCCGAGACTGTTCCTCTAAGTGCTGTAAACCCTTTCGCTCTCAGTGAAAAGCTTAGCAAGGTAGAGGGGGGCTTTCCCGTTCAGTGCTTTGTGCATTAGTACGCACTTATTTAACGTAAGATCTTGATGTAAAGGAAGGAGCCCTGTTGCTTGAATTTTTTCCTCTATAGTTTGAGAGGGTATTGTGAGGATCAGTTTAACTGCGCTCTTATATAGCGAATTAATCCGTTTAAGGTTACCCTTTCCACAGCCGTCCCAAATAGTACATGCGTAGTCAATGTGAAGTTTTATGTAGGAGTTGAAAATTAGCTTACGTGTCTTAGTATCAATGATAGATTTTCATCTTGACAGTAAAAATAGCTTCGTTGATAACTTTTACCCTTGTTGTGTTAGATGGGGCAACCAGCACAGTTGTTCGTCAACAATTATCCCGAGGAGGCAATATTTCTTGACTTGCTCAATGAGAACTGAATCAAAAGAGATGTTAAGTGATTGAGGGCGGAGCTGATGCTTTTTACCGTGTTGTGATTAGCATGCTTTTTATTTTAGATGGATTAACAAGCATTTGATTATTTTTGCACCACAGTGAGACCTCCTGAAGACTAAGCTGAATATTGCTTGATATTTCAGGTACTGTTTTCCCGCCAGCGTGAAAAGTTGAATCATCGGCAAACATGTCACATTCGGTATTTGGATTGGATATACGAAGTGGAAGGAGAGAGAGAGAGTAGAGAGAGAGGAGAGAGAGAGAGAGAGAGAGAGAGAGAGAGAGAGAGAGAGAGAGAGAGAGAGAGAGAGAGAGAGACAGACAGACAGACAGACAGACAGAGAGACAGACAGACAGACAGACAGACAGACTGACTGACTGACTGACTGAAACTTTATTTATCAAGGATTGAGATATTAGGCGCACAGGCCTTTCTTCCAATCTGTCCGTGCTACATCTACTGACATATAATAACACGCAAAGCTACATTACACTCACAAACAACATCGAAAGTAATGCGAATTACAACACTACAAAAAGCAACACTGATTTAACAAAACACACAGGTACCCATACGAAGATGTTTGCACGTGTCATAATATCCGTTTGCTGGAGCCCTCCCCAGACACTCCCACCCGGGGGGGGTGGGGGGGGGGGGGCACGCCACAAGTAAACTTTCACTCGAATGACATGCTAAGCACATCGTTTGAATAAACTGTGCACCGGCACTGCATCCCCTGACCATGTCTATACGGGAAGCACCCCCACAAACGTCACGTGAGCGCAAATGGTATGATAAAAATAATAGTTGCATAAAAAGAAATTAAAATATATTATGTTTAGACAACACGAGATAATTAAATTTACTTTGCCTTGGATACGTGCTTGTACAGTTTTGCTTTAAATGCAGCTAAGGAATTAACTTGTTGTAGATGCAGAGGAAGGGAATTCCACAGGAAACCACCTGAGTATGACAAACTGGATTTATACAAATCAGAGAGAGAGAGAGAGAGAGAGAGAGAGAGAGAGAGAGAGAGAGAGAGAGAGAGAGAGAGAGAGAGAGAGAGAGAGAGAGAGAGAGAGAAATGAAATGGAATCAAATGCAACTTTATTTCTAAAGGACAAATGATTAGGTACACAGACCTTTTTTCAATCATGTCATTACACACGCACTCACACAACACTCACACACTCACACCCGCATGATATATAAAACTAATTAAAATGAAAATAAAAAACGTTATCATCAAAAAGACTTATTTAGCAGTCACAAACACACACACACACACACACACACACACACACACACACACACACACACACACACACACACACACACACACATATGGAGACAAAAGCCTCAGAGTGTGTTACCTACCATTTTATGTGAAAATGGGTTCCCATATTTCTATTTAATCTAGGGCTCTGGAATTGATGCGAATGTTTAGAACTCACCTTATAACTAAGCTCTATAACTTAAAATAAAATAGACATTTTCTAGAAACAGAGCCACTAGATGGAGAAAAAATGGGTTTCTACCAATAAAGTGGGTGCCTCTCACACAAAAACTGGCATTACAGTGAAAATGGGTGTCTACACAATATTAGGCGTCTGTAATAAGGTCAAGTTCATGGAATACTTCTTTTTTCACATTAATTTTTTTTCAACTTAATGTGTATGTATGCTTTAACATTTTTAACATTGTATGGTGCAAAATTGAATGAACACTGGCCCGTAACCTTTCGATTATGATTTTTACAGAGGAAATTTTTTAAACATTGCTACGTTTTGTCCTTCTGAAGCAAAACATTTTATCATGGCATTTATGTGAGAATCAACCTAATCAATCTAATGTATTCTGGAAATTAATGGACTTTTTTATGTAAACTTGAGTTTCAGACAAACAGCACCAGAGCATTTTGAATATTAAACCTTATCATTCGGAATACACCAGTGTGTGCAACAAGTGTGACTAAAATAGTCCAAGGGTAGTGCCAGAATAGCTTGGCGCCTCTAGGCGCCAAGCTATTGTGGCACCACCCTTGAACTAAAGCCATTGGTCTATGTCCTCATCTGTAAGTACTGTAATGTAGCTTGCATATAATTATGGCAGTGTACAAATTTGAAGCTTTTAGCATTAGTATGATACGGGTCAAAAAGTGTGGAAAAATATGAAAGATAGAACAAGACAAGACGAACAAACTAACACTTCACTTATTCTACCCCAGACACACAACAGCAAAATAAAGATCAACCACGATAGTTCAAGGGTGATGCCATAATAGCTTGGCGCCTATGGGCACCAAGCTATTCTGGCATCACCCTTGAACTATCATGGTCAATCTGTGTCCTGCACTGCAACGCAGTCTTCAGAAGACGACTTCAACATTTGGGGATTCCGGTGTTGGGGTAGAATGAGTTTAAATGACAGAACAGAACACTGACATTAATTAATTAACTGACAACATAATAAATCACTTGAAACTTCAGCCTTTATTAATCACATCAAAAGTGCATGCATATAAAAACACAGTAATTGTTTGTAAACACTTCAAATCAAACAATCATGAGCAGTCAAACCTTTTTCTGGCAACTTTGTGATGAGGAAATCTAGTTCTTGCCTTCGGTACGTAAAGGGTTTCCGCGACTTATGTGCCTCTATTCATAAAATGGAGAGAGAAATATAATACTGAGTTCTAACAAGTGCGACAATAAAAGTTTAGCCGAGTTGGTATACCTCGTCCAGTGCCTAGGTTAAACGCACCAGCGGTGCCAATGTTGCCATTTTGGCACCAGACCGGTTGCTCGGACCGGTCTGGTGCACCCGATCGGTTTCTGCACCTGTAATGGGCAACCTCGGAGAAATAATCACGTGACCGTCGTTTGATTGCTGCAAAATAAACCCTTGCCCATATATGCAATCCGACAATAATGCATCCATCCTTATGCTAGCACCACGAAACATTACGCGATTTGGCAGATTTGAAAAAAATAGTTGTTTTTTTAAATCCTCAATGGAGGTGATTTTGCGACATCTGCGTCGTTTGCGGCAGAAAGCACCGTCATAGTTGAAGTTCGAGAAATGAGAGCACTGCATGTACAATGGACTTGATTCAGTGGTGTGGGGCATGACACAAGCCTCCGCCATCTCAACACAAAACTGGCGTGTTATGGGAGGTAAACTGCGCGACTAAAAGTTAAAACCGCAAAGGAACCTTTTTTCGACTGCGATCACAATCTTCCGCGTGAACGTACGAGACCACACTACAAGTGCAGAAGCCAACCTGCGCGCGCAGTTCTGGTGCACATGACTGACCGGTCCGAGCGACCGGTCTGGTGCGAAAATAACAACATAGGCGCCGCTGGTGCGTTTAACCCAGGTAGAGGGCGAGGTATACCAACTCAGCTAAGGTTTATGCTTCCTGTGACTTTTGAAACAATGCTCAGCAGGCAAAGTGTACTATATAGTAACAAACAAGTTACAGACATTTCCAAAATGATCCAGGCGTACATCAGAAAAAAAACAAGCTATACACACTGAAATAATAATACTCTTGTAATAAATCTTTAGGTTGACAATGTTTTTTTTTTTTAAATCTTATTATTGTCTTTCGTCCCGATTGGTTGTACATTGCTGAACGTCCCGACTTTTTCAGGACGTGCCAGCACTGTTGGTGAACATTAAAAAAAAAACAAAAATGAACATAATATTGAATGTATGTCGCCAGCTGGTCTAATACGCTAAATAAACCTAAGACCATTTAGCAACACACATCCAAAATCAAGAGAGATACTAAAAAATTATTCATACCAAAAAGGTGACTACCAATCGTGTAAAAACTGCAAAGAAGTACCCAACGGAGAAAGAAACACGCTTACAAAAGACGGTTACAACACAATTTATTAATATTTCGGGTAAATCCGCTTTGTCAAGCAGACAAACAAACAGAGAGATCAGTCGCTACTTATCTTCATTCACAGAAGGAATGTGGCACATTCCTTCTGCGAATGAAGATAAGTAGCGACTGATCTCTCTGTTTGTTTGTCACATTCCTTCTACGAATGAAGATAAGTAGCGATTGATCTCTCTGTTTGTTTGTCTGCTTGACAAAGCGGATTTACCCGAAATATTAATAAATTGTGTTGTAACGGTCTTTTGTAAGCGTGTTTATTTTTCCGTTGGGCACTTCTTTTCAAGAGATACAGGCAGCGCAGACAGTAGGGAGAGCTTAAAAAAGAAAAATACAAGTTAATGGACCAAGGGTAGCCAGAAACACATGCCCCAGAATTGAGAGGAAAACCCACCCTGTGGGGCTGACCAGGGTGACCCTAGGAACTAAAAAGTAGTTAACCCCACCCAAGTCCCCCAGGGCAGACCCGGGCAGGGGCCAATGTTTAGTTGCAAAGGTTAATGTTACACAGTATACACAATGATCCAGGTGTACATCAGATAAAAACAGAGCTATACACGCTGAAAACAACTGAATAATAACGCTCTTGTAATAAATCTTTTTGTTGACAATGGTTTTCTTACCCCTTATTATTGTCTTTCGTCCGCAACCATTGTTCTGTTTGCAGAGTTTTAAATGTTATGCAGTAAACAAAATGATCCAGGCGGACCAGCCCCCATAGTAGCACTCTTGTAATAATCTTTCTGTTGACAATGATTTTCTTACCCCTTATTATTGTCTTTCGTCCGCAACCATTGTTCTGTTTGCAGAGTTTTAAATGTTACCGGTCTCAGGCCACTTTACATATTTCAAATACAAGCGATCTAAAATCCCTGTAACTTCAGTATCTGAACTGGCCCTTCGTCTGTCTTGTACTGTGTTTGTCTTAAATGGCATAAATCCGTGTCTGTTACATGAGTGTGTGTGTTGGGTTTCAGTTCGCGGCACTTTGAGTCGATTTCCCCAAAATTGAGAAAAAGCGTCTATATTACAGTATTATTATTATTATTATTATTATAGTCTTTCGTCCCCAACCATTGTTCCGTTTACAGAGTTTTAAATGTTATGCAGTATACAAAATGATCCAAGCGGACCAGCCCCCATAGTAGCACTCTTGTAATAAATCTTTAGTTTGACAATGGTTTTCTTACCCCTTATTATTGTCTTTCGTCCCCAACCATTGTTCTGTTTGCAGAGTTTTAAATGTTATGCAGTATACAAAATGATTCAGGCGGACCAGCCCCCATAGTAGCACTCTTGTAATAAATCTTTATGTTGACAATAGTTTTCTTACCCCTTATTATTGTCTTTCGTCCCCAACCATTGTTCTGTTTGCAGAGTTTTAAATGTTACCAGTCTCAGGCCACTTTACAAATTTCAAATACAAGCAATCTAAAATCCCTGTAACTTCACTGTGTTTGTCTTAAATGGCGTAAATCCGTGTCTGTTACGTGAGTGTGTGCGTTGGGTTTCAGTTTGCGGCACTTTGAGTTGATTTGCCCAAAATTGAGAAAAAGCGCCTATATAATAATATTATTATTATTATTATTATTATTATTATTATTATTATTATTATTATTATTATTATTATTATTATTATTATTAATATTATTTATGCAGTATACAAAATGATTCAGGCGGACTAGATCCCATAGTAGCACTATTGTCATAAATCTTTATGTTGACAATGGTTTTCTTACCCCTTGTTATTGTCTTTCGTCCCCAACCATTGTTCCGTTTGCAGAGTTTTAAATGTTATGCAGAATACAAAATGATACAAGCGGACCAACCCCCATAGTAGCACTATTGTAATAAACCTTTATGTTGACAATGGTTTTCATACCCCTTATTATTGTCTTTCGTCCCCAACCATTGTTCTGTTTGCAGAGTTTTCAATGTTATGCAGTATACAAAATGATCCAGGTGGACCAACCCCATAAATACACTCTTGTAATAAGTCTGTACATTGTTAATGGTTTTCTTATCTTATTTTTGTCTTTTGTTCCCAGCCGGCTGTTTTGTTTTGCAAATTCAAAGGTTATACAGTATACAAAATGATCCAGGCATCCATCAGATAAAAGCAAGCTATACATGCTGAAACCAACCCAAAAATAACAATCTTGTAATAAATCTGTATGAAAACGAAAATGCCGCGAGTGTCGGAGAATCTCAATTCATTTCTTTTGTAACTTTTGTAACTTGTTCAGTCTCTTGTGGACATAATCCTTAATGTTTGTCCAGCGCCTATGTCTAAGTGCGGGCTCTTCTGCGATTGCCTGCTTTATCTTGGCCTTTCCAGGAAGTTTGTTCATGACGAGGTGTGTCTTGAAACGAGTTTGAACAGCTTTCTCTTCAGCTTTCCCCCCTGGTTTCCTTGTAAATCTAGCTTTCTTTCGAACAGGAGCTGACGCAGTACGGTCATCATCAAAACTATCTAGATTGTCATGAGGCTCTGGACGTCTTTACTTTGCCATGCTCATTGATTCCTGTGTTGTTGACTTGCTTCTTGCTTCATGCACAGGTGCTGTTTCCCCCAAGACCTCTCTGCCAGTTTCTGATGTGTCTTCATTGTCAAAGTCAATCTCTTCATCATCGCCCAGCTCAGCTCTAATGCAACTCTCAAAATCTGTCATACCATTGTTACCTGAGGGAAGAATCTTTGCCACTTTTGCCTTTTGAAGGACGTCTTGAGGTTGGCGGTAGATATGGCGATGTATCCGAATATCATGACCAAGGAAGTCTGCCAGCTGATCCTGGTCTTACTCCGAGATGGCCATTGACTGAGTCAAAGTTGCAACCTGCTTCCGTAACTGAGTAAATGTGAACATGATTGGGTTTGACACTTGAGCTTGTAGCGCATGTTCCTTCAGAACATCGTGGCCTCTGTAAGGCCTCTGACCAGAAGGTGTGGCAAAGATGTACTGGGAACCAGCGAGAACTGGCACTGATTGCCTCATTTGAAGGATTCTGTCCACAGTTGTCATCTTCTTCGTCAGCAAAATAGGAACACTCCTATTAAACTTGCCTCTGATTTCCACTTGCTGAAAATGATTAACCAGTTTCTTCTCAACCTCTGTGAGACCTTTCAAGATATCTTGATTGGTGATCGATTCAATCTTCAATCTAACTCCCGCATCCTGGAGCTGATTTGTCCAGCCGTGTGTTCTTCAATGTCCCTGCAGTCAAATAATCTCTTTCCATACTCAAGAAGCAAGGGGTCAGTTCTGATGAGACGGCTTATCTCATCATCTCTCTGTCTGGCTAATACCTTATGATAGAAGGAAAAGTCAACGTCTAAGGGTATTGGAAGCATTAGCCTCCCACATCGTGCCGCCTCACCTCTCTGAGCGATCTGAAACCCTCCTGGCTTTTGACAGCAACGTTTTGAGTGTACAGAGATCAGCTTTTTTGATAGAGCCCTTTCCAATGGCTACAGGCGAGAAGGTCATCTACCCTTACTAGTTTTGGTGCGATACTTAGCAATCAAACATCCTGATTTCTTTTCAAGAACGGCAACGTTATGCATGTAATCACCCTCATCTTGTAGTCTGATCCATGCTTGACGTCTCTGCGTGCTCATTTTCAAGACAAGCTTGCTACACAATTTGCATGCATGTTTCTTGTCCCATTTGTACTTTCCTTTCCCTCTCTGCGACACGTGCACACCTGTTTCTTCTGCAAGCGCTCTTTCCCCACCCCCAACATCATGTTTCTTCTGCCTATCCACATTCTCATTGCCACCCCTTAATTCACCCCCTAACGCACACTGCATCTTGCTGGTACTAGCTTCACTGACACCTGCCCGCCCTGAACCTGCAACTTTGATGAAATCTAACATAGTCAATACAATACTGTCTGTGTCAGAGATCCCAGCGATTGATGCCGACACACCGTCTGAATCCTGTGAGCTCGAGCCAGCAACAAACTCCTCATCATCACTGTACTTGTATTGCAATGCGCTTGCACTCTCAGTCTCAGGTCCATGCCAGGCTCCATTTGCCAACTGGAAAAAGAAAGAAAAAAACTGCATTAGGACAGAAACAGCCCAATTGTGGTTTAAGGGGCCTTGCACAAGAACAAAAAGAGTAATCCCGTGTATGACCGATTTACATATGTGTGACCTTAGTGACGAGGGCTAGCTTCTGCAGCAGCAAAATCCACGTTTTCTGAAAATGTAAGCAGTTTTCACACATCTGTCAACCCCGCGTGACCCTTTGAGAGAGGTCACTCAAATTGGTACGTTTACAAAGGTCTTGCCACAAAGTATCCTTGGGCCAAGCTTGAAGACTGTGGCTTGAATAGTCTCCAAGAAAATGCCACCGTTAAAGTTTACCATGGACGACGGACGGACGACCATTGGCCCAGAACATAAACTCACTTTCGCTTCGCACGCGAGCCAATAAAATGAAAGATGATTATAGAATCACTTACCAGTTTGTAATTGGGGGCATTCCACTGCCGTCTATGCACCCTCCTACCAGACACACCCTCTCCGGCAGAGGCTGGGCTCTCATGCTGCAGCTGACTAATTTTGCCATGGGCCTTGGTCATGTGCCAGGAAGGGGCGTGCTTGTTCACTTCCATAGATCCCGATGGGTTTCGACATCCTGCTGCCATCCGGCGCTGGGTGTGTGCAGAAAGTGCTGAGTGTGACCAAAACAGTGCTGCAAACATGTCAAAAGCAACCATGTAAACCGTTGACATTTTGAATCAGATATATACATAATTACTGCAGTACCCCCAGCCACCTACGAACAATAACTGGTAATACAGTAAAAAGCGACACTTCAGTTGCACAATCCGAAAAAACTAGGCAGTTTTGCGTACGAGGATTGAAATACACACTGAAATCTGGCGCCATTTTTTTTAAGGCATAGTGCATGCATATGTCATGTTACTTTTCGATCACACATGTCAGAAAAAAGCAACAAAATCGCGTGACAGATTGACCTTGTAATGGTGTTATTGAACGAATTCCTTTCATTGAAGAAGAAAGCTTTTGTTAAAATCGTGGGGTTCTATTATCCTTTACTACAAGACAGAGCAGAAGACGCCGACTGACCGGCGGTAGCAGACGTCTCAGTTTTCTCGGCCAAACGGGTCAGTATTGGCTGACTGTGCAATTGTATCGGATTGGGAGCATCTCAGTTAAATAAAAGCACTGAACAAGTACACTTGGGCGTGCTCTTAACTAAGAAATATTGCATAAAATTGTACCTCTGCAAACTGAACAATGGCCGGCGGGGACAAAAGACAACAGGAAGGCAAACAACTCAGTTCATCAGTGTCAAAGCACATCCGACCAATCAGGTATCATCAAGTTGATCTATAGACACTCGCTTCCGTGAACACACAGGCCCAGTGCGTCGCAAGCACAAAACATGAGGTAAACCTCTGAAAATGGGACATCCTATTTTGATATTTTTTTGCGACTTTTGAATGAAAGATAACGCAGAAACAACCTTTAGAAAAATGGGTGCCTGACTTGGTCACCCAGAATTTTACACACACCCATTTTCCATAAGGATGGTAAAGAAAGTCACCCATTGTAGGGGTTTTGTGCACACATACACACACACACACACACACACACACACACACACACACACACACACACACACACACACACAGAGACTGACTGACTGACTGACTGACTGAAACTTTATTTATCAAGAATTGAGATATTAGGCGCACAGGCCTTTCTTCCAATCTGTCCTTGCTACATCTACTGACATGTAATAACAGGCAAAGCTACATTACACTCACAAACAACATCAAAAGTAATGCGAAAATACGACAACACTACAAACTGCAACAATGATTTAACAGAACACAAAGGTACCCATATTAAGATCTTTGCACGTGTCATAATATCCGTTTGCGGGAGCCCTCCTCAGACACTCCCACCCTGGGGGCACGCCACAAATATACTTAAACTCGAATGACATACTAAGCACATCGTTTAAATAAACTGTGCACTGACCAGGTCTATACGGGAAGCTCCCCCACAAACGGCACGTGAACGCAAATGGTATAATAAAAAAAAATAGTTGCATAAAAAGAAATACAAATATATTATGTTTAGACAACACGAGATAATTAAATTTACGTTGCCTTGGATAAGTGCTTGTACAGTTTTGCTTTAAAAGCAGTTAGGGAATTAACTTGTCGTACATGCAGAGGAAGAGAATTCCACAGGAAACCACCTGAGTATGACAAACTGGATTTATACAAATCAATGCAGGGCCGTTTTATGCTCAGGTTGCTCCGAGAGGTGCTGTATCTCTTCTCAGTAAGAGTATAAAGTTCCGATAAGTAGCCGGGGGCCTTACCCTTAAGAGCTTTGTGCACTAGTACGCACTTGTTAAATACTAAGTGTTTGTCAAGAGGAAGGAGTCCAGCTGCCTCCAGCCTCGCCTCTGTGGGTAGAGATGAGCTAGGAATAATGAGTTTGGCTGCTCTTCTGTATAGCGAATTTATTTTCTTGAACTGAACCTCGCTACAGCCATCCCAAACTGTTGAGGCATAATCAATGTGGGGCTTGATGTATCCATTGAAAAATAGTTTACGCATGTTCAGATTAATGACCGCTTTTAGTTTAGACAGTAAAAATAATTTCTTTGAAATTGTCTTTCCGATGTGTATGAGATGAGGCTGCCAACTAAGTTGGTTATCTACAACTACCCCTAGTAAACGGTGCTGCTGTACTTGCTCTATGGGGACAGCTTCAAATGAGAGGTTTAGAGGCGCGGGTTCTAGCTGATGTTTCTCACGTGTTGTGACTAACATGCTTTTTGTTTTAGTTGGATTGACTATCATTCTATTTCTACTGCACCATTTAGAGACTTCTTGTAGGCTCTGCTGGAGGCTGTTGGTTATGTCAGCTACAGTTTTACCGGATGCATGTAGCGTCGAATCGTCAGCAAACATGTCACACTCGGCACTAGCACATGTGATGTGTAGTGGTAAATCATTAATAAAGATACAAAATAACAATGGGCCCAGAACCGAGCCCTGAGGAACACCAAGCTCTACCTTACCCTCTGAGGAATAGTTACCATTTACATAGACAGCTTGTGTTCTCGCAGAAAGATAAGAGTTAAAGAATGAAAGGGCTGACGGGCTGTTGTTGTTGAAATAAACATTAAGTTTCCTCAGCAAGATTTCATGATTTATCAGATCGAACGCTTTTTTCAGGTCCAAGAATACCGTGCCAGTCATTTTGTTATTGTTGATGTTATCTAGCCATGAATCAACCATACGTACTAATGCTGAGTGGCATGAGTGTTTGGGTCTAAAACCGGACTGGAACTTATTTAACAAGGACCGTTCTTCGAGGTACTGGAGGAGATGCTTTTGAATATGCTTCTCAAGTGGCTTTGATAAAACAGACAGAAGAGAAATGGGACGAAGGTCATTTACATCAGTAGTATCTTTGGTCTTGGGTATAGGAACAACTTTTGCTTTTTTAAACGCCACAGGAAAAGTATTATACTGTATACATAAGTTAAAAATGTAAGTGAGGGGTTCAACAATATAAGGCAGTGATATGTGGAGTATATAACCATTTATACCGTCAACACCAGCAGATGTCTTGTTCTTAAGGCACGTAATATAACGCCCGACTTCGTGAACAGCGATAAAGGGGATACCAAACGTATCATCGGACGATAATCGTTCCTGGCAAAACATAGACAGTTGATCCGATATTACATACGCTGACGGATCAGGGCTGTTGGAAGTAAGTAGCTGTTCTGGAGCTGAGAGAAAGAAATTGTTTATGCTTTCCGCAGAGAATTCGTGTGGAATGATATGAGTCTGCCTGCGCGTGTTGCTTGTTAGAGTATTCAGAGCAGTCCAAACAGAAGCAGGAGATTTTTCGTTCTCAATTGTCTTTTCAACAAATGACTTTTGAGCTTCTCGAACTAAGTACTTAACTTTGTTACGCAAACGTTTAAACTCAGCGAAGTTCTTTTCTTGTTTAGCGGTGTTTCGTGCCTCCATAGTTTGTTTGATTTCCTCCGTTATCCAGGAGGGAGGCTCGCGGCGTCGGACTCGCTTCCTTCTTAGCGGCGCGTGTTTATTCAGCACCCCGAGGAACAGATCAAGCCATAGAGCGAGCGCATTATCAGGGTCAGTGCAGTTATACACTTGATCAAATCCTGCATAGCTTAGATCATGTAAGAAAGCATTCGTATTGAGCTTTTAAAACGATCTGTACGTTATGTACGAGTGCTGGTCCCGACTTTGTTTTGCGGGCAGATTACACGACCATGTACAGGCGATGGGAAAGTGGTCACAGTGACGGCTAATGAAGAAACATTAGTTTCCGCTACTGCTTTTGGGTTATTAGTGTAAATGTGGTCGATGATGGTGGCAGCAGAGCGTGATACTCGCGTTGGAGATTTAATCATCTGCTTTAGACCGAAAAGAGTGATCGCTGATTGCCATGTAGGCTTGGGTTTTAGCATATCGATGTTAAAGTCTCCCAGAATGAGAACATTTTTACCGGTGTCGTTCACTTTATCCATCACTTGTACAAAGTCGTCATACCAGTCAGCAGTAGCAGCTGGATTTCTGTACATAAAGGCGATAAGGATGGGAGAGGAATGTGGTATTTTCACCTCCAGCCACACACACTCTAGCTCTCTGGACTCAAGGTCTTCACGTCTGCGCACCATATTTCGTATAGAGCTATAAGAATAAGAAGAATAAGAGTACTTTATTATCTCGAAAAGAGAAATTCGGTTGTGGTACATTTGTAACAAATAGTACAAACACGACATAAAAAACATTATAGCATAATTATGAACATTTTCTCCCTGCACTTGCACAGCTACAAATTCCAAATGGATATAACGTAAACACTACAAAATCTTTACACATAACTCTTACACATCTCACACAATCATCTTTTATGGACTGAACTGAGCGGCACTTATGCATTCACACCCACCTCTACATATGCATACATAATACGCGTGTTTCAACTTAGTCCTAACCCTCACTACTTACAAACGTCTCAGTACATTATTACACATTATTACACAAGCTGCATAATTAAAGTCTACCGTAGTAAAATAATTAGTGGGTAAACACTCAGTAACAGCAATCCCAGTATGTCCATGTTCACCACCAAATAAAACACAATATAATCACTTCTCTAAAATCAACAAGCTCCATTCCTACTGATTGCACAGTTAAGGGGAATAGGGGGAGGAGTTAGGTTTGAGTATGCGTGGATGTACCTACAGATTGCTTAGAGTGATGGATTTGGGGATGAAACTGTGCTGTAGTCTAAGTGTTCTAGCTTTGTGCTTGCGGAGTCTGCGGCCAGAGGGGAGGAGTTCATAGAGGTGGGCAAGGACATGGGATCTGTCTGAAGCTATCCGCCTACCCTTTCTCACCACACGCTGTTCATACAGGGACTCTACACTGTTTTGCTTACTGCCAGTCACTTTGCTGCAGATGTTTACCATTCGTGCCAGGGTGTTCTTGTTCTTCACACTCAGACCTCCATACCAGCACACAAAACCGAAAGTGATGACAGACTCAATAAAAGAGCAGTAAAAAGTTTGAAGGACCGAGGGGTTCACATTCAGCTTCCTGAGTTTCTGGAGGCAGTAGATGCGTGACTGACATTTCTTGTGTATGAGGGTGGTGTTTGCGTTAAAGGACAACTTATCATCTATGACTGTTCCACGATACTTATACTCAGTCACACGCTCAACAGACACATCATCGATCATCAGAACAGGGACAGGGGCAGGGTTTCTTCGAAAGTCTATCAGTAGTTCCTTGGTCCTACTCACATTTAGGTCTAGAAAATTATTTTTACACCAAACACTAAAACGTTCTACTTCTGCAAAGTAAGTCGCATCATTATTTGAGAGATCTTCTAAGGCAGTGTCATCCGAGTATTTTATAAGAAGGGTAGAGTCAGTGCCACTACAATCGTTAGTGTACAGTGTGAACAGCACAGGGGAGAGAACTGTACCTTGAGGGGCGCCTATGGAAGTGGACCTAAGGGATGAGAGAGCTGTTTGAAAGCGAACTGACTGGGTCCTATTTACAAGGAAGTTGACAATCCATAGGATAAGCCTTGGCGTTACATTGTAACAGAGAAGTTTTTGAGCTATGAGATAGGGTTGTATAGTGTTGAAGGCTGAAGAAAAGTCTATAAAAAGAATGCGTACAAAAGAGCCAGGTTTTTCTAAATGTGTGTATGCATGGTGCAGGAGTGTGAGTGTGGCGTCATCAGTACATCTGTTTTGCTTGTATGCAAACTGGAAAGGATCTTGATAGGGCTTGACCTGATCGAGCAGTCTAGAAAGGACAACACGCTCAAAGCACTTCATTACTATAGAGGTGAGAGCTACAGGGCGATAGTCATTGAGTGTCTTGGGCTTGTTGTTCTTGGGGACAGGGCAGACTGTAGATGTTTTCCAGAGCCTAGGTACAGTGCAATCCTTCAGAGACCAGCTAAACAAACGGCTATAAACAACAGACAATTGACTGGCACATACTCTCAAAACTCTACCGCAAATATTATCAGGGCCTACTGCTTTCTTAACATTCAGTTTGCTAAAAAGCTTCTCAACCGCCTTGCCATGGATCTCAAAGTCTTCATCAACATTGCCTGCCACATTTACCTCAAGCTGGGAAATCATGCTATCTAAATCATCCTTCAGATCATCTTTCTCAAATCTACAATAGAACTCATTCAGTTTTTCAGAAAATTCTATGTACATAGACAGCTATTCCAGTGTGTCCAGAGTAGCCTGGGTCACGCCGGATTAGAGAAAAGTTGGGAATAATTAAGCTAGCATCACTGATGTTTGGGCCCAGACGTGATTCCGTGAGACCAAAGAGATGGAAGCGCGATGGCTCATTTAAAAATAATAGAGAGAGTGAGTGAGAGAGAGAGAGAGAGAGAGAGAGAGAGAGAGAGAGAGAGAGAGAGAGAGAGAGAGAGAGAGAGAGAGACAGAGACAGAGACAGAGACAGAGAGACAGAGAGAGACAGAGAGACAGAGAGACAGAGAGAGACAGAGACAGAGAGAGAGAGAGAGAGGATTACGTAATATTTAGAGTTTTTCGTCAATGTCGGCGTGGTGACTGAGTTGCTCCTTTTACGTCTGACTTTCTCAGGATGTCAAGATTTTACTGTTTTACATTTTCCTGAAAATAATTATTTTTTTAAGGAAGAAGTTGAAAGGATACAAAGCTGGCTAACGAGCTCGTCCAATGTCCTTATCTAAAATAGCTACATCCAAAATTTAAAATAAATATGACCAAAAATTTGTGACTCTAATCTGTGTCAAACGACTGTCTATAAACGAACGTATGTCTTCAATGCGACTTACTTACTTACTTACTTAGTTACTTACTTACTTACTTACTTACGCCTGTCACCCCTCCCAGGGTATAGGCCGACGACGAGAGATCTCCAGCGACTCCTGTCCTGTGCTTCTCCTTCTATTTTACTACATGTGGTTCCTAGTCTCTTGATGTCTGCTTGGAGATCTCGACGCCAGGCGTTTCTCGGCCTGCCTCTTTTCCTCTTTCCCTGGGGGTTCCATGACAATGCCTGCCTAGTGATACTGGAAACTGGCTTTCTCAGACTGTGACCAATCCATCCCCATCTTTTTCGCTCAATTTCATTCTCTGCTGTTATCTGCTCTGTTCTCTCCCAGAGTCTGAAGTTGCTGATCTTCTCTGGCCAGTGAATTTTCAAGATTCTTCTAAGGCAACTGTTTATGAAGATCTGTACTCTGTTGACTGTGGTTTTTGTCAACCTCCAAGTCTCTACTCCATATAGAAGAACTGCTTTTACGTTTGAGTTGAAAATCCGGACTTTGGTGTGTTGCGAAAGCTCCCTAGAACTCCACACTTGTTTCAGCTGGAGAAAGGCTGCTCTGTATTTACCGATTCGTGCTCTGACATCTGCATCAGTGCCGCCTTTTTTGTCGATGATGCTCCCGAGATAGGTGAAGGACTCCACCTCCTTAAACGGGGTGCCAGGATGCAAGACTGGTTCTTCCCTGGTTGCGTTCAGCCTCATTGTCTTTGTTTTCTGTTTGTGGATGGTGAGGCCCACTTGGGACGAGATGTCAGCAAGCCTCGTGGTCTTATCCTGCATTTGTTGATGAGTGCGGGACAGTAAAGCCAAGTCGTCTGCAAAATTGAGGTCGTCAAGCTGTGTCCACAGTGTCCACTGAATTCCGCTACTTCTCTGCTCAGTGGACCTCTTCATGACCCAGTCTATGGCCAGTAGGAAGCGGAACGGAGACAGCAAACACCCCTGCCTGACGCCGGTTCTGACCTGGAGCTCCCTGGTGAACTGCCCTTTGTGGATCACGCGACATGTCATGCCATCGTAGCTGCTCTTGATCAGGCAGACGAGCTTTGTGGGTACACCGTAGTGTCGTATTAGTTTTTACAAAGTCTCTCGTTCCACGCTGTCAAATGCTTTCTCGTAATCCACAAAGTTGACGTACAGCGGGGAGCTCCACTCCAGAGACTGTTCCACGATGATGCGGAGAGTGGCGATCTGGTCTGTACATGATCGGATTTTCCTGAATCCTGCTTGCTGGTCTCTCAGCTGGGGGTCGACGGAGCTCTTCATGATCCTGTTGAAGACCTTTCCTGGTACTGACAACAAGATGATTCCGCTATAGTTGGAACACTTGCTGAGGTTGCCTTTCTTGGGAAGCTTGATTACGTACCCCTCCTTCCAGTCAGCCGGCATCACCTCCTCTTTCCAGATCTTTCCAAACAGTAGGTACAGCAGCTCTACTGTTGTCTCTAGGTTTGCTTTCGGAGCCTCGCTGGGATGCCATCTGGCCCTGCTGCTTTGCCGTTCTTCAAAAATGCCACTGCTCTTCTGATCTTTTCCCGGCTGGGTCTGTCACAGCTGATGGGTAGGTCAGTCTCTGTTGGCTGAATGCCTGGGGGGTCGGGTGAGGTGGGTCTGTTCAGTAACTCTTCAAAATACTCGACCCATCTGTCGAGTTGGTCTGCTCTGTCTGCAATAGGTTTGCCGTCTTTTTATTCTTTTACTGTTCTTTCTGTACTTGCCCGACAATGTTCTGGTAATGTCGTAGAGCTGTTTCATGTTGCCGCTGCCTGCTGCCATTTCTGCCTCTGCTGCCAGGCTGTCTGTGTAGGCCCTTTTGTCTGCCCTGATACTCCTCTTCACCTCGCGGGTGGCTTCCGAGTATTCCTCCTGTGCCCTTGCTTTGGCTGCTCTCGTGGGACTGTTCTTGACAACTGCTTTCTTCTGCTTCCTCCCTTCTATCTTCTTCAAGGTCTGTGCCGACAGCCAGTCCTTGTGATGTTGTTTCCTGAACCCTACAGTGTCTTTGCAGGTTGAGTTCAGCGCCTCTCTAACTGCCTTCCACTGCTGATCTGTGGTGACCGCTTCCTCTTCATCTACTAGCTCCTTTAGCGCTTGAAACCGGTTGGACAGCACCAGTCTGAACTCTTCTCACTCCAGTCTCTCTCAGGAGGCCTACATTATAGCGCTTTCTTCTTGTTGTCTCTGTGCGGCTTTTCTTTAACTTGAGCTTTATTCTTAAGCTAAGCAGATAGTAGTCTGAGGCGACATCTGCTCCCCTCCTCACTCGAACATCTTGGAGGGATCTTCTACATTTCTTGCTAATGCAGATATGGTTTATGTGGTTCTCTGTAGTATGGTCAGGTGAGACCCAATTTGCTTTGTGTATTCTTCTGTGTGGGAAGATGCTGCCTCCAATGACAAGTCTGTTTAGAGCACAAAAGTCTACAAACCTCTCCCCGTTCTTACTCATCTCCCTTAGTCCCTGTCTCCCCTCTTCATATCCGGTGTTGTCCTCCCCTATTTTGGCATTAAAATCGCCCATGACGATGGTGATGTCTCGCTCCTCACATTTGTCCACAGCACTCTGGAGTCGGTCGTAGAACTCTTGTTTCTCTTCCTCGTCACTGTCATTAGTGGGCGCATAACACTGGATGACGTTTAGCTTAATCTTTTTCCTGGTTCTAACGGCTGCTGTGATAAGTCTTGGCCCAAGAGGTTCCCAGCCCATCAGCGCTCTCTGTGCCACTGGCGACAGCATGAATGCTACACCTTCTGTATGGGGGACATTCTCCTCTTCATGACCTTAATACAGAATCATCTCCCCACTTAACAGCCTTTTTTGCCCAGACTGCGTCCACCTGGCTTCATTGATACCTAGCAGGGCAAGGTTGTACTTTTGCATTTCAGCTGCTATCTGGGCAGCCTTGCCGCTCTGGTACATGGTCTTGACATTCCATGTGCCCATGATTGTGTCCCTGAATAGAGAGAGGCGGCTCGGTCTTGTGGCTTCCGAAGACTTCCGGCGTTCACCACACGACGTCATAAATCTTCTGATAGAAGAACCTTCCTCCTCCAGGAAAGGAATTGCTGTTTTCTATTCGTCGGCGTTTCTGTAGCTATTTCTTTATTTGCAGGGTGGGGAAGCAACTCCCACGCCCAACCCCCTTGCTAGGAGGACCAGGGGTTTTCTGTCGGGGTCTCCTTTCCTTAGACCATGTTGGTTCACGGCACCTTATTTCATTCGGTGCTCCCCTCTCGCGAGGGACCCCCTATCCATCACCCAGGGGACGCGCCTCAGCGCATATGGTCCCAGCGCGAGGCTTCAATGAGACTTTCAATTAAATATGCTCGCAGGCTATCCTTTGAATAAAGTATTGCGCCAAGTTTCAAGCTTGTGCGTATAGATATATCGGAGATTCTCTTGTTTACATAGATACGAACACACACACACACACACACACACACACACACACACACACACACACACACACACACACACACACACACACACACACTGGTACATACGGCGCTTCCCGCCAACTGTACGTCCAACACCTAGATTAGCATAACTAGATATGACGTAATTTTTAAGTCCCTTCTATTTATAGACGGAACTTTTTAGGACGGGTCGCGGTAGGGCAAATTTAATAGCATCTCCATGATGTCAAAGGCGGGCAGGCAATTGAAGTAACAAGACAAAAAATTACGTTATGTCTAGTTAAAGCTAACCTCGCTGCTGTACGTACATTTGGCGCGAAGCGCCGTATGTGCCGCGTATGTATGTATGTTTGTATGCATGTGCGTATGTATGTATGTATATGTGTGCATTTGCATGTAAACAAGAGTATCTCCGATTTTTTTTGGTACACACAAGCTTGAAACTTGGCGAAATACTTTCTTAAGTGGGTGTCTAAAAGAGCCACCGAGCATATCGTAATTGATTGTCTCATTGAAGACAAAAACAACCGTTTATAGGAAGTCGGTCGACCCAGATTAGAGTCTGCAATTTGTGTCATATTTATTTACTTGACCATTTGCATATAGCTAGTTTGGAGAAAGACGTTGGACGAGTTCGTTAGCCAGCTTTGAATACTTTCAACTTCTTTAGTAAAAATTAATTCTTTTCAGAAAAGAATTAAAACAGTAAAAAAAAACCACCATTACTTCTATGTTCTAGAGAAAGTCAGACAGTGGCGGTGACGTAAAAGAGGCAACTCCGTCAACACGCAGACACTGACATAATACTATAAATATGACGTCATTCGCTCTCGTGCTCTCGGCTCTCTCCCTCTCACACACAAACATGCGTGCATCTTCAGGAGGAATATATCCTCAGGCGCCTTCCAGGCTCATAAGGATCTATACCTCTTGGAGATGTTTAGAGCGCACGCCCATGAACGCACTAATACACACACACATCGACGCGTTTTCAGAAGAGCATGCAGGTGGCCTGTGTACTTAGTTTATCATGTATCTAGGTAACGTTAACCTGCTTTTACACAAATTATAGCAAGACTGAAACTGTACTGTGACGTACTAGTTTTGTCACCATTTTCTCAAGCCTATGAAGCGAAAGTGAAACTCATATCACGTAAAATATAAAATTACGTAAAAACTAAAACATAAGTCATGACAAATGACGTTTGACAAATCAATGACACGTATGTGCTCCTCAACTTCAAGATTCAAGATTCAAGATTCAAAAACTTTATTGTCCAGATAAAAAAGATTTTAAATGGAAATTTTTCTTTGCAACACTGGTGTAGGATAATTAAATAAAACAAAAAATCAAGTGACATAAATGATAATTAATAATAATATGTACAACATATATACAACAAAAATACGAGCATCACAATATCAAACATACACACACACCCTATCAGCATATACGCACGCTAAAAGAAGTGGATGGAGGGGGGGGGGGGAGAGAATTGAAACAAGGGGAGGAAATGATATGGTAGGTTAGGCTTAGGCTGAATGCAGAATGAAGGGATGAAGAGGAGAATGGGCCAACATCACAGTTGTTTTGAGTTTAGGATACTGATGGCGGTAGGAATGAAGGAGCGCTTGTACACGCTACGTTTTGCCAAAGGAGCACGCAGTCGTCTACCGGAGGGCAACATTTTGAATGCGTCATGAAGGGGGTGGGTGGGGTCACGGATAATTTTGCCTGCTTTTCTTTTACAAAACAACTCGTAGAGTCCAGAAAGAGATCTTTGCTCATTGCCAACGATTTTGCCTGCCAGTTTGACGACACGTGTCAACTTTGCCTTATCTCTTACAGTCAGGATTCCAAACCAAGCTATGACATTAAAAGTGAGAATGCTTTCAATTAAAGATCTGTACACTGTTTCTAAAATGACAGATTCAACGTCAAAGGATTTCAATTTCCTCAAGAGATACAATCTCTGATTTGCCTTTCTACAAACACTGTCAACATGAAGACTAAAACTAACTTTTTTGTCCATAACAGTGCCAAGGTACTTAAAAAAATCAACCTGTTCCACAGCTTCATGGTTTATCATAACTGGCCGCACCAGGGATGTGTCCCGCGCCCGACCCTCCTCGAAACAGATTTTCTTTGTTTTTTGAACATTTAATTCCAGAAAGCTTGAGCCAAACCAAAAAGTGATAAATTTTATAAATTCAAAGTACTGAGAGAGTGAATGTTCGTCTTTAAGGCGTGCAACCAAAGCCATGTCGTCTGCAAATTTGATAAGGGTGAGAATATTAGTATTGCACATTAATTCATTGGTGTAAATCGAGAAGAGTACATGAGACAGGACACACCCCTGAGGCGCCCCAGTGTTCAAAACCCGCTCACTAGACATGCATCCACCCACACTGACCCTCTGTGGCTGATCGCACAAAAAGCCCTTATTCAAAGAATGAGTTCCGAGTTAACTTAAAGATCAAAAAGACGAGAAGCTGGTAAGCTTGCATTGTGTCATCAGGACATCAGCTGTCTTTTTGTGACTGCATCGCTTATTAGATCTTTTGAGCCTTCCACTGAACACCTACTACATAAAGTAATAGGGACTACCCCCAAGCGCCCCGCAACCCGCTGGAGAATATCCAGTCCTCCCCCCGAGAGGGGAGGCTAGTGCATGAATATTCCCAAACAGATTTTGGACCTGCTGGATAGATTTAAGATTTTACCAGCCTGGAATTTCCATGGCATTAGCACATCATTCTCAGAATTTATTGAAAAATTATGTCCCTTGGAGCTACTCTGATTGAGTGCATTTTTTGGCTTTGGGCGACGCCTTTGTTAAAAGTAAAGAATAATTGTACCACAAAATTGCCTAGGTGTTGCTTTTTCAAAATTAGTCTGTCTTCTTCCACTGCAACACCTCATAAAGTTTTAGGGATGCAATCCACTTTGTACTAGTGGTGCTACCGGTAAATTCTGGAGGCGGCTTCTAGTACATGCGTTGTGTTTGCAATTTCAGGTTACGTAGAGTCCGAAATAGCTCAGGCGGTTAAACGTCGGAGCAGGAGAGCGAAGGGAATCGCCGGGTCGTGGGTTCGAATCCCGTCCCGGCCCCGGTAGCTGGACTCACAATCCAGGGGGGAAAACGGATTTGTTCAATAGCATGTTCGTTGAAAGGTCCTGGTAAATCAAAGTGACACAGTTGGAGTGCGCCTGAGTTGATCAGTGTTCAGGTCGTACTCCATAGGCAATAGATTTCCCTGTCCCCCATAACCCGCCCGTCTGGGCCGTCCATGATCACCTCGGTGCTGTGGACGTTAAACCCGAACTAATCAATCAATCAATTCAGGTTACGCCGTATGCCTACCTGATGAGACCCACCTTGGGTCGAAACCGGTCGTAGGCGGCAAAATCTTAAATCTATCCAGCAGGTCCAAGATCTGTTCGGGAATATTCATACACTAGCCTCCCCTCTCAGGGGGAGGACTGGATATTCTCCAGCGGGTTGTGGGGCGCCTGGGGGTAGTCCCTATTACTTTATGTAGTAGGTGTTCAGTGGAAGGCTCAAAAGATCTAATAAGCGATGCAGTCACAAAAGGACAGCTGATGTCCTGATGACACAATGCAAGCTTACCAGCCTGGAATTCCATGTCATTAGCACAGCATTCTCAGAATTTTTGGCTTTGGGCGACGCCTTTGTTAAAAGTAAAGAATATATATATATATATATATATATATATATATATATATATATATATATATATATATATATATATATATATATATATATATATATATATATATATATATATATATATAATTTTTTTTTAGGTTGGGGGGTTGGGGGGGGGGGTGTGGGGGGTGGGGGGATGGGTCTTTTTACTTATATATGTTTTATCTTTTGATGTATCGTCTGATGTATTTTTATATGAGTAGAATAGCAGGACAGTTTGGAAGATATGCATTGCTATGCCTAAAACGTTTTATCCTGAATGAAAACGTTTCATCATCATCATCATCTCTCGCTCACATATGCGTGCATCTCCCAGAGGCAAAGATCTTCATGTGCCCAAAGGGCGCATGAACATCTATGCATCTTGAGGATGTTTGGAGCGCGCGCATGCACAAACGCACACGCACACGCATACGCACACATCGACGCTCTTTCAGAAGAGCATGCAGTCGCATTTTGTTTAGCATGTAACTATGAAAAGTCAATCTGCTTTCACACAAATTATAGCAAGACTGACATTTGTACTGTTTAATTCTAGTTTTTTCACCATTTTCCCAAGTCTTGAAGCGAAAGGGAACTCAAATCACGTTAAATATAAAACTGTGTAAAAACAAAAACAAATAGTACGTCATGACAAATGACGTTTGACGAACCAATGACGCGTATGCACTGCGCGTGCATTAATAGAGTTCACTATGACGCATTACCACATCTGCAAGGCTTTTCAAAAGGAGATATTTGAACATCAGAATCAAGTCAAAGAAAAAAGTACAGACCCTTGACAGCGGAAACATATATGCAGCTCTTATATACAAGGGACTTTGTGGGTTATGGTTTATCCCATTTTGTTTATAATTCGCTTTCCTTTGCATGGAGTGTTGCGTTCGATTTTTGTTGTGTAGCAAGAACGACGTGTATTTTCGCTACATTGCACCAAAGTCTGACCTATATTAGACTGGAAGGTTCGGTAAGGGTCGCGACCGTTCTAGTGACCTCAAATTTGATATCAAGTTGTAACCATTTTGGCTACATTTAACAACATTTATGGTATACACTTAGATGTTAGTGGACGACAGTAGATATATCTAGAGTGTTCTTTTTAATGAATATTAATGAGTTTTGGTTACGTTTTTTTTTTCTAAATGGTTCAGTTGTGTAATTTGCTGGATTGTTCTGGAAATCTGTAATATTATAAAAGAGCATTTTAGGAAGTATGTGTGTGCATTATACAGTCTAGCGACAAAATACTGCAGCTGGATGAGTGGAGAAACGCATCCCCTCCTCCCCTACACGCGTCTCCGCAACATTTGACATCTAACATAATTACCAGCCGCAAGCCCGTCGAGTTTAATCAGTAAACTAAGGCGTGCCTAGTGCTGGGCACCCACCACCTTCCGCATTTAAACAGCATAGATTCTCATTAGCAGATAATTAATTTATAGAGGAGGCGTTTATTACATTTGTGCCAGGATTTACAGTTGTGCTCACTATCGTGAGAGAATCATTGCTGTTGAATCTGCGTCTGCAGCAAAGCTTTCTGATATGAACGAGGCACATGCGTAATTCTCATGAGGGTTCAGTTCAGTTCACATTTATTGCATCTAAAAATATGCAGCTGTGTTCCTCAGTTCAGTACTTCTTAAGACAGCATTAGAGTTGAAGAGAGACCAACCAATCCGGCGATCGTCCTCTCGAGCCAAAAAACGGGGGAAAAAAACGCCGTGCACACAGTTTGTTCTCCAATGTATAAAACTGATCAGAGTACTTGATCATGCTTTCCAATGACGTTAATGAAAAGTACACATGCACACATGCACACACTCACACAAGTAAGCGTGCTTAAAATATCGTGCATGAGCACTGTTGCACTATGGACACGTAAAATAACTGAAGTCCAGTGATTGTTTTCTCTCGTGTTTATTTCAGTCTAAAGAGCATTGTCTGGGGTTGGGCAAGACCAACCACAGACTACAATTCGGTCGTTCTCTCTAGTCACTCTCTCTTCTACTTTCGTCCATCTCTCTCCTCTACTTCACTCCCACCTCCTTGTGTTCTCTCTCTCTCTCTGTCCCTCTCTCTCTCTCTCTCGTTCTGTCTCTCGTTGTATGTCCCCCAGTATGTATATACCCTTGCCCTTATCAATCATCTTCCCACTTAGGACCCGCCCCTCGTTTAGGGCCGGTCCCGTTACGTGATTATGGCGTCCCCGCGTGCCGACAGTCCCGTTAATTAGATGCCACCCATTTCCCATATAGTAACAGTTCCGAAGGGCCGGTCCGTTATCTTGATTAGGGCGGCCCGGCATGTCCGGTAGTTACATACAGACGCTACCCATATCGCGCGTCACCGGAAACTACATCTGGATGCCTTGTGTAGTGCAACATTCCTCCCTAACCCGAGAAAAATACATCCCGTGCAGGATTATTTTTCTTTCTTGCTCAGGGGGTTTACACTTCCGGACATAATAACAATATAATTACACATCATTACACAATCAAAATACATTTCAAATCGGTGCGTGATATCTTGTCTAACTATAACAACACTTATTCCATCCAAATACACATAATATAAAATAGAAGAGAAAGAGTTCATTGTCAACACTGAAATTGTTCGTCTCTCATGGGCACCGTTGCGTTCACAGTCCCAACATAATTCCTCACCTCTTGGGTCGCCTCATTTCAAGGCCGGGTAGAATTTCACGACTGGCGATGTCGTCTTCAGTTCCACCCTGTCTTCCATCATCAGTGCGGAGGCACTTGCTCCGTAGACGTCATTGTCGTCCGCCACAGTTGTAGCCACCGATCCCGGGTCCAGTGTAGGTCGAGTGACCCCACTATGTCCTCGCCTAAGTCTCGATAAAGGGCCAGCTTTTAACAAATCCAAATATCGGGCTACTCCCTCTATTACGCCTACAATTGACATGATTACTGCCATTACTAATAAATTATAAACATTATCTGCTAAACTCAATATCATGAGACAGATGACGAACCTCATATTGCACGTCTGCAAAATGTCATTTACACCCGTAGTTCTATATTCATACACCCAAAACTGCATTACCTGCACGATTTTCTGATTGATCCCCTCTCAATACCACTTGACAGTTGCATTTTAAATGAAGCCTAAAGTAGATCTCCTATAGCCTTTAATAACCACCTCACCCCTTTACTCCTTGACTTAGGCAGGATTGCGTCCACATGCTTTATCCTATCATCATCAGAGTTATCTGATGTGCCGTCGCCCGAACTAACATCAGCCGATTCTGCTTCGACTGTTTCTCTCCCGTTCTGGAGTCTAATCCTTTTTGCTAACTCCATGAGAGGTATGTCGTCTTCTGAAGACGAGTTCTCCCGTTCCCTACGCTGTCTTTTGATCCATTTTTCTCTTGAAGATAAGTCGCCTACATCTTCGCTGTCACTGGAAGAGCTGTCTTCCGGTGCGATCGCATAATTAGTCTTCCTGAGGGGCCTAATTGTTTCCGCTGAGGGTTTAGGCCACTCATCTAACTTAGCGAGTCTTATGTGCTCTGCATGCACTTTAACTACTTCGGCCAGTCAATTGGTTCCTGATCCTGTACGTTACTGGGGTTGTTTGCTCGACCACTCTATAGTAAGGTTTCCATTTGCTGTCTAGCTTGTTTTTCCTTTGATTATTTTTATAGTACACTGGGTCCCCGACTTTGATTTCGTCACTTTTGACCTGTCTGTTTGCATATTTTGCCCCCCGCTTCTGTGATTTCTTTATCCTTTGGTGCACCTGGGTGAACAATTTGTGTTGTTGTTCTAAGGCTACCTTATGAAGGTCCTCTCCGACATATTTCCGTCTAGGCCTCAGTATGTTATCTAATGGTAACACTGGATCTCTGTTATACAGTAGAAAGAATGGAGAGCACTGAGTCGTTTCTGAAACGCTAACCCTGTATGCCGACAACGCATGGTTTATGTGCAAATCCCACGTTTGGATATCTTCCTGTATTTTCTTCGACATGATATCATTCATGGTACGATGAAATCTTTCTACCTTGGCGTTAGACTGTGGATGATAATAGCTCGTCAAGACATGATATATGTTTAGTTCACTGAGAACCTCTCATGATCCGATTGACGTTTTCTGTGCCATTATCGGTAACCACCAGCAAAGGACAGCCGTGTCGAGGAATTATCTCATCCATCAAGATTTGAGCGACAGTTTCTGCCGACTTATCTGGTGCTGGAAAGCACTCTGGATATCCACTGTAATGGCAAACAAACCCTAAAATGTACTTGTTCCCAGACAGACTAGTAGGGAATGGACCCTGTATGTCTACACTAACCTTTGCAAACGGATATGGAGGAACGTCTATTTCCTGCACTGGGGCTTTTTGTTTCTGCAAAACCCTTTGCTGACAGGTAATGCAACCGCCTATGTACTCGTTCAACCCCCTGTACATGTTTGGCCAAAAATACTTCTGTTTGATGGTGTCGTAAGTCTTGTCAAGGCCCATGTGCCCATTTCCGTCATGATACTGGTTTATGACATGCTCCACCAAATGGGATGGCACCACTAATCTCGCTACTGGATTGTCATCAATATTCGACAAGAAATACAAGACATCTTCTATGAACAAATACCTCCTTTTAACACCGGCCGGTGCTTCCTCGTTCAGTAGCTGATCTTTCAAAATAACAATGTCTGGATCCTTATCTTGCTCCGTGATCATATCGAACCCTGTCACCTCTACTTTTTCTAAAGTTTCTCTAGGATCATCCGTCTGACAACTTGCAAACTGCTTTGGTCTAAACTGACTAGAATTAATCACCCTTATCTGGAACGCATTGTCGCTCACTTCTGGGACTGTTTCTTCCATCTCTTCTGATGCGAACTCCTTTCCGTCTGTTTGTAGCACTCTAGACAACAAAACAGCCAACACATTCTGTGGCCCTGGAATGTACTCTATAGTGCAGTTGTACCCTGCGATCCCTAGCGCCCACATCTGAATCTTCTTATTCTGTATAGGTGACTCTAAGAGATACTTTAACGGTTTGTGATCTGTGCGAACAACGAATTGCGCATTGTGCAAATAGTGGTCTAACTTCTGTAATGCATAATGGATTGCAAATGCTTCCTTTTCTATGGTAGACAACTTCTTCTGGCACTGGCTCAACCTATGGGACAGAAAGTAAATAGGCTTTTCTGTCTTTAATCCTGTGCTGTCCTCACTTTCTTGCGTCAGACACGCCCCGATACATGCGTCAATAGCATCCGTGTACAATACATATGGACGTCTCGTGTCCAGATATACCAACAAAGGAACGACTGACAAACTTTGTTTGAGAAAATCAAACGCCTTTTGACACTGATCAGACCATTTGAATCTGGCAAATTTCTTTTTCAAATTGATGATGGGTTCGGCTATCTCAGAAAAGTTGGGTATGAACCTGCGATAGTATGACATCATTCCAATGACACTGCGACACTCCCTTATACGTGTTGGATTCGGCAATGTCCGAATTGCTGACACCTTTTCTGGGTCTGGTTTGACTCCTTCCTTCCCTATCACAAACCCTAAGTATTGTGTTTCCTCGGCGAAGAACTGATATTTCTTCAGTTTCAACTTGAATTTATGTTGTCTGAGTCTACCGAACACATCCTCTATGTGCTGATAATGATGTTCCTTGGTTTCGGAAAAGATGAGAATATCATCCATATATGCCGAACAAAATGCTTCTAACCCCATCAACACTGTGTTCATCAACAGCATGAACACACTGGGTGCCTGGCAAAGTCCAAACGGCATGACTGCGAACTCAAAAAGTCCCTTGTGACAAGCGAAAGCCGTTTTTTCACCACTCTCTTGATCCGCCATCTCTACCTGCCAGTATCCCGATTTCATATCTAACCTTGTGAAATATTTTGCCTTCCCCAGCAAGGACAAAATATCGTCTATGAGCGGTAGTGGATACGACGACTTCTTAGTAATCTCGTTTAGCTTTCGAAAGTCAACGCACAACCTCTTTGAACCATCTTTTTTGGTTACTAATACTAAGCTGAAAGACCATGGCGACATTGATCTTCTGATGATCCCTGCCTCTAACATCTCATCTACTGCTTTGTCTACTATCTCTCTATCCTGCAAAGGAACGCGGTAAGGTTTCACCCTTATTGGAGCGTGGTCTCCAGTGTCTATGCTCATTTTGACAGTGTTGGTGCGCCCTAAGTCCAGATCGCTACTCGCGAACAAATCGGAATGCTCCGATACCAGTTTAGTGACTGTGGACCTGATTGCGTGAGGCGCATCGATTTCTGCCAGATTAATGGAAGCGACTTCTCGTTCTTCCGTTCTGTTAGACACTAACTCTACCTGACTTACGCTGTTTGCCCTGCCTACCACACATCCCCTTTTTAGCCTGAACGTTTTGTTGGTGTGATTCACAACTAACAAAGGAAATGTCCTACCATTGTTTCTCACTACCCCGCTCATCACAGATAGTCATGGCTCTTCTGCAACAAATCCCCTATCTGTCGCGGAGACTTCCAAACATTCTTCTTTACTGAAGTACTGTGTACTCTTTATTCTGACCTGACAAATCTCCGCTGTATGTGGTTTCAATACTTTTGTCTTGTGTACTCTGACTAACGAAGATATGTTCATGTCTTGTTCGTAAAGTACATACGCATTCCCGACCCTAACTTTTCTCAAATCAAAATAGATGCGTGCTCCGTTCTTATCAAGCCAATCGTTCCCCAAAATGAAATTTCTATTCATCTCTTTCACTACATAAAAACGATGTTTGAACGACTGCTTTTCAATTTTGAAGTCCAGTTCTATACTGCCCACAACTCCTAGCGCTTGCCCACTGACTGACTGTAGCGATACACTTCTTTTCTCTAGCCTTGGCTTGTTCTGCAATTTTTCATACGACTTCTTGCTAATCAACGATACTTCCGCCCCCGTATCTATGAGACTTCTAAACGTTTGACTTCCTACCTTAAAGACTATGCATTTTGGACTCCCCGCTAAGTTGATGCTAAAGGATCTACTGTTTCCCCCGTTCTGCTCACCGGCTTCTCGTGGTGCAGAACGTTCTAGTTTTCCTGTCGCTCCTGTCCTATTCTAGCCCTACATTCTCTTTGTCGGTGGCCGTAACCCCCGCATCGCCAACACCGCACGTGTTGATACCTTTGCTGTGACAACGACGACTGTTGCTGACCGACTGCGTTTATCCGCCTAGCCTGGCAATCGCGTGCCTTGTGGCGTGGCGAACCGCATCGAAAACACGCCCTATCTCTAGAGTGATCCACTTCTTTTGCAGACTGTTGCTGATCTCCATTGAAGGTGGGGATCAGCTGTGAAATGAGTTGCACATTAACTAAGGATGACAACCTCTCTATCTGACTACCTAATGCGGCCAACACCGGGTCAAGTGGGTGTGGTCTTCCTACATATTCTTCTGCCAGTTTCACTACAACTACAAATATTACTGGCCCTTACTCAAAACTGTAGCGATGACACAAAGAGGTCACTCACCTGTTTGTCCAGCATTGGTGACGGTGGTTGTGGCCCGAGGTCGTTTCGTCTGCGGCCGGCTCCTTCTCAGTCTCGTTTCACGATCTTCTGTCTGCCTCTCGTTGCGTCTTCAATTCTCGGCGTCGTCGTACTTTTGACGTAGCGTCGTTCTGCCATCCTCTGCGATAGTTCTGTCTTCCATCTCGTTCTGGAATCTGCGATTGTTATGGCTTCCATCTCGTTCTGACATCCTGCGATGGTTCTGCTAAACCCGTTCTGACATCCTGCGATGGTTCTGCTAAACCCGTTCTGACATCCTGGTCACGGCACCAAAATTGGTCGTTACGTGTTGCACTATGGACACGTAAAATTAGTAAAGTCCAGTGATGGTTTTCTCTCGTGTTTATTTCAGTCGTGTTTATTTCAGGCGGGGAAGTGGCGCAGTGGTTAAGGCGTCTGCCTCCAATGCCAAAGGTGCGAGGTTCGATACCGGGTTCCGGCGTTGGATTTTTCTCCTCTGGTAAGTGTCACCGCCTGGGCAGTGGGCAGATGTTCACATCTGCACGGGACATAGACGACCCCGGCCCCCACGAATCCCCTGCTGCCTTGCAGGCCTGGCCGCTTGGCTGCGGAGAGACTAAGGGAGGAAACCCTTGACATCAAAGCCCCCGTGTCTCCGGGGAAGGCTTTTGAGCCAAAGACTAAGACAAGGACAGTCTGATATAAAACCTACGACCTGAGGACCTCGATGCCACCGTCCCAGCTTGCTAGGCCATGTCTAACGAACCAAAGGTTTAAAGGGTGGTGCCAGTACTGCGCACACTGCACTCCACCAAAAAGCTCCACCGCGCAGGCTTTAGGAAACGCCCACGGACTATGACACTGAACTTTCCAAGTCCTGTAGCGATGGGCAAGGGGCAAAACGGCAGGTGAAAGATGTCACTGGAAGCCGCAGTCTCAAACCTGCATGCAGGCGGTTCAGGATATTGGTCGCCTGATGTTGACCTGGGGATGACAACGTCACTCGGCACACCCTGAACGACCAGCAGCCTTCTCTAGGGACAGCACTGCTTGCTCCACACGGAGAGGGGCCTAGAAAAGGTGGCCTAACCAAAGCTCATCCCCTCGTAACCCCAGTTGGCTAGCCGCGGTCAACGGGCATCTTCTCATGCGGTCAGAAAACAAGAAAAAACAACGGATCCACTCTCATGACGACCACGACCGGACTCAACGTAGCATGCTGGAACATCCGAACCATGCTCGACACAGCAGACAGCGGACGCCCTGAGCGTCGCTCCGCCCTCACTACCCATAAATTGCGGAGGTTAAACATCGACATCGCCGCGCTCAGCGAAGTACGCCTCCCGGAGGAAGGTAGCCTCCAAGACCTTGGCGCTGGCTACACCCTCTACTGGTCAGGCAGGCCTGCACCAGAAAGACGGCTCTCAGGCGTGGGCTTCATGGTGAAGACCCCCATTGCGACTAAGTTGGAAAACCTACCAACGGGTCACTCCGACCGCATCATATCCATGCGCCTCCCACTGAGACACCAGCAATACGTCACCCTTCTCAGTGTGTATTCCCCAACCCTCCTGGCAGAGCCTGCAGAAAAAGACAAGTTCTACTCTGACCTGCGCAGCCTCCTGCAGAGCACCCCTGTAAACGACAAAGTCATTATCCTTGGCGACTTCAACGCCAGAGTGGGCCAAGACTCTGAAGCCTTGAAAGGAGTCCTCGGCAAGCATGGCGTTGGGAACTGCAATGACAATGGCCGCCTACTGTTGGAGCTCTGTGAAGAGCAGCAACTTCTCATCACTAACACTACTTTCCAGCAAAAGGACAGTCGAAAGACCACCTGGATGCATCCTCGCTCCGAGCACTGGCACCTTATCGACTATGTCCTAGTGCGTCAGAGGGACCTCAGTGACGTCCTCCTCACCAGAGTGATGCCCAGCACAGCGTGCCACACTGACCACCGCCTTGTTCGCTGTAAACTCAGGCTCCACCTCAAGCTGAACCCCAAGAAAGGCCCCCCCCCCCCCCCCAAGAAAAAGCTTGATGTTGCCAGCCTTCAGCGTGACGACAAGAAAGCTGCCCTTCAGGCCGATTTACAGCGCATGCTCAAAGACACAGTTGATCGAGCAGACTCCTCCCCTGAAACACTCTGGGAACAACTGAAAACTGCTATTGTAAAATCTTCTGTGGAAGTCTTCGGCTTTACTAGAAAGAGGAACAAAGACTGGTTTGACGAAAACGACGTAGAGATCCAGGAACTTCTAGCAAAACAAAAGAGCCGCCCACCAGGCCCACCTAGCCCAGCCTTCCTGCCCTGTGAAGAAGTCTGCCTTCCGCCTCATCTGCAGCAGTCTCCAGCTCAAGCTTAGAGAACTCCAGAACGAGTGGTGGTCCAGACTCGCACAGAGGACCCAGCTCTGCGCTGACAACGGTGACTACAGGGGCTTCTACGAAGCACTGAAAGCAGTGTATGGCCCTAGGCACCTGGTACAAAGTCCCCTGCGAAGCGCTGATGGACAGGCACTCCTCACAGATAATACCTCCATCTTGAACCGCTGGTCGGAATACTTTCAGGACCTCTTCGGCGCTGATCGCACAGTTCAAGAAACAGTAATCCTCCAAATCCCACACCTTCCACTAAAGGTTGAATTGGACGAACCGCCCACCGCCAAAGAGACCCTCATAACCATCCACCAGCTCAAGAGTGGCAAAGCAGCAGGCATTGACGGAATCCCGCCAGAGATATGGAAACATGGAGGCCCAGCACTGCACAACAAGCTCCACGACCTCTTTCTCTGCTGCTGGGAAAAAGGAACACTACCAAAGGATCTCCGTGATGCAGTCATCATCACCCTGTACAAGAACAAAGGAGAGAAGTATGCCTGCTCTAATTATCGTGGAATTACCCTGCTGTCCATTGCCGGGAAAATTCTCGCAAGGTTGCTCCTGAATCGGCTGGTACCTGCCATCGCTGAAGACCACCTCCCAGAGGGCCAGTCTGGCTTCAGAGCCAACAGGAGTACCACCGACATGGTCTTTGTGCTGAGACAGCTTCAGGAGAAGTGCCGCGAGCAGAACAAAGGGCTGTACGTTACGTTTGTCGACCTAACAAAAGCGTTTGACACTGTAAGCAGGCAAGGTATGTGGCAGACCCTGGAGCGACTAGGCTGTCCCCCAAAGTTCCTCAACATGATCGTCCAGCTCCACGAGGACCAGCAAGGCCAGGTCAGACTAAACAGTGACCTCTCAGAACCATTCCCCATTCGCAACAGCGTGAAGCAAGGCTGCGTGCTGGCACCGACCCTCTTCACCATCTTCTTCAGCATGATGTTGAAGCTGGCCACAGTGGACCTCGACGATGACGACGCAGTGTACATCTGGTATCGTCTCGATGGCAGCCTGTTCAACCTCAGACGACTGCAGGCCCACACGAAAACCCTAGACCAACTGATTCGTGAGTTGCTCTTTGCTGATGACGCTGCCCTCGTTGCACACACAGAGAGAGCCTTGCAGCGCATTACGTCCTGCTTCGCAGATGCCGCCCAGCTCTTTGGACTTGAGGTCAGTCTGAAAAAGACAGAGGTCCTTCATCAGCCAGCACCCAAGGAAGAGCATCGCCCTCCCCACATCACCATCGGCGAGTCCGAACTGAAGTCTGTACACCAATTTACCTACCTCGGCTGCATCATCACGTCAGACGCCAAGCTAGACAAAGAGCTGGACAACAGGCTGGCAAAAGCGAACAGTGCTTTCGGGCGACTATTCAAGCGGGTGTGGCAAAATCAACAGCTGAAAAAAGGCACCAAGATCAGCGTGTACAGAGCTGTCGTCCTCACCACCCTGCTGTACGGTTCCGAGTCCTGGGCCCTCTACCGCAGCCAACTACGCCTCCTCGAACGCTTTCACCAGCGCTGCCTGCGTACCATCCTCAGCATTCACTGGAGTGACTATGTCACCAACGTCGAGGTCATTGAACAGGCGGAAACTTTGAGCTTCGATGCTTTGCTGGGCGGGGCACGTCTCCATGATGGAGGATCATCGCCTACCCAAGATCACTCTGTTCGGCGAGCTCGCCACTGGACACCGAGACAGAGGGGCACCAAAGAAGAGATACAAAGACGGTCTTAAGAAGTCACTTAGTGCCTGCCAAATCGACCACCGCCAGTGGTCTTCGCTTGCTGCGGACCGTGACACCTGGCGCTCCACCATTCACAAGGCAGCCGTCTCCTTTGAGGACTCTCGCAGAGCAAACCTCAAGGACAAGCGGCTCAGGAGAAAAAACAGAGTTGTCGTAACTCAGAACCCTGACCAGACCTTCCCCTGCAGCCACTGCGGTCGAACCTGCCTGTCCCGGATTGGCCCCCGCAGTCACGAAAATGCCTGCAGACGACGTGGGCAAGCCCTATAGAATCTTCGTTCGCGAAGTCAAGCCATGATGATGATGATTTCAGTCTAAAGAGCATTGTCTGGGGTTGGGCAAGACCAACCACAGACTAGAATTCGGTCGTTCTCTCTAGTCACTCTCTCTTCTACTTTTGTCCATCTCTCTCCTCTACTTCACTCCCCCCTCGTTGTGTTCTCTCTCTCTCTCTCTCTGCCTCTCTCTCTCTCTCTCTCTCTCTCTCTCTCTCTCTCTCGTTCTGTCTCTGGTTGTGTGTCCCCCAGTATGTATAATCTTGCCCTTATCAATCATCTTTCCACTTAGGTCCCGCCCCTCGTTTAGGGCCGGTCCCGTTACGTGATTATGGCGTCCCCGCGTGCCGACAGTCCCGTTAATTAGATGCCACCTATTTCCCATATAGTAACAGTTCCGGAGGGCCGGTCCGTTATCTTGATTAGGGCGGCCCGGCATGTCCGGTAGTTACATACAGACGCTACCCATATCGCGCGTCACCGGAAACTACATCTGGATGCCATGTGTAGTGCAACAGCACCAGTGGTCTACAGCATATGTTAAAGAAAACATTTTGCAATACTTTTCAATGCAACATGTCGTGAAATTAAAGCAAATATCAATGCTATTATATCTGGTATCAATTCCTTGAAAAGCGGGCACGACTATGACCAAATTAGTAGAGGTCATATATAACTTGCGCTTTCATTAGTGTCATTTGGGCGGTAACCCCTTCATCACAAAGTTTACACCTAGCGACTCTATCGCATAAGCGGGAGCACAATACAATACAATGTTGATGTACATCGTTGTTACATGCCGATAATGTGACATAATGCCCGACACTGAGAAAACGCTGTGGATCCGACGCACTATAGTAGCGCAATAAAACCGCCGAGAAAGAAGTAAGAAAACCAATACATGAACTAACGCATTAATACGTAACTATCACTTTAACTCAATTATGAACAACAGTTTCAAAATGTTTTGAGTGCTTCGGTCCAAGGTTATGATGAAAGGTGACCATTATGCCGTAAACCGCCATATCTCGGTGTATGAGTGCAACGTTTGTTACTAATTCAGTATTTTCAGTGTTATATTCACAAAGGTCCATAGTTCAGTGTTGTGTCTGAAGAACTCCCTGTCTCCTGACAGCTCCATCTGTTCTACATGTTACTGTTTCTGCAATTATAAAGTTCAAACATAAGAACAAAGGCAGTCGTTAGCTCGAACTAAATTTTCTTGTATGATCATGTACAAGCTACAATAACTTTCACGGCTCAATCGACGTTAGAATAAACCTTTTGGAACCGTAACGATTGAAGGCACACTATTTTTATAATGTTCCAACTTTGAAAATTCTTCATTGCCATTACGATTATAACCGGTTTAATATGTCCTTTTCAACAAAATATACCCGTAATTTTGTGTTTGCTAGTCTGGTGTAATGTACACGTTATTGTGTTTCTAGCTGATGTGACAATTTCTCGTGTTATCATTGTTTTGTCGTATACACGTATAATAAGTATTTTATTTGCAACTCTTGGTACAAAATTAGGCAGTGATAGAATACCTTTGGAGTAGATGTCACTGGCTTTATCTTTCGACGCTCGCCTTTTTGTGGTGTGTCTTGCATGCGGCGTTTCGATCCTTGTCTGCTGGCCCGAAGAATCAAGCCCTGAAGAACAGCTTCTGGAATTTGAAGAAGGTCCTGCTTGTCTTCAATTCTCATTTCGGAGTCAAAGTTGTAGTCTACTGGCCATCAGCTCGTTTGACAAGGCATCCAGAAGACAGGAAATCTTGCAAACTATAGGCGTGGTCGCCGGCAGTGAACAGATATGCGATCTGTAGGTCGATGAGATCTGCGATGAGATTTTACACTGGCACTTGTGGCATCCACAACTGTTCGTTATTGAAGGTAGACTTTTTGGGGTCCTTAATACTGTACTGTCTGACCGACTCAACTGACAGTTGAGAGGGGTTGCAGCGTTGCAGCGCGGCGGACAGTATAAGGTTTTCATCAACTCCATGTACCTTTCTTTGTCGATGGATCCACCTGTGTAATAGCCTTATCGCCATCTGCCACAAAGGGGAACAATGTGTGATAGTATCCCTAGGATAAGACAGTATGTAGTAGTTTTGCATGAGAAATATTGACAAGATTCGGCAGGAAATCATTACCACCCATGCACAAGGTTATGACAACCTTCATCGCAGCGTCTTTTCCCTATTTCTTCGCTAGTGTTTCAACGATACCCGTGATGCTGTAGGTGTCGTAAAGTCCCTCGATCTTCTGTAGCACGACATAAACGGGGTGTATGAATGAACCATCCGATTTCCTTGGCCACCTGTTGCTGACGAAAAAGAGATGAATTGGAACAGCGTCTATGTCTGCAGAGGTCACTAAAGAAATGATGCTCTCTCCTTGTCTGAGGTCTGGCACAACATCAACCAGCCAGTCCAGCTGCGCCATCTCAGCCTCGCCTTTTCTTTGATCGACAGACTGCAAAAGAATGGATGACTGGTAGCCGTCTGCACTGAAGATGGATCAAAGAGGCACAGCAAACTTTGTTCCGCAGGCGTCGGCGGTATGATATTCGCTGTCAATGTCGATGATGACATCCTTTCTGATATCCACCTGGCCGATGTTTGCTGCCAGGTACGTACTTATGGCTTGTTTACCACTAGACGTCGACGTGACTGCTGTTCTGTCAAACGTGCTGCTGTCAATCATCTCTGATGGATCCTTCAGGTGAGCAATGGTACTCTTCATCTCTCTGTGTCGCCGTTGTCTTGTTGCAGCTTTCAAATCATCAGGCGTGAACGAGTACTTCTCTTCGGTCACGATGACACGTCGCAAGGTTTTATAGATCCTAAAGGTTTTATAGATCCTAAAGGTTTTATAGATCCTAAAAATCTTGGAAAAGATATTTTGCTCAACGTGTTTTAAGTATGCAACTCCGGATCCAGCGAAAGTTTTGAACTTGACGCCCGAAAAATTGACGATGGCGATACTGGTTCGATTGGTCATTTCTGATGGCAGCATCTTGGCGTTCAAGGAAACAATGTTGTGGCCCCCTTCTTCGGCAAGGACAGAAAGTAGGCCGTTCTTGATGCCCACAGCCTTGTTGGTGTCTGATTTGGAACAATCTGGCCAGAGAATCGCCTGACAAGTATTCCGTTAAGAAAAAAAGCACTGAATGCTCTTTTAACCGTAAGCTGCCTCTTCTTCTCTCGTTTTTCTGGGGTGGAACAAAGCGCTGTTATTCTGCAAGTCATTCGCTTGATAGTGACGCTTTTCGTTGACTTCAGCTTCGCCAGGAGCTCTTTCGGGGAGCGTACTGAGTTGATCGAAGGACAGTCAGCTTCTGTTGCTCCGAGCATCTTTCTGGCGACAAGAAACCGCCAAATTAAATATTCTCCGGCTTCCTGTGTGTTCCTGTCCAAAGCAGCAAGTGTCAACGGAACGGGATTTTGCGCATACGCATTAAATGGGGGTTGTGGATCCGCGTCTGCAGAAAGATTGACAGTTTTGATAATCATCTTTGCAGTTGGAATTATGTATTGGAGATCTGTGTCTGTTAACTTCAAAGTAATGTCAAAATCTGACAAAGTTGTGTCTTCAGCTGTTGATTCGCTGTTAGTCCTCATTTCTTCTAATTCTTCAAACTTGTCCACCAGGGACATGCGTGGCAAGATGGAAGGCGCAGTTCCTCTCGGACGGAATCCTTTCAAAGCAGCTCTGTGATCCATTTCTCTCTGCGAGTCCAGACCAAAATTCCTCATGCTGCTGGATCGATAGGGTGTTGAAAATAATGTCTCTTTCATTCTGCAATGAAATGTCCCGGCGCTATAATTTTCGATGAGTAGCTGCACACAGAATCATGCATAGGCCAAGGCACCGTTCAGAAAATAGAACGAGGGAGACCTCTTCACTACAGCCACCAGTATCTGGTATCCCTGCTGTCCACCGATCCTTTCAGCGAGAGCAATGGCCAAATCTTCTTCGCAATGGTTGAATATGTCCACATGAAGGCTTCCTTCTATCTACGAACTCATTATATTGGGCTTTCCACCTCTCTTGGATTTGGCTCTGTCCAAGTTCACTACATAGTTCCTTGGCATTCTCTGGCAGCAAGCTTTCTAGAAACTTTACAATGAAGGCGATATGGATAGCTGTTGCTAGTCTCATAACAAGTCTTGTGCAGCTGTCGATGTTTTCCAGCCTCACAACTCGGTTGAAGTCTGCCTCTTCAGAGTCCTGCAGGAAACGGAAGGAGTGTCTCCAGTCCAGCCTCCTTGTAAGCACCGAAGAGATTGACAATCTTTGATTTTCGAAGATGAAGGACAGGCAACTCAGGTAGGATTATCTTGAATCGGGCGTCCTCCTCCATCAGCCGGAACAAGTTATTTGCGATTTTGTGGTCTGGTGCGCATGAACTCCGACTTTTGTCTCTCAGGAAAGTGACATCCTTCCCACTCTTTTTGATGACGTCGGAGATTATTTCTCTCAGTTTGGAGATATCGTCGTCTTTGCCGATGTACGGAGGAGGGTGACGCGTCAGAAGAGGCGGTGGATGGTAAATACGAAAGCCAGAGTTGAAGAGAGTAACTGTATCATTTGAAACTTTATTTTGAGAAGACGCAGCTTCTGTAAGATCGTGATTTGTACTGTGCGCGTTGTCGCTTACAAGAAGTTCTTTTAAGCTCTGATTGAGAATAGCAATTTCTTGTTCTGCCTTTGTTTCCTCGATACGAAATTCTTCAATTCCAGATATGTTCAGCAGTTCATAAGTTTCCGAAAACGAAGAATCCAGGGACTCATCAAAGCGGCATCTGTACAAGAAATGTGTAACATATAACTCATAACGTGTGGCTGACAAAAGGGCTTTTCGATGGTGTAGTGTCTGTCTCCACACACACACACACACACACACACACACACACACACACACACACACACACACACACACACACACACACACACACACACATACACATAAACACACACACACACACACTCACACACACACACACACACACACACACACACACTGCACACACACACACACCTACACACACACACACACACACACACACAAACAAACAAACACACACCACCTGACGAGCAGACAAACTGACCGAAAGAGAGGAATACAGAGGCAACAGTTTACGTACCGTTCAGTTCTCCCCTTTATGTTCTCGCAACGCCGATGACGCTGGGGTCATGATCAACTGCTCTCTGAATGATTCCACCCATTTCGACATTGACTTCTTGCCAAATTGTAGACAGACCAAAGACCATGCTTGTCGCGAAATTGGACAGCTGGGCTGATTCCTCTGCTGACGTCCGGAGCAAAACCATGTTTACAACGGCTGTAGTGAGGTGGGTCGGCTGCATGCAGTGGTAATACCGTGACAACCGTCCTCGTGCCAGCTGTCCACTACCTCTGAGTCTTTAGGGAGCCCTTTGAGAGTCACAAGGATTGTGCAAATTTGGGATGACCTGGAGTCGCCCCTACCAGGGTCTGTGTGAACGTGTGGCGTACCAAATTGTCCAAACACAATACGAGGAAACCGTCTCGAAGACTAACCTGTCATCTCAGGATCCCGGCTGCTGTGCAGTACTGCATGTCATATCGACGGAGGTATGTGTTGAAATGACAGTCGGTGTTGTTTGCCTCTCTCTTCAGACGTCTTTCAGCATCCCTCATGCTTCTCGTGAGTCCTGCTTGCGATGTTATTGAAAACACTGTCGATGCAGAGTGGTAGCCGTATGTCAGTTGATCAGTGAGAACGTCTTTTAGAACACCACAATAGCTTCTGTCCCTGAGAGTCCATGAAATGCCAAATACAGGCGCCGCAGTTTTTTCCTAATGAATGAATGCATCCGTGTCTGTTGTTTTTTCCACAGACATCTTGCTTATAAACGTCTCCAGAAGCAACTGAAACTGTAATGGCACGAAGTATTTCCACTCCTTTGTCGTATCTAACGTTTTCCAATGCACATAAGCCCCTTCTGCTTCCAACTGAGAACACGACTTGCACCTCTCTTGGTCATTTGTATCGCCAGTTTCCTTCGACATGCGCTTGTCATAAACAATTTTTGCTCGTAGCTGCCCTGGGTACAGAGCATCTTTCAGTTTATAGATTTCGATCTGTTTGCCAGTGCTATATTGGTCTAGTGTGCCTGGTTGCAGCATGATCACGCCATAGCACACGTCCGAATGGCTTAGCTGTATAGTGATTTGAATGGCTTCTGCAATATCATTCTTTTCGTTGGTAGGCGTTGACGGACTCAAGTGTTGAGATTCAACAAAAACATGTATTCCTCTATTTTCGCCACACTCAAAGAAAGGACAGCAGTCGCTGCTTGAAACCCGAGCGTTTTCGTCAATTGCAGCAAAAACATTGCTATATACAGATTGGGCGATGACTCCAGGAATGTGCCTGTCATTTTGACTATAAAAACATAAGCCATGCACAACACGTCCAACAGACTAGCGTTTATTCTCGGTCCTGATGGACCTGGTGCACATCTCTGCCAAATAGTCACCTTTGAGTGTTTGACAAGTGTGCCAGTATAGCCATTTCTATCGACACAGTTCCTCATATTTAAAGGTGACGCAGTTCTCGTTCTCTTTGTGAAAGTGATACTCAAACAGCGCGATCTTTTCCCATTGTAAGGACAAAAAGCACTCTTTGTAGTTTGTTTATATTGACTTCAGCTCTGATATAATAATAATGAATGGTTCTTGTATAGCGCAAAATCTTTTTGTGGCAAAAACTTCATTGCGCTAACACACGCAGTCAAACATGACATAGACGATATGAAACATTACAAATAAATACAACAGGACCACGGATCTACGACAGAGGAAAAACAAGCTGGAAGAAGTGAGTTTTCAACTGAGCCTTAAACTGAGGGAGAGTAGGGAGATTTCGAAGACTGACAGGCAGCGAGTTCCAAACTGAAGGTGCAATGAAGCTGAATGAGCGTTCACCAACAGTTTTCAAGTTACGCTTCGGAGCCTTCAAACGTTTCTCACTGGAGGACCGCAGAGAACGTGAAGGCTGGTATGTGCAGAGTGAAGCAGAAAGGTAAGCCGGGAAAGTCCCGTCGAAGTGACGGTATGCCAGAGTTGCCATCTTGTACTGGCATCGAAACTTTACCGGCAGCCAGTGGAGTTCTTTAAGAATGGGTGTCACGTGGTCGCGTTTACGCTTCTTGAGAACAAGCCGTGCAGCGCTTTCTGAACCCTTTGCAACCGACATACCTGTTCCATGGGCAGACCTGAATAGATGGAATTACAATAGTCAAGGCGGGAGGTTATCAGCGCAGTGACTAGTCTAGCCGAGGCGCGTTCAGAAAGATAAGGCCGGATAGATGCAATGCGTCTGAGCTCCAGGAATGAGGCTCGACAAACACTGCTAATTTGATCGTGCATGGCCAGTGTCTGATCTATCTTGACACCAAGATATCTAACTGATGTTTTGAAGGGAATGGTGCTGCCAGCAATGTTGACAGAAGCACTGTTTACAAGTCGGAGCCGGGAGGGAGCACCAACAGGAATTACTTCAGTTTTGTCAGCATTCAACATCAGCTTGTTACTATTCATCCACGTTAAAACGTCGTCTATGCATGTTTCAATGCCTGACAGAACTGAAGAAAACTCATCAGGAGGTGCGCCCTTTGACAGCTCCGTGTCATCAGCGTATTTGTGGAAGTCACACTCATGAGCAGATATAACGTCTGACAGAGGCTGGGAGTATAATGTAAATAAGACGGGTCCCAGGACGGAACCCTGAGGAACTCCGTACACAAGGGGGCTTGGAGCTGATACAATACCATCAAGAATAACACACTGACACCGATCACTGACATATGATTTAAACCAGTGAAGAACAGTGCCTTTCACTCCATATGTCACCTCAAGCATTTTCAGTAGAATGGAATGATCAAGTGTGTCGAATGCTGCACTGAGGTCCAAGAGGGCCATAATAGAGACGAATCTCTCATCTGCCTTTACCAACAGACCATCAAGGACACTCAGTACAGCAGTCTCTGTGCTATGATCCTTCCTGTAGGCAGACTGGTACACTTCTAGAAGACCATTGCAAGACAAGTGTTTATCTACCTGTATACTCAGACGTCCTGCTAGAGTCAGGCGTTTATCTACATCCGGCACTACCTGTGCACTCACACGTCCTGCTAGAGTCAGACGTTTATCTACATCCGGCACTACCTGAATATCACACGTCCTGCTAGAGTCAGGCGTTTATCTACATCCGGCACTACCTGTATACTCAGACGTCCTGCTAGAGTCAGGCGTTTATCTACATCCGGCACTACCTGTATACTCAGACGTCCTGCTAGAGTCAGGCGTTTATCTACATCCGGCACTAACTGTATACTCAGACGTCCTGCTAGAGTCAGGCGTTTATCTACATCCGGCACTACCTGTGCACTCACACGTCCTGCTAGAGTCAGGCGTTTATCTACATCCGGCACTACCTGAATATCACACGTCCTGCTAGAGTCAGGCGTTTATCTACATCCGGCACTACCTGATTATCACACGTCCTGCTAGAGTCAAGCGTTTATCTACATCTGGCACTACCTGTATACTCAGACGTCATGCTAGAGTCAGGCGTTTATCTACATCCGGTATTACAGCTGTACACTGTGGCGTCCTGCTAGAGACAGGCGTCTATTTACATCCAATACCAAACTAGATGTATACTCAGACGTCCTGCTAGAGACAGGCTTTTATCTACACCCGGTACTACACTAGATTTACACTCCGTCATCCTGCTCCAGACAGGCGTTTATCTACATCCGGTACTACACTAGCTGTACACTCTGACGTCCTGCTAGAGTCAGGCGTTTATCTATATCCGGTACTACACTAGCTGGACACTCTGACGTCCTGCTTGAGACAGATGTTTATCTATATCTGGTACTACACTAGATTTACACTCAGACGTCCTGCAAGAGACATGCGTTTATCAACATCCTACACACTTATTGTAGTAACCCTTTCTGAGCAGAAAAGCTCTCAACCTACATCTAATCAAATCGCATAAGATCCGTGAGAAGAAAAATATGATGACCTTTGGCGGTGAAATGACGTCAGACTCTAATTCACCATCCAAAATCAAACTGTGAGAAATTGTCTACAGACAAATATTCAATGTACGCAACATAACTATAATGTCTGTAGATTGTAACGGTCGTGAGAAACGGGGCGGTCCGTGGGACAGTGGTTAAGGCGCCTGCCACCAATGCCAAAGGTGCGAGGTTCGAAAACGAGTTCCGGCATCGGACTTTTCTGCTCTGGTAATTGTCACCGTTAATTCGGGCGGACCGTCGGTTTTTTTTTTTCTCCGGGTACTCCGGTTCTTCCACCCCTCTCACGCCCCACACTTTGGTACCGGTTTCAGGCCACTTTACAAATTTCAAATACAAGCGATCAAAAATCTCTGTAACTTCAGTAGCTGAACTGGCCCTTCGTCTGTCTTGTACTGTGTTTGCCATAGGTGTAAATCCGTGTCTGTCACGTGAGTGTGCGTGTTGGGTTTCAGTTCCCGGCGCTTTGAGTCGATTCACCCAAAAATTGAGAAAAAGCGCCCATATAATACCGGTATTATTATTATTATTATTATTATTATTATTATTATTATTATTATTATTATTATTATTTAATTAGTGTTTCATGTACTGCTGTGGTATGACTCGTGCCATCGCAAATTCTCATTCTGACAGAAATAATTGTCATTTCGAAGTTGTCCACCAACGCCGCAAACAGATTTAGGTCTAGGACATCTGTAGAATACTGACTGTTCACATTTCTGTCTAAAACAATCAACAGTTCCACCCAACAACCGTCACCTACACCACACTGCCTCGTGTTCTTCACACTACGAATGACACTGCGCACGGCTGGTCGGGTACGCGTGCACTGGTGGTCTGTGTAGTGTTTTGCCCTCACCGCTACTGTCTTATCAGGCAAGGAGAGTGGCTACTGGCAATATGTATGGTCGTCAGCTTTGTGTCATATCAGGCAAGGAGGGTGGTTACTAGCAATGTTCATGGTCGGCATACACATTTACTGTTCCCCTTCCCCCCCCCCTTTCCACACACACTCACACACATACTACCCCCTCAATAACAAAATCTCTGATGATATACTGGCGTTGTTAATAATAACTTTATTAAAACCCTTTCGGCCCGGCAAACCGCTGGCGCGCTTGGCGGCGGTCTCGTATACCGTTCAGCCCGGCAAACCGCAGAGATAATAGAAAGTACTTTCCAAAGACTTCGGATTACCCATTGTCTTAATTAACCCCAATAATTAACTAATTACGGTCGTTAACGTCCACACTGTCGTTTCTCTCAAATCAAACCAAAATCCTGACAGTGCAATCTATAATAGACTAATGACTTTTTACACACCCCCCTGTCAGAGTCGATTTCTGAGAAACACGATTTTCAAAGTAAAACTTTATACGTTACTAGCAAGTTACAACTAACTTTTAAGAACCTGCAGAGGTAACCTTTAAGTTACTTATCATAAGAACTTATTAATACTTATCATAAGAACTTATTAATTACTTACTGTAAGTTCTTATAAGTTCTTACAACAACTTGACTTAAGTCACAACTTACTCGGTCAGATTTGTCAAGATACAAGGACAATAAAAAAAACTTTTTTTTCTCAGTAATACTCTGGCGGTGGTGCAGATGGGGTTAAATAATCAGGTACATGTGGTGTAAGTGGCATGGCATTTTTCTGTGAAGTGTATGACATTAATAAACGATTACCAAATCTGATTTTTATTTGTTTAAAAGATTGTGTAGTTTTTCTGTGGTTTCCTGAACACCGATCCTTTTTCCCTCTGCTAAAAAACTAGCCTTTAGTTCTTCAACATTCACGGGAGACTGACTACGTATCTTATTCTGTATTTCAGATTTTTGTTTCTTGTAGTTATTTAAATCATCCTGGACCCGCTTAAATTCTTCATCATCAATAAAATTATCATTCAATGCCTTACTGATAATAAGTTTCATACTGCTCAGCTTTGCACCAGCAAGCGTACTCAATGCTTCATGTTTCTGTAATTTCGTGTGAAACCTCTTGTTCAAGGCTTCCAAACCAAAGCAAGCCAGGCATGTAGCAACGCTAACACCCTCAACTGCTATTCCAGCCAAACTCCCAATTCCTGTGGCGAACAGAACAATACCCCCTACAGAACATGAAGCTGAAACTGCACCAATAGCCATAGAAGTGTTTTGAACAGAATTAAAAACGGTCTTATACCGTCTTTTGCACCGTGAGTATTTCGCCTCCTCACTCTCCAAATATTTCAAAGCTTCTGTAATATTATTTAATCTGAATGCATCTGCCTGTAATGTTTTATCTGAAGCAATTGGCACAGCTGTCACCTGTGGATCAGGCGCAAGCGTTGTTTTAGTCATCACATTTGTTTCAGTCGGATCAAGCGTTGGTAGTTGCGGATAGAAGTTTACCATTTTTTTTATTCACAAATATTTTTTTTTATTTAATCAGCAATTACATTTTGCAACTCTTCAAAAGTATACAATTTGCTGGCATAATAAAATGCAACAAGATCAATGTGTTCAAGGTTTATGTAAGTTAGACGAACAAAAGTTGTTTTGTCAACCACCACCTTGACAGCTGGAACACTGCTCGAAACATTAATAACATCATTATTTTTTGTAATGGCAATAAAGACCTTTGATGACTCTGTCACTGTGTCATTCCATGTAAGTTTAATTCCTTGTGCAATTTGAGCCTCTTTAGCAGTAGTTACTGATCTCATGATAATTTCAAATACTATTGTCGCTTCTCTTGCGATGGGAAAGTTTATTGGTGCAAACACGACCTTCGCATCAGACCTACCCTTCCTATGTGTAAGAAGATATCTCCATCTCTCATAATTTTCAACTTTCAGTTTTTCTCTGCTATTGTCGTCTGAAGCAAAACTTGGAACAAGACTTACAATAAGCGGCCCCGAGTTAACAACCTTCCTAAACACTAAGGCGCCTTCATCATCAGTGTATACATAAGGACTAATAAATTCCAACTTTATGTCCCAGTCAATTGTTGGAGGTGGTGCAGGCACAGGTGAAACAACCCACTTACTACCCACATGTATTAAGTTGTAGGGCGAATTATTTACAGGTGGAGTAGGTACAGTAACATCACGCAGCTGACCAAGTTTAGGAATCTGTCTTTCACCGTCTTTCATGTCAACAATTACTTTCCTCTTGTACATGCCATTTGAATCAAGTTCAAAACCATATATTTCTCCAATTTCCCCTTCCTTCTCAAAATCCTGTACGTCTGCCAAATCTTTCAACTCTGTTACTGGACACGCAACTGGTATGATTCTAGGCTTTGGACCAAGACCACTCATTTTTATAAACAAAAATAAAATTATTTAATTTCCAACACAACACTAAAATCATGCATAAGAACTGGTTTGTCATCCTGATTAGTTACAGATATACTCAGTGACTCAAAGAAACTAGAACCTAATTTCTTAAACTGCAAATTAGGAAATCTAACAACTACACTTTCACAATACGGAGCAGTTCCAGTAGGTAAGCATCTCAACAAAGTTGAAGGTTTTCCATTGTGAACATTCTCAGATGTGTTTAATTCTTTCAAATAAACATTTAGCACTGTGTGTACTGACAAATTGACAGGGCGTTTTCCAGTTATTTTAAGTTTTTTGGTCTTCATTGTTATAATACCAGACATAGCTTCATCTAAATCATCTGATCTCCACCAATCTTCATCAATATAAAATCCAAGTTAATATGCAAATCTATCTGAAATTTTTAACCAATCTTGTTTCAGAAATTCTAATGTAACAAGTAGGTTAGCTGGATTTAAAGTTGCTTTAATTTAAAATTTACTTTGAAACCATTCAGCTATAGTACAAAAGTCATAATACCCAGGAGGTATAGCTTCAGTCTTACCATCAAAAATTACTTTATTATATATATCATCTGTTACATTAAACCATTTTACTGTATAGAACATTTCATGGATAGCTGCAGCCTTGCTACCATCACGATTATCAATCCCATTAGTTAACCACACTGGTTTGCTTGTGTCAAGATTTGTTAAGGTAATAAACATTTTTATTATCTCATATAAAAAAGGATGGAATTTAAATCACCAACCATTACCACTACAAACGCATTTCAATTTAATGTGGATGCCAAATATAATGTTGCACCTACTTATGAACAGAAAATAATTCAACTAAACCAGCTCGACATAGCTGTGTCTGAACAAGATCTATTTCAAGTCAAAGTACCGAATCCGTTTGACCATTACCTAAACCCTCCAATAACAGATGACTCTACTGCAAGAAAGTGGTCTTCAAGTCCACTACAGATGTTTCAAAACCAACTTAACTTTGCAATACTATGCTCAACTACAGGCTGTGGTGTTTCATTTACAGACCACTTGAATCACTCAAACAAACTGATTAGGTCTGTGTATCATTTCCATGTTTATTACCAGCTTAGACGTATACTGTCAGAACTTCATACACCACTACCAACTGAATCCAGTTTCAACAGGTTTAATAACCCCATGGATATGAAAGCATTTGAACGCATCTGTAATGAATTTAACATAAGCACTAAGTATGACTTCACACAAAAACTTGATGATCACCATGGCATGGGTACATTGTATTACGCTATGAGTCACAGACAATACCCTCAAGATTACTACCCTGGTTACACTTCATTCTCATCAAAATCTGAAGTCTGGATAGGATCAATAGAGCAGAAACAGTCTAACGCCTGGACCACATTTATTTTAGACAAAAGTGACGGGTTTACTCAAGCAGGAGTCGAGTGCGTCAATGAGTCTATCAGAACATATGTCTGGTGTTTACTAGGAGCACAATCACTAACAAAATCAAACATTTTGAATGGAAGTGGCAAATTTGAAGCACAAAAACAGTTTCTGGCAAATCTAGAAGATTCAATCAATTCAACAGTAGATCTCCCATCAAGCATACAGCGCTATCAAGACGTTCTCAGATATGCCAGATCAAAAGTTGACTTTGTAGTTGGCATCGGGTTATACATGTTACCATCTGACCTTCAACTCCAAATGGGTACAATAACAAATTATAATAATGAAATCATTGTTGCAGGTGTTGGTCAAAAACTCGGTCTCAATCAATCTGTAAACTTAGGAGGAACAACCACACATGTACAGTCATTAAAATCATTACAGACGGTAACACCCCCGGCCCCGGCCCCGGCCCCCGCCCCAACACCGGCACTCATACAAGCGGTAACCCCTACACCAACCCCTGACACTCATGAGTCAGAGAGAACTGCATTGGTAATAGGCCTCACTGGATTAGGAGTATTACTTCTTTATCTGTTTCATTAAATAACCCACCATCAACCCTCCTACTGTAACCAGAAAGATCCACACATGCTCTGCCATAAACCCTACTGCCTTTGCCGCTGTACTAATCAGCCAACTGACAACAGTGCCAATTATGCCAGGCAAAGCGTCCACTGCTTTCACAGCCAATTTCTTAAGCAAGTTTGATATGTGAGACAGTTGTTTCTTTACCCATGACTGTAAGTCTTTTGGGTCTGTTGGAGCCGGGGGGCCAGGGGTTGGTGGTGCTGGTGCCAGGGGTGCTCCACCACCACTGCTGGAGACAGCCAACACAACAGTACTGATAATAAACCCAAGAGCAGTAATTAAACTAGCAATTGTAATACCCTGTTCTCTGAAAAGTGTTTTCAGTCTCTCAGCCAGAGTTGTGTCTTCGTGAAGTATTTTCTGAATAGTTTCTCTAATTCTGTTGACCTGTGATTTTAGTTTTTGTCTTCCAATACTAATTGTTTCTAACTGTCCTGATCTTTCTATCTGCAAATCATTTAATCTGTGTTGGATTCTTTCTTTCATTTCTGTGTCAAGATTTCCATTGTCTGCGGTAGCCAGTTTCTCTTTTTCACGTTCAATGTGTTTATCAAGCTCACCTAGTTTGGCAAGATTATTAACCATCTCACCTCTTATTGTCTGCAGTGATTTATCCAATCCCATAATCTCCCTCATTGACAAAGGTGGGTCGTCTATTGTTTTCATAGCGTCATTTAATTGCCCTTCAGTAAATGAGGTTTCTTGTATCACTGTGTTTGCTATTTCTGGTAGGCTTGTTACAGGTGCCATTTCAATCTCTTGTCCTGTTGGCAACTTTGTTTGCGTGTCGTGAAGAACACTAGCCAGTCTTGGCGTGACAGGAGACCCTCCAATTCCAAGTTGACGCAAGGCACCAACACCACCTTCATTTTTTATTGTACTTAAAGCCCTAAACCTACTAGGGTCTTTTTTGTTAGTCAATAGTACTTTTCCTTTGTCAACAGTATTTAAATATAAATGACCCTTGCCATCAAGTTCAAACTGGTTAGGGTCTACGTTGTCTGGGCGGCCACCAACATGATCATAAAATGAGTTCACTTTGGTTTCTAAAAGTTCGTGACGTAAACTGTAAATATTTCTTGTACCAGTCATATCTGCCATATCTGTCATATCTGTTGTATTACCAAAATCATACGTGTCATCCATTTCAAAATCTTCATGATTAAATCCTCCTGCTGCCATTGTTTTATTAATTTATTATTTTTTATTGTGCATAATAAAAATGACACAGTCTTACGGATCAAAGTTAGACCCATACAGAAAACTACGCGAGCCTCTGGGTGTTAAGGGCATAAGACAATCAATCGTCATCACAAACAATCCAAGTACTATAGACCAGAACCAAACACTTACAGTCAAGTTTCCAAACCTAGGTCCCAGTGACGTTATTGTTCCTGGCACTGCACGCCTAGCATTTAATATTGAACTTTCATCAGATGCAGACGTAAACAGAACACTAGTTAACAATCTTGGTAGAGCAATTGTTAGAACTATTAAAGTAAAACTTGAAGGACAGGAAGTGTTTAGTCTTGATGACTCAGATGTATTTTACTGTTACAAAGACCTTTGGCTCACAAGAGAAGAACGAGAAGATCGTATTTATCAAGGCATACAGCCAGATAATGTTGGGAAACTTCGAATCAATGCAGCAGATAAGGTAACTACTGGGGTAGCCAAGGACGTTATTATAGCAGAAACATATGGAACCAGATTTTACATTCCACTTGAGTTTGAAATCCTCAAAGCTCATTTGCCTTATTATCAAGGGGCACTGAATGACCGTCTGAGTTTTGAACTAACCTTCAATGACTACTCCAAAGTTATAAAATCATCTGCCACAGATGCAACATACAAGATCTCTAACATTTCCTTGGAATATGAAATTGTCACACACACTGAACTATCCAGACTCATTCAAAATCAGTATCAGTCAAGACTTCCAATTTATTATGACAGGGTGATTAGCCATAGTTTAATACCCAAAGACAAAAGCGACCCAATGTGGAACATAAACTTAAACATGCCTGCTAGGTCACTGAAAGGTATTCTTATGTTGTTTGTTGAACCAGCAGAACCATACAAACGGGATTCAGAAAAATTCTACAATCCTAAGATTACACACTTGTCCTGCACAATTGAAGGCCGTCCTAATCAAGTGTACGCTTCAGGAATGTTACCATACCAGCACTATGACGAAACCACAAAGTATTTTGCGGGTGGAAGGATTAGAGATAAACCTGCAAACATTGTGTGCAAAGATCTACATCTGTATGATGTTAGGATCGGACAATACCTGACAAACAAGTATGCACTGTGGCTAGACCTTCGTAGTACAGATGACGATTACCTTCATGGGTCAGGACGAACTGTCGAGAATGGTAGTGATGGAATAACAATTCAGATACAAAAGAAGGTTGAAACTGCTGCAGCCATAAACATATTTTTGTACCTGATATATGACGCACAACTCAATATTGCAGAAAGCAGACTGAGTGGACACATATATTAAAATTATATTGTGTATTAAAATGAACCGGGGCTTGATGACACTCGATCCACACTGTGGATTATTTGTTGGTGCCACAGGGTGTGGTAAAACTGAATTTGTTCTTGACCTCTTACAAACAAGATACATCCACCATTTTGAAAACATTGTAATATTTTGTCCAACAATCAAACACAACAAATCTTATCACAACCGTTTATTCATTTGGACTGACAACAACATATACTTAGTCGACCCTGAGAAAAAACTGAATGACTACCTACAATATTTTTACAAGCAATTTGAAGGACAGCCAACATTGTTTATTGTTGATGACTGTTCTGCAGAGAAAGACATTGTCAAGAAGAGAAACACTCTAGCAGAACTTGCCTTCAGTGGCAGACACTCAAATGTTAGTGTATGGATTCTCACTCAGAAATATAATGCTGTACTGAAAGATTTTCGAGAACAGTTAAAGTTTATCTGTTTGTTTTACTGTAAGGATCGTGACAGCTTTGAAGACTGTCTCAGAGAGAACGATGTCATACCAAATAAACATGAACGTGATGATGTAAAAAATAAACTGAAATCAACTAAGCATCTAAAGCTCATTTTAAAGACAGATCAACCCACAGGGTATGGGTTAGTAAATTGATGTAAATTAATTTATACATTTGTTTGTCCAATAAAAATGACAGACGGACAAATCATACAGGTGCTTGATCTCACACACCTTTTCAAAGATGTTATGCACTTTACTGACTTAATAACACCCAAACAGACTTACATAAGCCTTTCAGCACCATCAGAAATAAATGCTACATATAGTGTGACTTTGGATTATGTCGATGAGCATCCAGATGTGGAGCACATGACAGTTGATTTAAAAACACCTACTTTTAAAGTTAATGATACCAACTATGGTTGGTTAGGAGAAGTTTGTTATAGCATATTTAAACAACTGCGCAAACTAAATGTTTATATTGACAGTGTTACAGTTAATAAAGTGGTATTACACAAGGTGAGCCAGCAGTAATATTTTTTCATTTATTATTTTGTCGGTCAAATAAAAATGACGGACAATGTTCAAAACCCTGGCTCATCTAGTTTAAGAAACGTGTTTCACACAACAAACTTACCCATATCCAATACTAATAATGTTTACGAATCAATAGAAAACTCTTTTTCTGTCATACAACAAAATCTTCTGACAGGCAGTGTTAAAATTCAGATTGTTGCAAAAAATCGAATTCACTAGAGTGGACGGTGAGGTGATTGTATCGTATATATCAACAAAACAACACACTGTTAACACAAGAAGGGAATTGGAGAACGTGTTTAGAGACAGACTATTACCAGACTTCCTCCAGGCGATTGACAGTGCAAGAATGAAGGGGTCTGGTTGGCACGAAGGACATGTACATGAACTGCAACTAAAACAGTCTAGGTATCATCCTATATTAGGTAAAGCATGGTTGCCACTGCCAACAGAAGTAGTAAACAAAAAGGCTGTCGTCAACATACAGAACAATGACAACTATTGTTTCATGTGGTGTGTGCTTGCTAAACTACACTTTGTAAAATCAAAACCAGAACGTGTATCTAACTACATCAAATTTGTAAATGAACTTGATTTTAGTGGCATTGAGTTCCCTGTTAAAATAGAGGACATAGACTTGTTTGAAAAACTAAATCCTGGTATATCTGTAAATGTGTATGTGTGGGATAATGAGTCTGTTGATAAGTTACAGCCAATTAGAGTGTCCCCACTGGCACCAACCTATGGTCAGTCAGAAGATAAGCATGTTGACATGTTGCTAATCGGTGATGACAATAACTTTCACTACACAATTATCAGGAGTATGTCACGTCTAATTCATAATCATGTATCAAAATATGGTAGGAAACAGGAAGTGTGTAAAAGATGTTTACAAAGATTCTCTTCTATTGCTGTGGCACACAAACATGTTTTACACTGCAGGTCAGCTGATGACATACAAACTGTACTTAAGTATCCAGATCCTGGTAGTCAAGTGTATTTTAAAAACTATGGGAATCAACAAAAGTTGCCGTTTGTAGTGTACGCAGATTTTGAATCACTGGTTGTTCCGTATGAAGGTCCTGTTCCAGAATCATTACCAAAGACTATAAAGTTGAGTGACCAAGTGGTGTGTTCTTTTGGATACATTATTGTTAGGTCAGACGGTTTGCATTCAGAGCCTGTTATCTACAGGGGTGAAAATGCAGCATGTTTGTTTTTAACAGAAATGAGACAACTGTACAGTCAGGTAGTACAATATCTCACAACATGCCAGATGCCTTTGGTGATGACAGAAGAAGACAAACTGAAATTTGATACAGCTGAGACATGTTGGATTTGCGAACAACCTCTGGAATGTGATAAAGTTCGTGACCATGATCACATAACTGGGCGTTACAGGGGAGCTGCTCATAACAATTGTAACTTATTATTAAAAACAGATCCCAAGACATATAAGTTACCAATCTTTTTCCACAATCTCAAAGGTTATGATTCACACATTATCATGCAGGCTGTAGATGAGTCGTACAAAAACATTAGTTGTATTGCCCAGACAACTGAGAAATACTTGACTTTTAGGTTAGATAAATTAGCATTTTATGACTCCATGCAACATTTGTCTTTAGGTCTTGCTAGTCTGGCAGAAGGGCTGACTGAGTATCCAATAACAAGTAAATATTTTGAGTCAGACTTGATTAAGAAAGGTGTCTATCCGTATGAGTACATTGATCACTGGGTTGTGTTTGAAGAAACAAGACTGCCACCAAAAGAGAAATTTTATTCTACACTAACTGGAAAAGGCATTTCTGACTCTGAATATCAACACGCACTTGATGCATGGGGTAAATTAGGATGTCAGACAATTGGTGATTACCATGACCAGTACTTGAAAGCAGACGTTTGTTTGCTAGCAACGTATTTGAAAGTTACCGTGAAAAGGGTTTGTTACACTACAGACTTGACCCTGCTTGTTACATTACTAGTCCTGGCATGACGTGGGATGCATTTTTGAAATCCAGTAAGATATCTATAGACCTGTTGTCTGATCGTACGATGGGTGAAATGGTGGAACGCGGATTGAGAGGAGGCATTAGTATTGCAGCAAATAACTACGCCAGAGCCAACAACAAATATCTGGACGGCCCGGACTTTGACCCCTCAAGCCCGGGGTCAAGGTCATTCATTACGTACCTTGACGCTAATAACCTTTACGGATTCGCGATGTGTGAGTTATTGCCCTTGAAAAACTTTTGTCTGTATGATTTGTCACAGTATGACATAACAGACATAACAAAATATATTATTAATCTTGACCGAAACGACGCGAAGGGTTGGATCTTTGAAGTCGACCTGGAGTATCCACACCACCTACACGATTACCATAATGATTATCCATTAGCTGTTGAGAAAATGAGTATGACAGGAAAAAAAGAAGACACTAAACTTGTACCAAATTTGAATGACAAATTCAATTACGTTTGTCACTACCGCTTGTTGCAGTTTTACATCAGACACGGGTTAGTACTAAAGAAAGTTCACAGAGGAATCCAATTTGATCAGAGTGCTTTCATGAAAGATTACATAATGAAGAACACAACCCTTCGTGCCAGAGACGGCAACACTGCATTTGACAAAGACTTCTTTAAGCTTATGAACAATGCCTGTTTTGGCAAGACAATGGAAAATCCTCATCACAGAAAAGATGTGAGACTGGTCACAACTGAATCGGGTGCAATTAAACTTACAGGCAAGCCACAATACACAGGGTACAAAGAGTTTCATTCATCATTGTATGCAGTGTCACTCAAAAAAAAGATTGTCAAACTGGACAAGCCAGTATTTATTGGTATGGCAATTCTTGAGTTGTCAAAACTGTTGATGCTTGAATTTTATTATGATTACTTCAAACCAAAATATCCTGACTGTCGTCTGTTATACACTGACACTGACACTATGATCATTGATGTGTGTACTGAAGACTTTTATGAAGACATGAAAACAGAGTTACACATGTATGACACATCTGATTATCCTAAAGACCACCCACTGTTCAGCACACAAAACAAGAAAGTGCCTGGGAAGTTTAAAGATGAACTAAATGGTGTGCCAATAGTTGAGTACGTTGGACTGAGATCAAAAATGTATTCTATACTGCACCAGAAAGGTAGTCAGTCAAAAGCCAAAGGAATAAAAAAAAAAACAGCGATAAAAAATAAAGACATTCGTCATGAACATTACAAGCAAGTGTTAGATGGTGCATTGATGCCTGATTATCCAAACAAGTCACTGAGATCAAATAAACATAATCTTGAAATGATCCAAACACATAAGAAGTCACTTGCAGTTGGGGACACGAAACGTGTGTTTCACAGTAAGGAAAAAGCTTATGCACCAGGTCATTACAGGCTCAAGTTATCTGAAGACATTTGTGATGAACTGGTTGATGAATTAATTGACGACTTAGTTACTGAAATGAGTAACGGTGTCTGGGGGAATAATCTGTAATTCTTCTTTGACAAATGCCCTTTGTGGCGCAGGGTCATACAGGTAATATATTGTTGCGCCAGGACCATCAGGACCGGGGACTATTTTTTTTATATTGTGTACAGACGTTGACCAGATGGGGTCTGTTGCCCTGCGTCTGTCATCGTTCTCAGCCTCCCCTGGCTGATATAAATATCTCACCTGTTTAGTAAATAAACTTGTGTCTGGTGCAAGCGGTGCCTGGGTTGACATTGTTTTTGGCTCTGTAATTGATTTCAATTTAATAGCATCAGCAGGCTTAGGATGTCCTTCGTTATTCATTGCTTTTATCACATGTGGTAATCTCTTAACCCACTCAGTGTTCCGGGTGTCATGCATGAGTTCCTTTGAATACTGGTAACTGAAAAGTCTCTCTGACAACTGTTTGTTAAAGTTCTCTACAATTGCCTGTGATCTGTGTACACCTGGAATGCCTCGTCTGACCAGTACACCATGCTTAGCAAATAACTGATTAACTGCGCCCTTAAATTCTGATCCGTCATCAACTTGTACAAGTCTGGGGTATCTTAAAGGGCCTCGACCATATATCTTTGATAAAGCAGTAGCAACTGTACTGGCTGTTTTGTCAGATATGGGTTCAGCGTCTTTATACCTTGAAGCAATGTCTACAACAGTCAGTGCATATGTATCGTTTCTTTCTTATTGTGTCATGTGGTAGGAACAGGAGGTCCATTTGGTGTGTGTCATTTGGGGTAGTGTTTTCAAAATGGGGTCTTGTTATTTTTCTTGGAGCAGGGAGATATATCTGCCAAATTGCCTGTCTCTGTAACCATTGCTTGACTTGATTGAGTGTTATATCTCCGCCCACAGTGGCATGTAATTTTTCAATAGCTGTTTGTCCTTTCCAATAGCCTGATGGAGAGTAATATATTTTTGATAGTTTATTTTCGGCTGTCATTTTTTCTAGCAATGAAAACTCCTGTAAAATAAACAAATGTCATTCCCACTAGAACAAAGATTATCTCCCCGTTTCTTTGTTGTGTGCTTGGTTTGTAATAGTCACTTAGTTTCGGTTTTGGGATAGACATGTCTTCACCTGTGACAAGAAAATATTCCCTGATTGCTTCGTCTGTATTTGAAAACGTATGTTGTGCGTGACCTTCAAGCCTGAGTTTTTCATTGATGAAATCAAGTTTCTCAATTCTATTCTTTTCATAATCTTGCTGGGCTTGAGCAAGTTTTTCAGATGCTTCATTATGACGTTTCAATTCTTCCGCTGATTCCTCTCTACCCATTTTTGAAAAGAGATAATTAGAGCCACTGAAAGCCAATGCGTAAACCATCGCTCCACCAATCATAATAGCTATCGTCGCCATATTATTTTTATTTACATAGAAACATTTTCGGGAATAATTCCTTGCTTAACAAGAAAATCTTTTGTCGCAATCGACGCTGTTACAACTACAATTAGCTTAGCACTGTCTTCGAAATCGAGTCTACTCAAGTCTGCTGATTCATTTTGAGTAGATTTTTTCCTAGCATAGAATAAGCTACTGCTAATCCACTGATTACGGCAGAGTGATAGACAAGGTTCATTAAATTTTTTGAGTCGTTCATTTTCTAATACAAGAAAAATTAAAATAATATTTTTATTTACTGCATATAAAATGGGTCAATGGCTTTGGATGTTACTGGTAATGTGGCGACTTCTGGTTTTGTTTTTGGAGTGTCTGATGTTTTGGTCACTGTACGAGTCTGTGGTTTGTATTTTTTGTATAATTGATACCCTACGTAACCAAATCCGACAACAAATCCGACAATTATATATTTTGTTGATTGAGGTTCGGGGTCACGGCGGGGGTCAGACTTAGTTGTTTGTCTCTCACTTTGATGAAGGTGTGACGGCCCTGACGGTACTGACGGTAGTGACGCCTGGTCAGTCACATGAGTCTTTTCTGTTTGTGCCTTAAGCTGTAATTTTTTTTGCCTATTATATTCAGCTAATCTTTTTCCAGCCTCAACCCTGCCTGGACTTTTAGTCTTCGTCACAGTTTGAACCTGTGTCAAAACAGGGTCGGGGTTCGGTTGTGGAGTCGTCTGGGTTTCGTCCATTTTCTTCTGCAGTAAAATTTATTTTAGAAAAATCAATATGACTCCCGGTAACAAGAAGGGTTACGACAGGTGCAAGGTAATTTCCGAACTTGTAAAACATGACACATGCTAATTTGCCAATTGAACTTGAAACAATAGGATTACTTTCAAGGTCATGTGAAAGACTGTCACTATCCACAGGTAGAAAGTGCCTCACTGCTTTTGTGTATAGACAAACAAGAGATCGACTCAAATCACGTGTCATTAGTGAAGCGATGTGGTTTTCATATTTTGAATGAAGCTTGATTAGTTCGTCAGAGCTTAGAGATTCAATATCCTCTGTCATGTATTGTCTACCCAGATAAGCCTTTGATTTGCCTGAGACAATCACAGACAAAAGCCGCTGTTTTTTTGAGTCTAAGTCTTTGTTCTCTACAGCATTGATATCATTCAACAAAAGGAGTTCATCAGGGTTCATTTATAATGTAATTAAAAAAATTAAAAACAAAAAACAAAAATTGTTATCAAGCAAAATCATGTTTTCTAGGAAGTACATTAATAGTAACTTTATACGTTTGTACCATTCAGCAAAATGTAGCCAATAGTTTTTGAGTTTACCCCAGACCAATATTGTGTCTCTCTCAGTGGGCTTATAAATGACATGTTTCACAGATTTCAATTGTAATGTCATGTACAATAACCCTGTCCTTTTAAGCAAACAAACCTGACACAGTATTGGCGATTATTGGCTTTGCAGTAAATTATAAATCACACCCTGGCCAAGTGAGAGCCAGATGAAACACCTAGACAGTAACATAGACAGTAACTTGATAATTTTACCCATAACTTGAGCACCAGAAAAAGGAAGGAATCACCCATGTTCAATAACAAAAATTTCTGAGTACAAGTTAATACAAGGGAAGTAATTTTGTAAAAATTTCAGCAAGACAAAAAAGTTACTTCCCTTGCTCTATTAAATTATGCTTTAATTCTTGACTAAAGTACATTTTTTGTCAAAATTAAATAACAAATTGTGCAAATAATTACAATAGATAATAGAATAAAAATGTTGTTATTTGATTTTGTTAAAACAATGAGTGATTTGTTTTTTTATAAAACCAAATTAAACATTATTTTGTAATTACTTTTGTCACTTTAACACCTGCTTAAATGTTTTTTCAAGTACATGAACACACTCACTAACAATGTTTCTTATAGCCATGTTTTTAGGGTATAGACTCAGAAATAATGGTATAAATGGCTTTTTTCTTAAAGCCTGAGGCTAACTAGCGTGGATTGTGTACTTGAGTGATTTGTATGAGGGCTCTCAAGTCTCAGTCACAGGTGGGTTTACCCGCATGCGTCACTCCACAAATGCATGACTTGTTGACAAGACGGATGTATTAAGCTGACACCTCTACAGCAGAAGAAGTGCTGGGGAAGCAGAGGAAGCGCAAACAGCCCTGGGTCACCGATGACATCCTTGATCTCTGTGATGAGAGGAGAGCCTGGAAGAAAAAGAGAGGCCAAGACCTCACATCAGCAAACAAGTACAGACTTGTCAACAAGAAGATCAGGAAGAGGATGAAAGAAGCCAAAGAAGATTGGATTGAAGACCAGTGTCGTAGCGTGGAAGAGGGCATGGCAAACGGCAACAGCAAGAAGGCTTATGAAACGCTAAGGACCCTCACCAAGACTCAACAGCGAACAGCCACAGTCATCGAAGACAGCAGCGGCCAACTCCTTACGGAAAACACTGCTGTACTAAACAGATGGACTGAGTACTGCCGAGACTTGTATAACTACAAGGCTAAGCCAGACACCAGCATCCTCCAAAACAACCAGGCTGGGGCCAGGAAGGCCGAAGACCTGCCAGTGTTAGCTGAAGAGGTGGAAACAGCCGTACGCGGCCTGAAGGGAGGAAAGTCTCCAGGTGTAGACAACGTACCTGCTGAACTGTTGAAACATGGAGGAGAAGTAACAACAAAGGTCCTCACTACACTCTGTCAAAAGATCTGGGAGCAAAAGAAATGGCCAGTAGAATGGACACAGTCTCTAGTGATCCCGCTCCCCAAGAAAGGAAACCTGAAACAGTGCCAGAACTACAGAACTATCAGTCTGATAAGTCACCCTAGCAAAGTAATGCTTAGAATCATTCTCAACCGCCTCAAAACTTTCGCCGAGGAACTGCTGGCAGAAGAACAGGCTGGCTTCAGAGTTGGAAGAAGCACTGTAGAGCAGATTTTCAACTGCCGCGTCCTGATCGAGAAACATCTGCAGCATCAGCGCGAACTCTACCACAACTTCATTGATTTCAGGAAAGCATTTGATCGCGTCTGGCACGACGGACTCTGGCAAGTCATGAGATCGTTCAACATAGAGGAGGGGCTGATCCAAATGATAGAAGCGCTTTACAAGAACGCCTGCAGCGCGGTTCTACTTAACAATCAGTCAGGCGAGTTCTTCAGGACAACGATCGGTGTCCGTCAAGGATGCCTGCTCTCTCCTGTCCTTTTCAACATATTCCTGGAGAAGATCATGCAGGAAACCCTCCACAACCACCATACTTCAATCTCTATTGGTGGCAGATCCCTGTGCAATCTTCGATTCGCAGACGACATTGACCTCATGGCAAGCAGCAATAGTGAGCTTCAAAACCTGACAGACAAACTTTCAAGTAGCGCAGGGTCTTATGGTATGGAGATCAGTACGGATAAAAGCAAAGTGATGATCAACACCACAAGCGACAGCAGCAGCAACATTCACATGAACGGCCAGAAGCTAGAAGAGGTCAATAGCTTCAAGTACTTGGGAGCCACCCTGTCCAAAGACGGTAGTTGCATAGCAGAGATCCGTATCAGGATAGGTACAGCAACATCCGCAATGGCCAGGCTGGACAGGATATGGCGAAGTAACTCCATCAGCTTCACCATCAAGTACAGGCTTTACAAGTCCCTCGTAGTGTCTATTCTACTCTACGGCTGTGAGACTTGGACGCTGCTTGCAGACTCAGAAAAGAAAATCCAGGCCTTTGAGAACAAGTGCCTGAGGAAGTTGCTCCACATCTCGTACCGCGAGCACAAGACCAACGAATATGTACGGAGCATCGTCACTTCCCTGGTGGGCCCACATGAACCCCTTCTGGCAACCGTGAAACGGCGCAAGCTTGCTTGGTTTGGCCACGTGACCCGACACAACACCTTGTCCAAGACTATCCTCCAAGGCACTCTCGAAGGAAGTCGTCGGCGAGGTCGTCAGAGAAAGAGTTGGGTCGCAAACATAAAAGAATGGACCGAACTCGAGATGCCAGACTTGCTTGCCACCGCCCAAAATAGAACTCAGTGGAGAGCACTGTCTGTTGCTGCTGCCTTTCAGTCCCCCCAACGCCCAGTTCGGGCAAGGGACTGATGATGATGATGATCTCAGCTATAAGCGTGCTGCATTTAAAAAGATATGTCCCTTACCTCAACTGTGACATGTGGTGTGTGGCGTTAAGGGCAGAGATTTACTAGTGTTTGTCAGTTGACATAAGCACAGACCTAAACCAGCAAGGGTAAAAGGTATTATGATTACTGTCTTTATGACGGGCCTCTCTCTGTGTGAGGTGGAAAGAGAGAGAGCTATTGTGTGTGTTCGAGGTATTTCCGTGTGTCTGTACATGTGTGTGTGTACATATGTGTGTGTGTGCGCGCGTGTGTGTGTGTGTGTGTACATATGTGTGCGCGCGCGTGTGTGTGTGTGCGCGCGTGTGTGCGCGTGCGTGTGCGTGTGTGTGTGTGTGCGTGTGCGTGTGTGCGTGTGTGCGCGCCGTACCGGCACTGCAGTACGCAGAAAACCGAGACACCTCACAGAACCTGTTCTACGAGTCTACGTGTTGGAGCGCTAAGAAAGGAAATTTCACGTTCTGAAAAGTCTGAAAACTTTTTCATGCTCAGATAAAACCGGATCGATTCTTTTAATCCATACATAGTGCTCTGATCTATTCATGGAATTTCAAAAATATCCGGCTGAGCAATGGCGGCGGCTCTGTCATACCGGTTAGCAGTTGGCTGTATGTGTGCCTATTTTGTTTGTGTCTGTGTTAGTGTATATATATGTGTTTGTGTATATGTATATGTGTGTATATGTATGTGTGTGTGTGAGTGTGTGTGTGTGTGTTTATGTGTTTGTGTGTGTGTACGTGTATGTTTATTTATGTGTTTGTGTGTGTGTGTTTGTGTGTGTGTGTATGTGTGTGTGTATATGTGTATGTGTGTGTGTCAATGTGTTAGTGCGTGTGTGCGTATGTGTGCGTGCTCTCGTTACCATGTTTATTTAATACCACCCGGTCGATTCCCTCGGCAGAAGTGTCAAAGTTCGTGATTACTTTAAGATATTGAATAAAGTGGTTTCCAAAAACGGACAATTTATCGCTTTCGGCATTCACACTTAACAGTCACTCGTAGCACAGTCTAGCAATTCTAACTATACAAATACATCAAAAACTTGTTTTAACCCATATCATACTGAGGCTAAAAGCTTCAAATTTGTACACTGCCATATGCAAGCTACTTTATAGTACTTACAGATAGGGATATAGACCAATGGCTTTAGTTCAAGGGTAGTGCCAGAATAGCTTGGCACCTAGAACTATTTTAGTCAGTGCATTCAGATTGTGCGTCCTTTTATGCGCAGATAAGTCAGTAGCAACAGCAACAGCAACGCGCGCGTACATAGAAACGCCGAGGCTTTTGTCCACGCATGGGCTGATTTAAAGCGTCGAGTACATGAATGCACTTAGATGTCTGCATAGACTTCTAAAGTTATGTTATAAACAGAAATTATACATACGAGTACTGTGTGTACACAGTGAGAGTTATGCGTCTGTTAGTTTCCAATCGAAAATGTTGTGAAACGGAGCTCATGTGAATCTATGAATCTAGACCTCAATGAACAGTGGTAGACAAGATTTAAAAGGCCTGTGATAAAAAGTGTTATCTGTGTCGTTTTACATCAGTGTCACAGTCAATAAAATAGCTTTTGTCATAACAAGCCATTATGTTCCGGCTGTGCCCGACGCTTTGTGTACACAGTGAGAGGGTAGGCTAACTGGTATAGAAAATCGTGTTCCTCGGAAATCGACTCTGACAGTGTATATCACATGAAATGTTATTTTATGTAGATAGTGTGTGATTGTGTATGTGTGTGTGTATGTATGTGTTACCTACCTCTACAAAATCAGATGAGATTTTCTGGTCCCACTATTTAACATGGTCCCTAATCGATTTTCTGAAAAGTCAGACGAACAACTCTTTTCCAGCACATGTGCAGGCATTGACAAGTTTTGAACACGACCTGAGCAGAGCTGTTTTCAAAGAGGTTTTCAATAAAGCTGCACTGAACCACCTTTTGTTAATAAGTCGCGGCGACCTGTCCCCCCCCCCCCCCCCCCCACTCTGGCTGCACTGAAAAGAGTCAGTTTGTTTTGTCAAGCGTGAACTGGAATGTTATGTGTTGAACAGAGCTTGCGAGTTTTTCGGAAATCGACTCTGACAGTATTGAGAGACAATGAGGAGTAATTTTTTAATTATTTGGGGTGTGTAAAAAGTCATTAGTCTATTATATATTGCACTGTCAGGACTTTTTTTGATTTGAGAGAAACGACAGTGTGGACGTTAACGACCGTAATTAGTTAATTATTGGGGTTAATTAAGACAATGGGTAATCCGAAGTCTTTGGAAAGTACTTTCTATTATCTCTACCGCTAGAGCGGTGTCAGGTGTTTTGTATCGCGCGCCCTCGTGACGCGCGAGCCTCGCTGCGCGTATGGTGACCTCGCCCTTCGCACTGACACATCCTGTTTGCACAACAGGGTCCTGACAGTGCGCACGTACTTTCGTCGGTGGTATGCGGTCAGTTTTGCGGTGCTAGCGTGGGAATTACGGTCGTAATGGCGAGTGGAAGTATAGATATTCGGAGTGATACAATTTTGTGTTTGGAGACATGGTTTCAAAAGCAGATAGCTTTGATGTATTGGGACATGTCGTAGCAGCATAACCACGTGTTGGCAGTGTCAGCTGGAGGGATCGACGGCTGAGGCACTGACAACGGCAATGACTTACAGCTTGATTCTGATGCTGAATTCGGAGGTTCTAATTGATATTCCGTTCTTTTGATGCCACACCTTGGTGCACCTGTAGGTGACTCTGTGGACGCCAACGACACACATTGGTCACATGTGTAGTACGTGTATAGGCTTTACAACACTGGTACTTCCATCCGATCGTGTACGAGACACAACACAGACACACTGACCATCGTTCGATGCCACGAATTACATGTTGTCTAGACCGTGGACATACCGTATCAGTGGCAGGTGTAAACATTGACATCTGGCGACAAGGTAGGGGCCTTACGGTGTCTAGGCATGCTGGAAATGCATGGACACTGATGTGTCACAGTAACAGGCGCCCTCTGTAGTGATGCATGTTAAGTAACAGCGATCTGTCGTGCACGAAAAACATTATCTTCAAGTTTATTGTCACCTGTCACTATTTTTGTCACCAGGCATTACGACACATGTGACACAGTGTGGTAAAATCCATAAAACGGTAGTCCATCCAATGGCAAAGCGGTACATATATACTTTTACGGGGAAATCTGTTGTAAATTGTGTTTTTTGTTACAAATATTTTACAGTGCACACCCATTTTCAACAGAAATTTCGCAAATAAAATCAGGGATGAAGGGTATATAGACTTCTTATTTACTCAGGGCTGAAAGGGTTAAATAATTTCATCATACGTCTGAGCAAAAATAATCAAATTGTAATCAAACCATAGCTTATAGTTTTTAAGTATATTTTGTTTGGTTGGTTAATTTGTTGGTTGGTTGGTGTGTTAGTTAGTTGTTGGTTGGTTGGTTGGTTGGTTGGTTGGTTGGTTGGTTGGTTGATTGGCTGGTTGGTTGATGGGTTGGTTGGTGGGTTGGTTGGTGGGTTGGTTGGTAGTGGTTGGTTGGTTGGTAGTTTGTTGGTTGGTTGGTTGGTTAGTGGTTGGATGCTTTTCTCTGTTCTGAAGGGAGTAAACGTTGTATGCTATTTTTTCCGTGTCACTGACATTTTAAATATAAAAAGGTTGCGAATAGTGACACAAATAAACTTCCATACAATCACAGTCAGTACATGTGAAAACAGAAATGATCCCAGTGAATGAAGGATAAATGTGTTTTTGTGTAGGCAGGATACTAACTCTTTCTCGAACTGAGACAAAACGACCATGATTTTAAAAATATATATTATTTTGAGACTCTTGATGGTTGGTTAAACACTAGGGACTGTCTAATACGTCCGCCTGTGTACCGTAATCACACCACAGCCGCACCTAGATTCGCCTGACAAGGGTGAACTGTACAGACTGCTGTCCTCTGTGAAGTGTCAGCGATATCACAACAGAACCGAATGGGTTCATTTTATTGATTTCATTAAGCACGTCTTTACTAGCGTGCGCTCATCTTGATATTTAAACCAGAGCGAGTTTAAACCTCGAGTACTCCCGTTCGTCCAAGGCACACGCAGTTGGGGGCCACCAAGAACCAAACAACCCTATGAGCCCCCGCAGTTGCCGTGGCTCGTAAAGATCTTTGGTTGTTGCACTCGGTAGAGTCCGCTTTTTCCGAAGGATGAAGTGTTTATACACTTTCAGGTAAACAGATCGCGTAATTTACTAGTGGTACAAGGCAGAAAGCTACTTAGAAACTACAGATCTGAAGTTTCAACCCATCACTGAATCTGTGTTGTTTTTTTCTGTGTGTTACTGGACTAAATGTGTGCAAGAGAACGCAAGATGCAAGAACAGTACAGCGAACTTGACAAGTGAATTAGGCTGTTTTAGGTCCCTGCTATTTATAGAAGAGTTTTTTTGTTTTTGTTTTTTAAGATGGGACGCGGTGGAGCGATTTCAATAGCATGCACATGACATCATAGGCGAGCAGGAATCAAACTCTGACAGTGAAGTAACAAGATCAAAATTACTTCATGTTTAGTTACGCTAACCTCGCTGCAGAAACTACTTTTGGCGGGACTTAACGGCATTCTCCTGTGAAGAATTCTTTATTCATTCAATGATTTCATAATAGTCTTGTTTGAAAGCAGATGTTTCTTGTTTTCACCATACTTTTGAAACAATAGCTCCTGGTAGCGTTTCTCCATTGTATTATCCATAATGTCAAACCGCAAACCACCTACTAACTCTCAAGGCACTGATAAACAGCAAATGGGAATCAGTGAGCCATAGTCACATTGTACGTATGGTCCGCTAATCCTGAACACCTGGTAAACTCAGTTGAGTTGAATCTCACATGTGAGCCACAGTGACATTGTACGTTGAGTTGAATCTCACATTGAACAAAATATTGATTCACTGATTTACTAAAAGTCAATCAGTGAATCTGTGTAGTACGTGTCGCAATATTTCAGTTATTTCATGAAATCACTTAAAATTTTAGTGATTTCATGAAATCCCTGTGTCTCCCAGTGATTTCATGAAATCACTTAAATATTCAGTTATTTCGTGAAATCACTGACTTCACACATTCACTGAAACATATATAAACACGATAATATCCAATGTTTGTGTACGTACAAGCCGACCGACTCATTTTGTGGTTATTGTCTTCAATTCCTTACGATTGTACGTGTTCGGCTGTAAACATATAACAATACTAGTCAGTGACAAAACAAACAAACAAAACAAAACAAAACAAAACAAAACAAAAAAAAAAAAAAAGAGAAATAGGACGCAATCTGCTCAAAGGTGGGCTTTGATTGCTGAACTTTCCTGATAAAACGGATTCTGAATGGCTTGCCTCAGCGGAGACTTTTCTTCTCTTTTCACAAGCCATGTGAATATGCACACGTAACAAGGTTTTCTAGTGCCCCTGGTAAATGTCGTTGGAACTCTCCTACGCACAAAAGGAAAACTGGGGAGAGCAGAGAGGTCGTTACATACTTACATTTAGACTACAAAATCTGTTACTTCTTTGTTCAGCATTATTGTAAAACACACTGGGAACATTAAAATACAATGCAGGTATTGCCAACTATTCAACCTCTATTGTCAGGAACAGGTCGTTTGCATGCACGCACGATCGCACGCATGGACGCACACACACACGCACGCACACACACACACACACACACACACACACACACACACACACACACACACACACACACACACACACACACACACACACACACACACACACAAATTTGTTTAATGACGACCACGTTCGACGGGCCCGAATTTCGAGGTGTGCAGCAATCGACAACGAAACATGATCAGAAGGTGCCGGTGTGATATGTCGCTGTGTGTTTAAAAAAAAAAACAAAATGGAGTCCGATTTCGGTTCGACTTAACGGAGCCGTTTTCAGTTAAATATTAATTATAGAAAGAGCAGCCTTGGCCACGGGAAAAAAATGGTTCGACTTATCCGAGTATGGAAAACGAGAAAGGCATTCGACTTATCGGCCGAAGTTTAATTAACCCAAACTGAACCGTTTTAGAAATACGTTGTAAAATGAGTCCTAGAAGAGCAACTTTGGAAATGGTTCGACTTAAACGTTTCTCGACCTATCCGTCTTTAACAGCGGCGTATGGAATTGCATTTTTAAAAGAAATGTTCGACTTAGGGTTATTCGACTTATCCGTGTCTTAGGCGTATGGGACTATACTTATTACATGTGGCCTTCGTTACATGATAAGTCGCCTCTCCTTGCCTTGACAACGGGTAAACAGGGAAAAGCGAATAGAGCCAGGCGAATGAGAAAAGGTGTAAGGTGTCTGAAAGAAGACAACGACTAAAATCATCGAAAGGATTTCTAACAGCATCGAAAGTCAAGTCTCTTCTTTTCTAGCATGTGTCATTCATTAAAGAAACTAAAAAGAGTCACAAAAACAGTCACCAGACAATCCAGACAAACTCCACGCGTCCTACCTGTTCTCTCCAAGTGTCTTATGACTTTCCGTGTACGCACCACTTGAAAGACTGGGTGTGCTGGCGGTTGTTGTGCACGCTGTGTTCTAGTTCAAGATAAAAGCATATACAGCAGTGTGAATGAATGAAAGGCAATAGCTTCGCAGTTCAGTTTGCCAAGTGGGCAATGCCTCATCATGCTGACGGCGACCTTAGTTGTCCGTGCTTCTCAGAGCGCCAGCCAAGTAAGGTCTGTCCATGGTTACAACCTTTCACGTTGCTGATCTACTGTAATACAAGTACTGTCGTTCTGCGTGTCTAGTCAATGCTAAGAACCTTTCACGGAACGAAAGTCAAATAGCCGATTTTCTGTATCACAAATCGTCCTCTGACTATATCTACAGACACATACAATCTTACACAGAGCAAAATTTACTTAGTTGATCTACTGTAATACAAATTGTCTCCTGTGCATAATTATCTGTGTACTCTACAGGAACCTCCACAAAGCACAATTCAGTTCGTTAAATGATCTATATCTACTGTAGTACAACCAGTTATGTAGATATCTGTACATAGAAACGTTCAGAGAGCATAACGCACCTGGCTGATTTAATGTAATACAAATTGTCTGCTGTGTATATCTATGCACACAGTAAACTTTATTATCAGCTCCTCCATTGCCGAGAAAATCAGACCACGATCTATCTGCAACAGATATGGATCCGCATGAGCCCCGCAACTGCGGGTGTTCATGCAGGTCTGTGCCTCTTGCTGACAGAGCTATGTGTCCTGGACGGTTGGGCGCGATCTTTACTGTTGAGTTACCGAAGACTTCAGAAACAAAGTCAGCCACCACCGGCAGTGTAGGGGATAACCCTTTGTTTCCTAGAACTAAATGACTTAACCGTAGAATTCCGTATAATGGAAGTCATTTAGTTCTGGGAGACAAAGGGTTAAGTAACTGAGGTAATAATGTCTGTCCTGGGACCTGTGCTAGGTGTGTGAGTGAGTGAGTGAATTGGTGAGTGAGTGAGTGAGTGAGTGAGTGAGTGAGTGAGTGGGCGAGTGAGTGAGTGAGAGAGTGAGTGAGTGAGTATGGAACTATACACACCACATCTGCACACGACCTGGGAGAGTGTCATAGAAACTATTCAAGTTTCATTGTCCCTGAATGTCAGTTTGAAAAATGTGATCTCGGCCATATGCTTGCCTAGTCAAGCGTAACGATCTGCCCCCAAACATTCGCCTGTATTACCGTCTCATTTCACTTCCGTGTACATGTATGGCGCTGTTTTCTTGTATAGTCGGAATTGTACAACTCTTGATATTGAAGAGTTCCAGTACATATTATGTATTGTTCCATAAATCTAGACTTAAAGTGCTGTCTGCATTGCTTTGAGTTCAAGTGCATGCATCAGTTCATGTTTCGGTGTAGCATATGGTTCATACTTGAATCATAGAGGAACATTTTGTGCGGGAGAAACCAAGAGTATGATGCAAATGTTTTCTGAATCATTTAGTGTTCATGACAGTTTTCTGTGCTGAATTTAGAGTTTCAGTCAATAATTTAGAATTTCACTTGCAGTAATTTGTGCATAATTCAGTGTTCCACCATGGCGTATGAAATGGTTTTCATTGTGGGAAGTGTGTGTGTGTGTGTGTGTGTGTGTGTGTGTGTGTGTGTGTGTGTGTGTGTGTGTGTGTGTGTGTGTGTGTAAGGCGGGGAGGGGGGGGGGGCATGCGTGACATATTAGCTTCCATTCTATCCGTCAAATAATTAACGAGGGACAGGGGGGGGAGGGGGGGGGGGTGATACCACTTGGCCGCGGCATTAGCAAGCAACGAGAAATCATCGTAAAAATAAACATAGAAATCAAAACCTTCAAATTATTTCTCCAAGTAATGATTTCTCTTTTCTCCACAAATATGTTTCTCTCCCAAAAATATTTTTACTTCCAAAAATATTGTAGGGTGGTGGGGGGTTGTGTGTGTGTGTGTGTGTGTGTAAGGGGGGGGGGGGGTAGGAGAAGCAGGTTATACTCCCCCACGAACCGGCAGCTCTCCCCCACCCCCGTCCCTCACTCCAAGTGCACCCTCCAGTTCCTACGCCATTGCCAAGCAATACTAAATGCCTAATCCAGCACCGCTCTCAGTCTGCACCGTGCGCATTATCGGTTGTACAGTTTGAGTTTTACAGCAGTGTTCTGTGCTTTGCAAAATCTTTCCATAAGTGCCTTCTTCATACAATAAAGGTGTCGGCGTGACGCTGGCATAAATCACTTTTAAAAACTCTTTCAGTGCTGTCACATAATAATTACCACTTCATTGCACGAGGCATAAATCAACATGATCCCCCCGCAGACGCAGGGCATCATGTGGATTTATGCCTCTTTTTGGTCACATAATATGCGTGTGTCGCAGTCAGGTGGGAGGTGAAATGGCATTGCTATAATGTAGCCTACAGCACTGAAAGTTGTGAATTTGTTATAATAAGTAGTATAAACTATAGCTGTGTGTGTACATTGGGGAAGACTTGTACACACGCTAGGACCTCTTGTAAAGGGACAGACACGAGGTTCTGACTTGAAGATAGATTGATTTTTCAAGGTCGATCGTCCATTCTAAGCGCACACATTGAATTCGTACATGTGTGTGTATGTGTGTGTGTGTGTGTGTGTGTGTGTGTGTGTGTGTGTACATGTGTGTGTGTGTGTGTGTGTGTGTGTGCACGTGTGTGTGTGTGTGTGTGTGTGCATGTGTGTGTGTGTGTGTGCACGTGGGTGTGTGTGTTTGTGTGTGTGTGTGTGTGTGTGTGTGTGTGTGTGTGTGTGTGTGTGTGTGTGTGTGTGTGTGTGTGTGTGCTCTGGGGAAGACTTGTAAAGTGAGAGACGTGAAAACCTCTTATATTATGACGGACGTGATTTTAGGACTTCAAGGTTGTTTCCTTTCTCAAGTGTAGTCGGCAATTACGTGCGTGCGTGCATGCATGTCTGTGCGTGCGCATGTGCGTGTCTTCTGAAACCTGTCATTTCTAACACAGAAAGCCCCATTGTCGCCTTGTAGATCGGTCATGACAGTTTAAGGGTGCTGCCAAAATAGCCTAGAGGAGCTTAGACGATAAGCTATCTCTTCACTATCCGTGAGCTCTTATGGTCGACCTATCTTCTGTAGTCAGAGTTGAATGTGTTAAAGATGAAAGAGGGAGAGGGAGAGGGGGGAGGAAGGGAGGAGGGACGGGCGGACTGGCGGGCGGACGGACGGGCGAGCAGGCGGGTTGACGGACGGAAGGGCGGACGGACAGACATGCGGACGGGCGGACAGACATGCGGACGGGCGGACGTACAGGCATACGGGCGGGCGGACAGACATGCGGACGGACGGGCGACAGACATGCGGACGGGCGTGCGGGCGGACAGACATGCGGACTGGCGGGCGGACAGACATGCGGACGGACGGGCGGACGGACGGACGGATGGAGAATATGACGAACACTGTCGCTTTCTTTCTGTCCCCTTTATAATACATCATCATCGTGGCGGTGACAATCCGTTTATTTGCGTCTTTATAGAGCATTATCTTCACACACTCTGCAAGCGATTACACAATTAGCGGGATTAAGTTACAAACAACAGCTGTCATCTTCTAGAAAAGTAAGCCATAAAAGGGGAACATATTCACACACTTAGGGAAAACTCCATGAATCAAGTCATAAGTCTATTACTATAATTGTGCAACGCCTATCGAAAAATGTGACGCCTACTGTCGCGGTCGACGCGCGTTTGAACAGGCATTTTCCAAGTGTCTATTTTAAAACAGGGTGTCAAGAGCACACTGGTAAAAAGTACCACACGAGCCAGATACACAGAAATCTTGCACATAATAAAATGTTTGTCTTATATCGTTTTGGCATGTAAACGTCATGTAATGTTTTAAGCATGCAATGTTGAAAGAACACTTTTGTTGTACAGTGCAGGATTTTGCGTGGAATGTGTGTATGTGTGTAGAGTAAGGGGGTAGGGGGGGGGTGGGGGTGGGGGTGAGATGAGGGGTGGGGAGAGAATATGGCTGTATGAGATGACAAAAGAAAAGGGTACGATTTTGTCTTTTTTTGCACTTACACAGATGTAACAAAGCAAAAACAAAAACATCCTGCTCAACACCAGTCTCATAATTATCAGACAGACGAACCATTACTGTCCATGTACCTTTAATTCGCCGTTCCTCTTCGTCGTCGATCTTATTTTGCGGAAAAGAAATCAAGCAGCAAAGAATGACCGCATTTGTCGCCATGTTGTATACTATCTGATTACATCACCTTGCCTAAGACAATGACGTAGTGTCGGGGATTTGTACGCAAACTTCCCATCACTCCGGCCTGGTTTTTGTTTCTACGTCACCACGAAACCTTCAAGCTAAGGCGATCAAAAATTACGCGTCGACTAAAGTTACGACGTGTCACTACGTGTGCGGCCGAAGTGTTGCAACAGTAGCTGAGCTGTCTAGGGAAATCGCTTAGTGTGTTTTCAGATAGCTGCGCGACAGGCGGCATCGAGCCCCAATTAAAGTTCTTTGTTTTCATCGCTACGTCAAACGACCAATCCCTTTAGCGCAAACCGTACCACGTGACCTCGCAACAAAAACCCTATGTAGACATGGACCTCACCGAGCACGCGCCACAAACGCCACGCCCCCTAGCAATTGTTGCTGGGCGCCACACGCTTTCCTGTCCCTTGGGCAATATGGCGGACGGTAGCGCGCATGTTTCGACCGAATGTGTTGCAAATTCTACAAGCCTACATGTATGCCAGGATACAAATATATGTCAAAAACGGCTCTTGATCGAGGCAAAGCAAGTTTGAGTCAAGTTTCATTGATGATGTTCGTATTTATCACACAACTGGCAGTGATTCCGTTCAAGTTGCATCCGTGTTGACCGGTCGCAGACCTACAAGAACGCGGCGCCGATCCACACAAACTGTACGTGGAAAATGAGCATCAGCAAGCACAGGTCACAGAAGCTGTCAGTGCCTGCAGAGCCGGGTAGGTGTTTTTGTTATTGGTGTTGCTTAAAAAAAAAATAGCACACATATCTTGTCTCATCGTAGCAGGATGGCAGTGCTGCTCACGCTCTCTATTGCTGGCTGTGTTCATTGTCAGGCTGAGCTGATTACTTTCACTCACAAATAGAATCGATGTGTGTGTGTGTGTGTGTGTGTGTGTGTGTGTGTGTGTGTGTGTGTGTGTGTGTGTGTGTGTGTTTGTGTGTGTGTGTGTGTGTGTGTGTGTGTGTGTGTGTGTGTGTGTGTGTAAAAGAGAGAGGGGGAGAGAGATTATTAATAAATAACCATGCATGTATGATTTGTATTTCAGGTTCAATGGTCACTGTTATCATGTCATTGGGCTTCAGAAATCTCTTCAGTATTTCAAGGCAGCTAAACTGTTTGACCCATGTGCCTAATCGAGTAAGCTGCAGGGGCATGCCACAAGCCTGGTGAGCAGCAATATCAAAATGTACCAAGATTGCATCTGTCCCAATAATAAAACCATTGTGTGCTAGCCAGGCCATCGGAGAAGCGGCCGAAAAGGCCCATAACATGCCACAACAACACAAGCAAGAAGTAAGCATTACCTAAAATAAAATAAAAACTGTTATTAACTGGTAAATTATATTTTATTCTGGAATATGAGTGGTTCACATGCCAAAACACAACACACAGAGAAATAAGGGTTCAGATCATAAATGGCTGATTCACAGTGACACTTACAATTTGATAGCATAGGAATACTAGATTCAAAACTCATTTTCATTTTATTATGAAGTCTTCAAAATTTCTCAATCAGCAAAGAGTGAGAAACAGTCTATCGTGTGGCTGTGCTACAGCTGCATTAACATATGTTGGTTTTTGGCCTTTTTAGTCAAAAATTGACTAAAAAGGCCAAAACCCAAACATATGTTAATGCAGTGTAGAACTGGAACAGGTTGTTTAGTTGTCTCTCCTTTTTTCTCACAAAGTCCACTCCAAATACTTCTTCTTCTGCTGGTTGCGTCTGCACACCTTTAGTTCTTTGCAGCCTTGAGATGAGTTCAGATTTTCCAATTCTTGATCTGATCTCCTCCTCGAGCAGGTCTATCTTTATCTTCTAGCTTGCTATTTTAGAATTTGCACTTTGCAGCAATGGCCAGGTAGTCTAATGGTGAAATCCCTAAAAAAGAAATTTTCAAAAATTATAAACAGTATATGTTTATGCTTAACTTAAAACGTCAAAAGTATCTCTAAAGCTGCACTCAACATTTGTCCACAGACCAGGAGACTGAAAAGAGAGCCAATGCCAGGGAATCAACAGGATCGCTGACATGTGTGTCACAACGAGGTCCCCAGTTGATTTCCTACAAGAACTGGAACGTCTTTGCTTGACCAGTTAGTGTCCAAATCCTGAGAAACTTGAGGAAAGAACAGAGAACTGACCAGTTCTAATCACTTGGTAGAGGGAAAAAAAAAACAAACAAACAAACAAAACCCAAGAAACTAGCAACATGAAACCTCCACATAGATCTAAATAGAAAAGCAAACGTTTCTGACAAATGTCTTGACAGAATCTTTTCACACACTTTTTTCTCAGCTGCAGCCACATTTTATGTAAACGACATGAGGACACTGCCAAGAGTAAATATTTAGAAGTACTTCCTGGCAGACACCTGCACAAGCGCAGCATTGTGGTTAATCCACAGTTTCTATTTCTAGGAGCAACTCAAAGTGTGCAACAGTGGCCAGACAGGCATAATCAAAGTCAAATGCCCACCCGCATCCAGAAATTACACCATACTCGATGAAGTCAGTACCAGGATTTGTGTGAAATTAGCTGACAACACCAGCTTGGGACTGAAGAAATCATATTCCAACCACACAAAGGTGCAAGGCCAGCTAAATATAACACGTTATTGTTTTTACCCAAAGGGATGTAAATGTATCGCAAATCACACCAGACATTTCATTCATGGCATCACTGTTTCACACTGTCAGCGTTCTACAAAGAACAAAGAAAGTCTGACTTGGAAAGTGAAATGTCATCACAGAGTGTAAGCGAAATGTTATGTATGCACCTCTGCTGTTATTGTCAGCATATATACACAAAGATATACTTGCATGATTGTTCAGCTACCCCACACTTGCCAGCTGCAGTGTCGGGTGTATATTGCAAGACTTGATCTTCCTGCGAAGATTTTACAGCCGGAATCTGTACTGCCCACATTTGTGAGCAGTCTGGATTTGTAGGCAGGTGACTCGTCTGCTGGAATGGGTAGGGGTGCAACTCACTGGGTTCGCCATCCCACAAATGCCGAGAAGAAAGACGTTGCATGAATACATGCTCATCATAAATAGATCTGATGAAATGTGTTACTGTGGAAGTGATGTGTCGATTTGTGCCGCTTGTCGTCATTTGTTACAGTGAGTGAGAGAGTGCAAACTGAAGAAACGTAAGGGCTTACACCTTTGGTTATGGTGTTTCTGGAGAGTTAATTCCATATTTAAAATCACACACACACACTCTCATCTCAAGTGTGCAGATCAGTGTAGCGGTACTGCCTGATGGCGATCGAGTGATTGCACATTATTGTAGGCCCACAGTACGCTCCGGCCATGATAACTCGACCGCTGAATTATGTACCACTTCCGCAAGTAAATTGTAACCATTTTCAGAACAATCTAGAAAATGACACTTACCGCATACAAACAGCTCTGCGTTTGCTCTTGTCCTCTATGGGGGGTAGTATACCGATGTTGAGATGATCAGTGTGCGGTCTACAGCAAGTTCAGTTTTATTCAGCCCATTGCGTTGGTTTCGGGAGGGAAAAAAAGCCAGAAGCTTTTCTTTGATGGTTTTAGGGTAGCTTTCGTCCCGATTGCAGTACCCCAATGGCAATGCCTATCCATTTCAATGAAATGTATACGCACAAACAGTATCGCGCTTCGCCATTTCCTTGCTTACGGGAAGGCTTGTGGCACCCAGCAACAGAACCACGCTGCGGCAACTTTTTTTAATATTTTCTGATTGGCTGAAAATGCACGCACCGGTGAGGTCCATTGCGGCTCGAAAAGCGCTTTCCAGAAGTCAAACTGAAATTCACGAGCTGTGAGCAAGAGCGGTGTTTGCGCATGATCGTGACCCCTTGCAACTGCAAGGACTCGCTCAGAACGTGTATTTAGGCCAACTATAGGCGATGCCACAGACGTTCGGAGTTTGCTGAACTTGGCTACTTTTATGAATATAGCGAAGGAATGAAAACAAATACGTCACTGTTAGCAGTGATTTGCTACGCGGATCTTTGTAGGGCTTGCGAGAGGTCAAAGTAACCGTTGAGCCCTGACTTGACGGGCTTCGGGGTACAGTGGTTACTTTGACCTCCCTCAGGACTACAAAGGTCTGTGTAGCAAACAACTGCTACCAATAACTAATATTGCTACGTATGATGAGATCCGATGAGTGAAACATAACTATTAGATCGTCACGCCTGTTTCGACTGTAACACCTGCACCGCCGGCACAGAGCAAACCTTACCCGGTTGCAAGAGGCATGGATCCTCAAGATTGCGGGGGCTCATGGGGATCTATGCCTCTTGCTGAAACCACTTTGTATCAATGTTCCGTGGACGGATGGGACTTTTTACGCGTTGAATTTCTTCTGTCTCATTTTTCGGAAACGCAATCACAAATTTCGCGTAACACTACGGCTTGATAGCACTGCGTGGTGCTAGCGACCATTGAGCTGTCGACACGAAGAGCTAGAAAATGTAGACCTATCGACAAGTAGTGCTAGCGATTGTAGAACTATCGACACGTAGTGCTAGCGAATGTAGACCTATCGACACGTAGTGCTAGAAAATAAAGAGCTATTGACACGTAGTGTTAGCGAATGTGGACCTATCGACACGTAGTGTTAGAGAATGTAGAGCTCTCGACACGTGGTGCTAGATAATGTAGAGCTATGGACACGTAGTTCTAGCGAATGTAGAGCTATCGATACGTGGTGCTAGAGAATGTGAACCTATCGACACGTGTTGCTAACAAATGTAGAGCTATCGACATGCAGTGCTAGCGAATGTAGAGCTATGGACACGTAGTGCCAACAAATGTATATTTATCGACATGTAGTGCTAGAGAATGTAGAGCTCTCGACACCTGTTGCTAACAAATGCAGAGCTATCGACACGTAGTGCTAGCGACCGTAGAGCTATCGGTACGTACTAATAGCGAATGTAGAGCTATTCCAACTTAGTGCTATCGGATGTAGAGCTATCGACACGTAATGCTAGAGAAGGTAGAGTTATGGACACGTAATGCTAGCGAATGTAGAGCTATCGACACGTAGTGCTAGCGACCGTGCGTGCTATAGATGCGCAGTTCTCGTGATACGTAGTGCTGGCGATACGTATATATATATATATATATATATATATATATATATATATATATATATATATATATATATATATATATATATATATATATATATATATATATATATATATATATATACATATATATATATATATACATACATACATACATATATATATATATATATATATATATATATATATATATATATATATATATATATATATATATATATATATATATATATATATATATATATATATACGGACGATTTGCCCCCTTAAAACGTTTATTCTTTTAGCAATTTCCCCGTCGTATATCAACAATGTTTATTTGCCTTTAATAATAAATAAACAGAAACACGGTTATAAATTAAAAATCGATGATATATTTTATAGCGTTTACTAAAACTATACAAAACTAAATATCACATGGCAGCCACTAACAGTGATCAAAGGCGAAACATAATTGGACGTATTTCACCCTTTAACGCTACCCAGCTGCAAGAGACATAAACTCTCATGAGCCCCCGCAGTCGCGGGGGCTCCTAAGGATTTATGTCTCTTGTTAGCCCTATATTCTTTGCGCCTACTTTGGTCACATGTACATCTGTGTTCTTCACGCGAATGTCGGTCGGCATGCAGTTGAGTCGGACGCGCAAGTCGGGATCTCTGTTAGTGAAGGGGTTAAAAATACTAATGACCTGATTTATGCGGTGGCTTACCTGTTAGTGCACGCCAGATACCAATGACAACCACTGATCTTATTGGGCGACACGCCAGATACAAATGACAGTCGCTGGTCTTAGTGGGGGACACGCCAGATACAAATGACACCGATCTTAGTGGAGGACACGCCAGATATCAATGACAGTCACTGATACGCCAGATACAAATGACGGCCATGCACGGATCTTAGTGGGGGGACGCGCCAGATACAAATGACAGCCACGGATCTTTGTAAGGGACAAGCCATATACAAATGACAGCCACCGATCACCGCCAGATACAAATGACATCCTGATGTTAGTAGGGGACACGCCAGATACACGTGACAGCCATGTACTGATCTTAGTGGGGGACACGCCAGATACAAATGACAACCACAGATCGTAGTGGGAGACACGTGAGATATAAATGCCAGCCACTGATCTGAGTGGGGGAGCGAACGTGCAGAATGTGAACGTGTATGAACAACGTTACAGCTGATCAACTGTTAATGTCTTGGGTGGCTGCTTCATTGATTTACGGTCGACTTCCCTTATAACAAGGTCGGATATTACGACAATTTTGAGCGGTTCCGATCATGCATTTATGAAGATTAAATTAAATCGCTTATAACGAAACAAAACAAAAACTAAACAAAAAACTCTTCTGTTATAACAACAAAAACATGTCGATTTCTTTGTCCTTTTTTATATCCGATTTTTAAAATTATTTATTTATTTATGTATTTATTTATTTGTTTTTACTGATTTATATGATATCTATCTATCTATCTATCTATCTATCTATCTATCTATCTATCTATCTATCTATCTATCTATCTATCTATCTATCTATCTATCTGTCTGTCTGTCTGTCTGTCTGTCTGTCTGTCTGTCTGTCTGTCGGTCGGTCGGTCGGTCGGTCGGTCGGTCGGTCGGTCGGTCTGTCGGTCTGTCGGTCTGTCTATCTATATCTATCTATTAATCGTCAGAATTTTAACATGACTGAGTTAAGCAGAAAATCTTACACACCATTCCCCAGACTCATAGCAGCCTCTGCGAAAAACGGAAAAAAAGACCGACCGACCGACCGAACGAACGAACGAACGAAAACAACAACAACAAACAAACAAACAAAAGACCAGACAAGCAAACGGTAATCTCATTTGTATGTTGTCTCTTTTATTCGGGAACTCATTGTTGTCGGTCACAATTAACACTCCGTGTCGGAAGATTTTTTTTTTCTTCGATGGTTCCTACAGGAATCATCGCGACAAAAACCGCTACCGACACGCAAAGGGTTAAGCTCTTCACTGCCGATAAAGTTAAATACAACGAAAACAATTTTGCTGTAAGGCAAAACGGTCATCATGAACCCAGACAGTTACCGGGAACATGAGGCTCTGTGCCTAAAGGTGACCACACACTGTGTCCGCGTCCAAAACAGACATTGTGTGTGTGCAGGTCACTTTGCTAGGGAAGTCTTTTGACAGCATTTTGTATTTTATAAAGGTGATTAACTCGTTTAGCCCGACGCAAGTTTTTCCCAAATTTTGGAGGCGTCACCTAACTACTATGCACCTGTTGCAGGAGAAGGATCGACCATGATAATTCAAGGGCAGTGCCAGATTAGCTTGGCGCCGACAGGCGCCAAGCTAATCTGGCACTACCCTTGAGTTATCATGGCAGACCCATCTCCTGCTGTCGTGCGTCAGAGCTGAATGGGTTAATGCAGGAATCACCTCATCAAAAAGCGGTACACCGACAGACAAAAGGTTAAGATATATCAGAAACACAATCTGCGACAAATGCTAGTGAAGGAGTTAACTCAATCACGGCCTCTCGCGTCAATAGCTGCGGAAGTGTTGTATAGCGTTGCCGGCGACGTGGTGTGCTTAAAATATGTTAAACATTTCTGTGAAAAGTTCCCACGTGAAATTTTGTTTTGACGTCATGTGCTGAGTTGAGGTGATCTTTCCGCGTGACGTAGAACACTGTGCAGATCACTTCTTCCCTGGACTTTTACTTCTTCCTAGAAGCGGCTGCACACATTTGATTTTAGCACATTTACGCGTTGACAAAATTATTAAACAGAAAACTCATAAAAATGCATTTAAACTTCAGTATGCGGCAATAAAACTGCGTTTCTAATATGCGTTTGTAATGGAATGTGTAAGTTTAGAGAAACATTTTGTAAATTCAACACATCCCGATTTATATGAATTTGAAAAACATTGTGAAACGTTGAGATACGTTGACAACCGTAGAAAAAGAAAGACACCGTGAGCAGCTCAGAAATCCTGGGAATTGTAATGCATAAACTTGTCTACATGTAGGAATGATTTGACACAACAGGCGTTTCCCGGAAATCAGAAGTAGTCAAAACAGTGGCTTTAACGCCAGGACAAACATGCGGTGTCACATGCGGTGTCACATGTGGTGTCGCGTGTTTGTCCGGGTTTTTAATCCACTGCTCGCGTCGAGGCACGTGCAGTTTTAACCTACCTCTGATTTCTGGAAATCATCTATTGAAAAAAAGAAAAAAGGTAATTTTAAATATTCACGCGTAATGCCCCAGGCTATCGTCACTTACTTAGTCTCGCAGATGAATCTTTTCCGCTCGCCGCATAGGTGGTTGTTCCACCTGCCGTCGTAAGGGGAGACAACCAGTATCTCCACGCAGTGCTCAGTATTCGGGAAGTCAGGTTGTCCGGAGATCCAGTCACTAAACGTTAACGGCCGACCGTCAGATTCCCATCGGAACGATCCCGCCACTGTCAAGTCAGAGCTGCCAATCCAGTATCGATCTGAAACAATAGAAGTTATTGGCAGCAGGGGTTTACTACACGGACCCTTGTAGTCACGTGGGAGGTTAAAGTAACCATTGTACCCCGAAGGCCTTCGGGGTACAATGGTTACTTTGACCTCCCGAAGGTCTACACGGGATTTGCTAGAAATACCGTATATGTATCCATTCCCCTGCTATATTCGTCAAAATAGTCATGCTGATCAAACTGCCAACGTCTGTGGCGTCTGCTGTAGTTGGCCTAAATGCGTGTTCTGAGCAAGCTCCTACAGTTGCAAGGGGTCACGGTCATGCGCAGACACCGCTCTTGCTGGCAGTTTGTCAATTTCAGTTTGACGTTCGGAAACGCTTTACGAGGGTCCGAAATAGCTCAGGCGGTTCAGCGTCTGAGCAAGAGAGCGAAGGGCATCGCCGGGTCGTGGTTCGGAGTCCCCGTTCCGACCCCGGTAGCTGGACTCACAATCCAGAGGAAAAGGACGGGCTTGTTCCATAGCATGTCCGTTGAAATGTCCTGGTAAATCAAAAGTGGCACAGGTGCAGTGCGCCAGAATTAATCAGTGTTCATGTCGTACACCATAGGCAATAAGATTTCCTTTTCCCCCATAACCCGCTTGTCAGGGCCGTCCAATATCACTTAGGTGCCGTGGACGTTAAAACGCGAACTAACCAACCAAACAACTCTTTAACGAGCACGTTGAGTAACGCGACACGGAGATTACGCCTGACCTACAGTTACATAAATAAATTACCTGTGCTCGGTTCGAGCGATACCACGTGGATTTTTACTAACATTTTATCACTCGAAATGATCAGAAGTGATTGAATGAGTGGTTGATCGGAACAGTGGAAAGCGCGGCGGAGAGCGCACAACCTTTATTGCCACACGTGGTGTCAGGTAACACTTGGTTAGGAGCAGCGACCGAGTTGTATTACGGTGTCTATATCGTTGGGGTAACTGGAAAACAACGCGTATATTACTCACAGATGTGTGTCACATACGAAGTTTACAGATCTACCGTTTCATCGCAAAAGCCAGTTCGTAATTTTTTGGGGTCTACCATATTGAAAATACGGTAGACTTTGAAATGGGGTTGGACGGAGCGCATTCCGGAGCATGCACATGACATTTTTGGCGTGCGGGGCAGAAATTCTGGCTAAGAAGTAACAAGATAAAAATGACGTCAGGTCTAGCTATGCTAGACGTCTAGAGAACGTCTTTTTGGGCGCCAAAGCGCCGCGCGCGCGCGCGCGCGCGCGCGTGTGTGTGTGTGTGTGTGTGTGTGTGTGTGTGTGTGTGTGTGTGTGTGTGTGTGTGTGTGTGTGTGTGTGTGTGTGTGTGTGTGTGACAGCGACTAGAGCTCGCGTTTGAGGACGGACATGCTTGAAATTTTAGGATATTGTCCCTACAAAAATTATCTCGAGACCCTTTTTTCGATGTTTTGATTAAGAGGCTTATTGGCGAGAAAATGACCGTTTCACATAAACCGATTGATCCACACTGGAGTCAGTAATTTGTTTTATTTTTACTCGATGTTTTGCATATAGCTAGATAAAAGGGAGATATTGAATGAGTTGGTTAAACAGCATTGTACCTCTAGAACGTTTTGAGTGATAATTAAATAATTCTTGATATTTTGAAAAAAGTATATTTTGACGATTTTGGGATTAATTATACGAATTATATGGGTTAATCATAAAATAATTCAATTTTTGTTACAACCCCCCCCCCCCCCCCCCCCCCCACCCAATATTCTTATTAATAATGACATGATTTTTCACATACGGTATTTACATAAGCCTACAGTTTGTCTCAGCTGTCGGGTACGATTAGGTCAAAATGAGACCTGTATGCCCTAGGTGTGAAAATCAGAGAATTTTTCTACACCAATATTTCGGAGTCATTTGTAAAACAACTAAGATAACTTTAATTTTTCATTTACATCTTCTCATTAATACCCGCATGATATTTCATAAACAGAGTTTGCATAAGCCTGCTATTTGTCTCGGCCCTGGGGGAGGATTAGGTCAAATTGTGACCTGTAAGCTCTAGGCGCGAAAATCGGCAAGAAAATTGCAAAGTTGATCCTCTGATACGTCAAATTTTAGTACTGCAATGAGTAACGTATGACATTAAGTCGTCACTATGAAAACGGCGTCTTGGGACTAATGATGCCATGACGTGAACCTTGAAGTGACGTCATTTCGCTGCTCGTGATATTATTCTTCTTCAGAATAGTTATGCTACGCCAGACCACGGAGCTTTCGAATGGCGGAGAAACTGTACGGGCCTGTGGAGGCACTACAGAAGACCACAGATTTCATTTTGAGAGCCAAACTCCAAGTGTGACGGCGTTCGAGAAGAAGAAGAAGACGAATGGCGGGAATCGCCGTGTGTCCGTCTTTATTGATGTATGCCAGTGTGTGTGGATCAGAGAATGGGTTAGAGTAGAAGGAGATGGATTCTTGTCGCTACACGAGCCCACAGAGCGTTCTAATAACGGGAAGCACAGTGTTACCGTCTTTTTATTTGTGTGTGCCGACGTGTCTGTTGATCAAAGGTTGCCTAAGAAAGGAGCAAAATGGATTATCATTATCAGCCTAAAAATATGAACACCTCTGAATGTTCATAAAAGATGAACGCATGTCAGCTTTAAACAATGGGATGAGATCCTCATCTTATTTTAGAAATGCGTGATATTTGATGATATATAATTTTACAAAGTGTTTTTGCTGATCTGAACATGTAGCAGTTGTTTTTCTCGCCAGTATATTAATCGTTCATTATGTCACAGGAATATGTCACTATTAACAAGTGAGTCATATGATGGCATGATCTATTGCCTGCATGCAACTAAACCTCGGTGATAAAACAAATGTATCCTGAGACCTGCCCTTCGAAACAATTAAAAAAGACATTAAGTCCATTTTTTTTTTTTTTGTAAAAGGCGATATTATTCGTGGTATTACATTGCAAATATCGCTTTTCACAAAACTAGATTTGCTTATTGTCTTTTTCCATCCTAGGGCAGAGTTTGTAGTAGTAATACTAATAATAAGAAGAAGAATTTATAATTGTAAATGTATTATTATTATTATTATTATTATTATTATTATTATTATTATTATTATTATTATTATTATTATTATTATTATTATTATACAGTCTATGCCGCTCATAACAAGGTCGGATATAACAACACAGGTCCTGACATCACTCTTTCTACGTAAATTACTTCGCTTATAACAAACTACGGCTATCAGAACAAGAAAAAATGGGTCCCCCGGCGACTTATACCCGGAGTTAACCGTAGAACGAAGAAGAAAAAGAAGCACTAGAAGAAGAATTTCTTATCGTAAATAGAGTAGTAGTTGTTGTTGTAGTATAGTAGTAGTAGAAGTAGCTTCAGTAGTAGTAGTCGTAGTATTAGTAGTTGATGTTGTTGTAGTATATTTAGTGGTGTTACAGAATTTACATTCAAAGCTACAAGTGTAAAGTTGTAGAAGCCTGGCGACAGGCTTAGAGCACTCACCCCTCCCGTCTAGCCTGGCGTACAGCTTGAGGAACTCATTCTCCCCCGCTGTCTCTATCTCCGCCAGCTTACCCCCAGCACTGGAGCAGGCCACCTGAAAACCAGATATAAATGTATTCCCGTGGGAATTGTCAGAAACCTGTCCTCACGGACTTAGTGTATTGTCGCTAGTAAGTCCCGCACTGTGTGTGTGTGTAAGAGTGCTGCCTAGATCCACAGTAGCAAAACGTATACTGGCATACGACGACCGCAATGGGCCCGAGCACAGCCAGGCGCACGGCTGTCGTGGGCCCGAGGACCTTTGCTTACTGGGATAGACCAGTGTACTTCTGGCGTTCTCTGTGTACTTGTGGTGTACTCCCCGAGGGGATCTATTTGAGCAGCACTCCCAAGAAATGTTAGGTTTAGTAGCCATTTCTCACACCAAATCAGCTTCCAGCTGACACACTCATTCACACGAGAACAATTACATTCAACAGTTTTTAAACATATATACGCGCACACTTTAAATCAGTGTGAAAGATCAGACGCAAAGCTCGCCAATTTCTTTACGTTTCTAGTGTCGCCTCACCCCAGCCTTCGACCGTACACCAAATTCTGTAGCGTCGCTGTCCGTGTGCAATGTTTGTGTGACTGGTGAATGTGTATGTAAATGTTTGCTTCGTGCCAGGATGCCAAGTTCACACACACAAGCACAGTCACTCGCACTCAATACTAACTACAATAAATCACCTGAAACGAAGATCTCATTTCGTATAGACTATATTGCAGTACAGGCTAATAATGGCAAAGCGACAACAAATGCCCCTGCATGAGGCCGTTTGCGAAAAGTATATTTTCGCAATGAAATCAGGCGTTACTACAGTAGCGCAGCACAGTACTAATATCTAAGTCGTGTCTCTAAAAAGAATGACAAAGTCCGAACAAGTACACTTTGTAAAGGAGAATCTAGTAAAATAAATAAGTCGGAGAGTCAGCCTCGGCAAAAATGACAAAGTCCAAAGTGCCCTCTATAAAGGAAAATCTAGAAAAGTAACTAAGTTGGAGAGGCCTTTGGTAAAAGACAACCTGTACAAAAATGGCCAAAGCGCCCTTTGTAAAACGGGAAACCTCGAAAAACGACAGAGTCCGAGGCGACCGTTACAAAAGAAGAGCCCCCCCCCCCCTCCCCCCCTCCCCCCTCCCCCCCCCCCAAAAAAAAAATAAATAAAAAAATAAATAATAATAATAATAATAAAATATATAAATAAATAAATAAAATTAAATTTTATTAAAAAAAATAAAAATAGAGTCCAAAACGCCCTTTGTAAAGAGAAACCTTGGAAAAACGGCAGAGTCCGAAGCACCCGTTATAAAGGAAGACTCCCGAAAAATGGCAGAGTCCGAAGCGCCCTTCGTAAAGGAAAACGTCCGAAAAATGGCAGAGTCTAAAATGTCCTTTGATAATGCGAAGTCCGAGGCACCCGTTACAAAGTAGAGCTGCCAGAAAAATGGCAAAGTCCCAGGACTCTCAAAAAAACGACAGACTCAGGGATTCCCGTTCAAGGTAGGGCTCAGAAAAATGAGTTCGAATTTGTGGTTTGTTTAGAGAACTCGAAACAGCAACTGTAGAAGCAGTCGTGGATAACAGCCGCTCAAAACCATCTATCTCCGCAGACCAGGAACACTGCGCTCCAACCCAACAATGGTGGATGCTGAGCGCAGTTGAGTTTTACTAGCCAAGGTTGGTTAGTTCGGGTTTAACGTCCACAGCACCGAGGTGATCATGGACGGCCCTAACGGGCGGGTTATGGGGGACAGGGAAATCTATTGCCTATGGAGTACGACCTGAACACTGATCAACTCAGGCGCACTCCAACTGTGCCACTTTGATTTACCAGGACCTTTCAACGGACATGCTATTGAACAAATCCGTTTTCCCCCCTGGATTGTGAGTCCAGCTACCGGGACCGGGACGGGATTCGAACCCACGACCCGGCGATTCCCTTCGCTCTCCTGCTCCGACGTTTAACCGCCTGAGAGGCTATTTCGGACTCTTACTAGCCAAATCTAACGAGTAGCAAAAAGTGGTTTGCCCGACCAAAATCATTACGTTTTACAAACTATGGTGAAGTACTCTTCCATGCGTTAGAACATTACTTTCCTAGCTGAATACGCTTTTGTCAGTTCTGAAACCATTACCAACACTTAGATCACTTCAAACACTATATTGCTATAAAATCCTCTTGCAGATGAAAAAATCTTACTTTTACAAGACTACGTAGTTAACAAACAAAATCCAAGAAAATTCTTGTCAGGGGAAAATACTCCGCAGTAACCACCGTAGCAGAGGTTGGTTGGTTGGTTAGTTCGGGTTTAACGTCCACAGCACCGAGGTGATCATGGACGGTTATGGGGGACAGGGTAATCTATTGCCTATGGACCTGAACACTGATCGACTCAGGCGCACTCCAACTGTGCCACTTTGATTTACCAGGACTTTTCAACGGATATGCTAATGAACAAATCCGTTTTTTCCCCCCTGGATTGTGAGTCCAGCTACCGGAGCCGGGACGGGATTCGAACCCACGACCCGACGATTCCCTTCGCTCTCCTGCTCCGACGTTTAACCGTCTTAGCTATTACGGACTCTTCCGTAGCAGAGGTCTGGGAAGATGGGAGAAAAAGACACCAGGCCAGGTGCGGTCACTGAGTACAACATCTGGCCTTTGTCTAAACATTCTGCTGTGCTACATAGCCTCGCCTCTTACTACTGGCGGTAAATGTACACACTAAATTCCAAGCTTGCAGGAGATACTTTTAAAAAATAACTGAACTAAGTGAGCCTCAGCCGTGAGCACACTGACTATACAACAAGATAAGAAAAATAATAAGATATAAAAAAAGTGTAAAAAGCATTTTTACCACACCTTTTGCTGAAACTGATTTCTACCTAAAAGAGGCTTGGCTTTCCCCGGTCCCGACCCGGCAGATGGACTCGCAATCCTGGGAAAATAGACTGACGGGCTTGTTCAATAGCATGTCAGTTGAAAGGTCCTGGTAAATCAGAGTGGCACAGCTGCAGTGCGCTTGAATTGATTTGTGTTCAGGTCGTACTCCATAGTTAATAGATTTCCCTGTGCCCATAACCCGCGCGTCATGGCCGTCTACTATCACGTTGGTGCCGTGGACGTTAAATCCCGAACTAACCAACGAATTTAACGAAAATTAGCCTGACCTGACGTCGGCACTCGCAACTTTTATGTTTAGGAGTATGGCCTCATTTTCTTCGACATGTTTGGCTCATTCATCTCCGAAACACCAGGGCACGGCATGGATCGAGTGTGATAGCCCAAAGGCGCCAAGCTATTCTGGCACACCCCTTGAACTATTACGTTCGATCTGTCGACGTGTAATACAGTCTTCAGAGGGCAACTTCATCATTTGGGGATTTCGGTACGGAAGCAGAATGTGTTAGGTTTCTAATCTTAGCAGTGGATGTATTTTGGGGACATGCGTCATGCTTTGTGGTCCGAGTGCATTGACTAGACATGCTCGAACTTCGTTGCTTTATGTCGTCTCCATGCAGTTATCTTACCTTCGGACCAAAGTGTGGCTGACAAGAGTGTACATGTGTGTTTGTGTGAGTGCTCGTGCGAGTGTGTGTGTGCGTGTGTGTGTGTGTGTTTGTGCGTGTGTGCGTGTGTGTGTGTGTGTGTGTGTGTGTGTGTGTGAGAGAGAGAGAGAGAGAGAGAGAGAGAGAGAGAGAGAGAGAGAGAGAGAGAGAGAGAGAGAGAGAGAGAGAGAGAGAGAGAGTATGCATACATTTGCGTGTTATCATTACATACCTTGGCTTCAGCAAAGTTTTTGATGTCGGCACTGATAGAATAACATGATGACCCTCGCTCCAATGGAAACTGATTCGGACACACTGACACACACACATACACACACACACACACACACACACACACACACACACACACACACACACACACACACACACGACATCAAACTAGTGACTGAGATTCCACTGTCTGTCCGTCAAACATAAAGCAACTAATTTGACAAGATATTAAATTCCTTTATAAAAATAGAGATTTTAATAGTGTTGCAGTGAAAATCTCGCTTTTCACAAAAATGTACTTAATATCTATTATCAAATTACTGCAAGTATTTAAAAAAAACACAAAAAAATACCTTATCGTGCACCCTCACGACGTCCCAACCCCTCCTACCCGCCCCCTTCAGATTCCCAAACTCAATCAATTGGTATGTAACGAATAAGTGTATACCTATTATATTTGTAGCATAGAAGTGGAGTGTTCGTATACTATCATTTCTAGACAGACCGAGCGACTCCCATTCTCAAACTATTTGAAGATCTCGATGACTATGAACATTAAATATTTCTAGTATTTCCACTGGTCACGTGATGAATTCAGGGCCGGAAGACCTTCTGTGTACGGGTTGGGGTGTGCCATAGCTTGGGGTGTTACAACTATAAGTAAGCAACACATCGGCCGCACATGTTGTAGGGTAATATTCGATGGTCCTATCTTGACGGTTCCGCAGTGACGTCAGAAACAGGTACGCAGACTTCAAAAACAAAAATCAGGCTGTCATCGTGGGAAGTTTAAGTAGATTTTCCCGAAACTACGCCAAAGCTGTAGGCAAGATGGTGTAATCAGTATGCAATATGGCGACAAATAGGGTCATCAAATATTGCTGGAATGTTTCTGAAACGATCGAAGAAGAAGGAAAACGACGTGTGTTACAATTGTGGTTGTGTTGTCCTGTGAGACCATGCATGTGTTAATCGTAGGAAACGATCCGATATTTATTTGAGCTATCATGGTTATGAATCACGTACCTTTTCAGTATAGTAAGATTTTCTTTCGTTCGCGCGTAGAGCGGATTTCGCTTTGTTATGATACGCTAAATTTAGTCCAGAATGTTCTAGAAAGGTCGCACTGTCTAGTGACCTCGTATGTGTGACGTTGGGTATTAGAGAACATTTCGCAACAAGTTGTTTATTGTGCGCGTGAAGTCAACAGACGTTTTCTTATGTTTTATGAAAGATCATTAAGCTTCCAGAAAGTATAGGCAAGGTTGTGAACGGTCGGCCATGCTATTGTGTGATGTCGTTATACAAGAGGATTAGGGGCTGAAATGAGCAGTCGATTTTTTGTAGCCTATTGTAGTTTTTTTTCCAGAAAATTCTTTCTTTATTAATATTTATGAGTTCCAGTTACGTGTTTCGTTTTGATTGGTTGCGTTGTATGATTTTCCTGTATTATTCTAGAAATTGGTGCACTATAAAAGATTGGTGCTGGGGAAGCACCTTCATACATTGTCTTGCATTGTCAGTTGTAGAGATACACAGTTTATCGTAGGTACGTGGCCCGTATAGGGTGTACATTGTGAGAGATGCAGCGTAACTGTGTGGTGTACGTTGTATGAGAAACTTTGTGTCTTTTGCAGAGGAGACTTTGTATCAGTGTTTGTGCATTTGGAAGTGCATTGTGTGGAGATCGCATCGCTGAATTAAAATATTGTTGGAACTGTTACTCCAGTATTGTCTACATCCTTAGGCCACGTGTGACGGGTTGCAGATGAATGAAGGTTATTTAAAAGAACCTTACGTGCGTGCGTCTGGTGTGTTTATCATACTACGACTACGACCCAACCACGTAACAACGTGGTAATTTTACCTGTACAGTAAAGATTCTTCTGTCTGATAATTTTCAGACATGCCTTCAGCAGGATTTTGTTTCCTCGTGCAGGTGCAAAAAAAAAAAAAAAAACACCGAGAAAATCCTACCATTTAGTTTAGTCATCTCGTGCCGCCATTTACCCCCAGTGTTCAATGTACGTGGACGGTAATTATATTCTTCTGTCTTATAATTTGAGATTGGCCTTGAGCATGAATTATGTTAGCCTTGCAGGTGCAGAAACAACAAAATGAGATGAACCATAACCCCAAAAGTCCCTTCTATATGAAAGCTGTCCTCTATGGCAATGGTCTCTACCTTTTGTCTTTGATCTGATTATGATGTTGAATTATCTCCTACTGAAAAAGTCTCGCAGATCTGCCAATGCGTCAGTTTGTTCTATTAGGGACGCAGGACATACGCGTCATTGATTTATCAAACGTCATTCGTTAGTTTACATTTTTACGTAATTTTATATTTTACGTAATATGTGTTTCACTTTCGCGTCATATGCTTGAGAAAATGGTGACAAAAATAGAACATCACAGAACAATTTCAGTCTTGCAATAATTTGTGTAAAAGCAGGATGACTTTACCTAGCTACATGGTATACTAAGTCAAATGCATGCTCTTCTGAAAGCGCGTCAATGTGTGTGGGAGTGTTAGTAAGTGCGCGCGCGCACTCCAAACATCTCCAGAAGGCATAGATTCTCATGCGCCTGTGTGTGTGTGTGTGTGTGTGTGTGTGTGTGTGTGTGTGTGTGTGTGTGTGTGTGTGAGCAGAGAGAGAGAGAGAGAGAGAGAGAGAGAGAGAGAGAGAGAGAGAGAGAGAGAGAGAGAGAGAGAGAGAATGACGTCATATTTAGAGTATTATGTTAGTGTCTGCGTGGTGACGGAGTTGCCTCTTTTACGTCACCGCCACTGTCTGACTTTCTCTAGAAGTAATGTGTTTTATAGTTTTTTTTAATCTTTTCTGAAAAGAATTAATTTTTATTAAATAAGATGAAAGCATACAAAGCTAGCTAACGAACTCATCCAATGTCTTACTCCAAACTAACTATATGCAAAAGTTCAAGTAAATATGACAAAAATTACGGACTCTAATCTGCGTGAACCGACTTCCTATAAACGGTTGTTTATGTCTTCAATGAGACATTCAATTACAATATGCTCGCAGGCTTTCTTAGCCACCCACTTAAGAAAGAATTTCGCCAAGTTTCAAGCTTTTGTGTACACAAATATCGGAGATTCTCTTTTTACATCCATACATACGCACATACAAACATACATACATACGCACATAAGGTGCTTCGCGCCAAAAATGTACTTTCAGCAGCGAGGTAACTAGACATTACGCAATGTTTATCCTGTTACTTCAATTGTCAGAGGTTTAGCCTGCCCAAATGTTGACATCATGGACATGCTATTAATTTCGCCCCACCGCGACCCGTCCTAGTAAGTCCCTTCTATAAATATAAGAGAATTAAAAAACCGAGAAAAAAAACACGCTTTACTTTTTGTCATCACATGCAGCCATTTGGTTAAAAGAAATATACTTACACACTTTTGAAAATGGCTGGCAGAGTTGTGCGATTACATCTGTGAGCCGCTCAATGCGCTGCGCGTCGGACTGAGCAGAAACGGTCTCTATGGTTGCCGCCATCAGCAGCAACGACATCCACAGTTTGGAGTGCATGGTAGCTGTTGACATCATACGCAAAGAAATGATGCCGACGGTTCTATCTGAAGTTCTACCTGCAGTTATACCGGAAGTTGTACCTGAAGAAGTCTATGCATTAAGAAATGATGCCGACAGTTCTACATGAAGAAGTCTGTGCATCAAGAAACGATGCCGACTGTTCTACTTAAAAAAGTCAATGCATCAATAAATGACGCCAACAGTTCTACCTTAAGAAGTCCATGCATTAAGAAATGATGCCGACAGTTCTACCTGCAGAAATCAATGCTTTAGGAAATGATACTGACAGTTCTAACTGAAGTTCTACCTGTAGTTCTACCTGAAGTTCCACCTGAAGAGGTCAGTGCATAAAGAAATGATGCCGACAGTTCTACCTAAAGAAGTCAATGCACTACGATATGATGACGACAGCTCTACCTGAAGTTGTCAATGCATCAAGAAATGATGCCGACAGTTACGCCTTAAGAAGTCAATGCATTAAGAAAATGGATATGAACAGTACGAATTCATTGCATTTCACAACAAGATGGGATGCACCATAACCATGAAGTCCCTTCTATATTAGAGCTGTCTCCGCTGTCACGGGTCTCTACTTTCTGTCTTTAGCTTGATTCTGATGTAGAAATATCTCCTTTTGAAAAAGCCTTGCATATGTGCCAATGCGTCATAGTGAACTTTATAGGGGGCGCGCAGTGCATACGCGTCATTGGTTTGTCAAACGTCATTTGTCATGAAGTAATTTTTGGTTTTTACGTAGTTTTATATTTAACGTGATATGACTTTGGCTTTCGCTTCAAGACTTGGGAAAATAGTGATAAAACTAGAATTTCAAGGTACAATTTCAGTCTTGCTATAAAAGTATAATTTGCCTGAAATCAGGTTGACTTTACCTAGCTACATGCTATATTAAGTAGATTTCTGACTTACTCCATCTGTATATTACATCTCGCACCCTCTGCTCTTCCTCTTACACACGTAATTTTTTTTTCCTCCCCAATTTCAAATGTAAAACACGTGGCGGTCGTTTCTTCTCCCATCTTGGCCCCACCACATGGCACCGCCCAGGTCCGTAACTGTCAAACTCTCTCATTTAAATCTTTCTCAAACCCCACCTCTACAACGCTGCCTTTCACTAGTTCCACAGCCATGCACAGTTCATCAACACGGTCACATATGTGTGTGTGTGCATGTGTGTGTGCGTGTGTGTGTGTTTGCGTGCGTTCGTATGTTGTGTGTGTGTGTGTGTGTGTGTGTGTGTGTGTGTGTGTGTGTGTGTGTGTGTGTGTGTGTGTGTGTTTGTGTGTGTGTGCGTTTTAGTTGTTAGCCTTTTCATTGTATCAGCGCTTAGAGCTACTTTTAAAATAAACCCTTAACAAATCTCATTCTTTATTATTATGATTATTATGATTATTATTATGATTATTATTATTATTAAATATCTCCTTATGAAAAAAGCCTCGCAGATGTGACAATGCGTCATAGTGAACTCTAGAAGGGGGCGCGCAGTGCATACGCGTCATTGGTTTGTCAAACGTCATTTGTCATGACGTATTTTTTCGTTTTTACGTTATTTTATATTTAACGTGATATGAGATTCGCTTTCGCTTCAAGACTTCGGAAAATGGTGACAAAACTAGAATTTCACGGTACAATTTCATCTTGCTATAATTTGTGTAAAATCAGGTTGACTTTACCTAGCTACATGCTATACTAAATAACGTCTGCATACTCTTCTAAAAGCGCATCGATGTGTGTGCATGCGCTGCAAACATCCTCAAGAGGCATACATGTTCATGCGCCCTCCGAGCACTTGAGGATCTATACTTCTTGGAGATGCACGCATATGTGTCATTGCTTTGTCAAACGTCATTTGTCACTACGTATTTCTTATTTTTTGGTAATTTTATACTTAACGTGATATGAGTTTCGCTTTCGCTTTAAGACTTGCGAAACTGGTGACTAAACTAGAATTTCACGGTACAATTTCAATCTTGCTATAATTTGTGTGAAATCAGGCTAAATTTACCTAGCTACATACTATACTAACTCTACTTTTAAACAGAGAGAGGGACGTGGTCTTTGAATAGTGGGAGGAAGAGAGTTCCATAAAAGAGCACCTGAATAAGACAGGCTAGTTTTGAACAGATCTATACGGGACCTTTTTATAGAGAGACTGTTCCTGGAGGTGCTGTATTTCTTTTCAGTTGGCGAAAAAAGCCTAGATAAGTAAGGTGGAGCTTTCTCGTTAAGAAATTTGTGCATCAGTACACATTTGTTTAGTGCGAGGTGCTTAACCAGAGGAAAGGTTTGATAGTCTGCAGCTTAACATCAGTGGATAACGACGGATCAGGGAGGATAATCTTGGCAGCGCGCTTGTATAGTGAGTTGATCTTCTTGAAGTAATTTTCACTGCAGCCATCCCATATTGTTGAGGCATAATCAATGTATAGTTTAATGTAGGTATTAAAAAGTAGTTTGCGCTTCTTAAGGTCAATGATCGTTTTAAGTTTGGAAAGTAGAAGCAACTTTTTGGACAAATGTTTTCTCATATAGAATCTGTGGTTTTGCCAGCTTAGATTATCATCTATTATTACTCCAAGCAGGCGATGTTGACTGACATGCTCAACTGTGATGTTGAGAAAGGTTGAGTGATGGAGGTTGGAGCTGATGTTTCTGGCGGGTTGTGATAGGCATGCCTTTTGTTTTTGTGGGATTTACAAGCATGCGATTTTCACTACACTACCGAGAGACTTCATGTGAAGACTCTCTTAAAGATTTTTTTGGCAATTTCAGGCACAGTTTTACCAACGGAATGTAAAGTTGAGTCGTCGGCAAACATGCACACTCAGCCTCAGTACACGATACACATAACGGTAAATCGTTAATGAAGATAGGGAACAGTAGTGGGCCTAAAAAAGACCCCTGGGGCACTCCGAACTCGACAAATTGTTCAGAAGAACATTTTCCATTGACGTAGACTGTTTGTGTTCTTTTTGTAAGATAGGAGTTCAGAAACGAAAGAGCTGACGGGCTCTTATTGTTGAAGTAGGTACTTCTTTTTCAATTAGATGGTATTATTGATAAGATCGAACGCTTTTCTTAGATCCAAGAAGACAGCATCAACCATTTTATTATCATTTATGCTGTTGAACCACGAATTCAATATTCGTGCGAGTGCAGTGTGGCATGAATGCTTGCGACGAAAACCTGACTGTTACTGACATAATAGAGACCATTCTTCAAGAAATTCTAGAAGATGTTTGTGAACATACTTTTTCTAGCAGCTTCGAGAGAACTGACAGAAGGGAAATGGGGTGAAAGTTATTAATTTCAGAAGAACCTTTTGCTTTAGAAACAGGCACTATTTATTATTTTTCTGAAAGCTAAGGGAAAGACTTTTTTTGTATACACATGTTATAAATGTATGTAAGAGGTTCCTCTATTCGTGATTGCGACAGGTCAAGGATATATCTATTGATATGATCAGTGCCCGAAGACTTTTTATTTTTTAGGTTGGAAGTGTATTTGCCTACAATATCAGGGATGACGAAAATATCATCTGAGGACCATCTTTGCTCACAGAACTTTGTTAGCTTCTCTGGTATAGAATATAATCGACTGATCGCGATTGTGAGAACTGAGTAAGTCTTTGGGAGCTGATAGAAAGTGGTTATTAAACTCCTCAGCGGAGAGGTTTTCTATAATGGTATTGCATTGTTTTCGCTTGTTGTTGGTAAGCGTATTAAGTGCTGTCCAGATAGAGGAAGGATTTCTGTATTCTTCGACTGTTTTGGTTACAAACGATCTCTGCGCCTCTCTAACTAAGTACTTAACTTTATTTCGCAATCTTTAAAATTCTTGAAATTTCTTTTCTTTCTTAGCGTTATTTCTGTCCTCCATTGCTTTGTTTGATTTCGACGGCTATTCATGAGGGAGGCTGGCGGGATCGGATTCTCTTTCTTCGTATTGGCGCATGTTTGTTTAGCACCCCTAGGAATATATCAAGTAAGACAGAAACAGCCTTATCTGGGTCGGTACAATTGTACACATCATGAAAGAATGAAAGGCTACAAGCGTGTAGAAAAACATCTTTGTTTAGTTTTTTAAAAGTCCTATATGTAATGTACACATGCTGATCCCTCTTTTGTTTGAACATCTTGCACGACCATGTACAGGTGATGATCACTGACACCTAGTGGGGGGACGCTGGTCTCTAACACTGGCTTACAATTGTTGGTATAGATGTGATCAATGAGTGTTGCGAACGATTGGGTTATTCTAGTTCTGTTAAAAAGAACAAGCGAGAGAGAGAGAGAGAGAGAGAGAGAGAGAGAGAGAGAGAGAGAGAGAGAGAGAGAGAGAGAGAGAGAGAGAGAGAGAGAGAGAGAGAGAGAGAGAGAGAGAGAGAGAGAGAGAGAAATGTTTTATTTTTTAAAAAGTCATATTTAGAGTATCAGTGTCCGCATGGTGACTGAGTTGCTTCTTTTACGTCACCGGCACTGTCTGACTTTCTCTAGAAGTGAAGCTTTTTAAACTGTTTTAATTATTTTTTGAAAAGAATTAATTTTTACTAAAGAAGTTGAAAGGATACAAAGCTGGCTAACGAACTCTTCCAATTTCTTTCTCCACACTAGCTATATGTAAAAGTTCAAGTAAATACGACACAAATTACGGACTCTAATCTGCGTCAACCGACTTCCTATAAACGGTTGTTTGTGTCTTCAATGAGACATTCAATTACAATATGCTCGGAGGCTCTCTTAGCCACACACTTAATAAGTAAGAAGGTATTTCACTAAGTTTCAAGCTTGTGTGTACAGAAATATCGGAGATTCTTTTGTTTACATACATGCGCACACACATACATATATACATACATACGCAAATACGGCGCTTAAGGCCAATTGTTCGTTCAGCAGCGAGGTTAGCGTAACTAAACATGACGTAATTTTTATCTTGTTACTTCAATTGTTAGGGGTTTAGCCTGCCCGCCTTTGACATCATGGACATACTATCGCCCCACCGCCACCGTTTCTAAAAAGTTCCTTCTATAAATTGAATGGACTTAAAAATGTACGTACAGTGGCAGGGTTAGATGAAGATGCCGATGATGCTGAAGTTGATTAAAAAAAAGTAATCATCATCATCATCATCATCATTATCATCATCATCACCATCATTATCATCATCATCATCATCATCATCACGTATATTGAAACGTTTGATTAAAACGTTTTGTACTATTAAAGAGCCAGAAATTTTTATCGGGTAACAATCTCTTTCTTTCGAGTTTTGTTGTTGTTGTTTGGTGGATTCGCGTTCACTCTCGAGCCAACCTGAGACTTTTTGGGGGCGATGTTGATGCAAAGCCTCCTTAATATGAATGCTGATTTTATGTGTGTTTGACAATTATTATTGTTACGAATCCCTCTAGTAACAATCACGCTTCTCTAGGTATTGCTAAAATTCCTCGATATAGCGGACCAGGTTCTGAGGTTCTTTCAGCCTCCTATTAACCCTTTTGATCCTGGTAGGCAAGCCCCGTACCACGCCCCTTCCGACGGATGTGTCAAGCATTGTCCTTCCTCAACGTTTCTGTGACTTTTTCTCAGATAAGATTAAGCACATCCGCTCTGAACTAGACTCGTGTTCGTGTGATCACCCTACTTTTGGTGTGTATAATGGCCCTTAACTGTCTCGTTTCGAGCCAGTGACTGAGCAGGAGATCCACGAACTTATTATGAAGTCACCAACAAAGAGCTGTGTGCTTGATCCCTTGCCCACGTCCCTCATAAAACAGTGCATTGATGATCTCTTCCCACTGATTACCACCATAGTTAATGCCTCTCTCTCTCTGCAGGTGCAGTGCCTACTCAGTTTAAACATGCTGTTGTGACACCACTCTTGAAAAAGCCTGGACTGGACACAAACGATTTGAAGAATTTTAGACCTGTTTCTAACCTTCCATTTATTTCAAAGATTTTGGAGAAGGTTGTTTTGAAACAGCTACAAAGCCATTTGTCTGGAAACGGTCTGTTAGAAATGCATCATTCGGAATACAGAAAGGATCACAGCACGGAGACTGCTGTGCTGAGCGTCCTGGATGGTCTGCTAGTGAAGGCAGACAAGAGACTTGTCTCTCTCATTGCTCTGCTGGACCTCAGTGCAGCATTCGACACGCTCGATCATTCTGTTTTGCTGAAGAGGTTAAAGGTGACCTTTGGCATCCGTGGTACTGCCCTGGCCTGGTTCACTTCATACGTTAAGGATCGTTCTCAGGCTGTTATTGTTAATGGCCAGCTATCTGCTTCTAGTCTTTTGTTGTGTGGAGTCCCTCAGGGCTCCGTATTAGGGCCTGTTTTGTTCACTCTATATTCACAACCTATGTCTGATGTAATTGCCGCCCATGAGTGTGATTTTCACAAGTATGCTGACGATACTGAATTGTCAAGAAGAAGCGCGCCTAGCCGTTTCAGCTCTGCTAAGATAAGCGTACATTGTTGTATAGATGAAGTCCTGTCCTGGATGACAAGCAACAAACCTAAGCTTAACACCGACAAACTGTTGGCTCTCAGTCTCGCCTTAGTCTGATTAACGGCGAGTTCGCAGTGTTCTCTTCCAGAACTGTGTCAAATATCTGGGTGTGAAGATTGATTCGACGCTCTCCATGCATGATCATATCAGTAGCGTCTGCCGAGCTGGTTTCCTTGAGCTGCGCAGAATTTCTTCCCTCAGACCGTATCTTACAGAAAGTGCGGCGTCAAGACTTGTAAATGCATTCATTACGTCCAGGCTCGATTATTGCAATTCTGTACTGGCAGGTTTACCGGCAGATCAGATTTCACGCTTGCAGATGATTCAAAACAATGCGGCGCGTCTCATCTTGAAGAAACGAAAGAGAGACCACGTTACGCCTCTACTGAAGCAGCTGCACTGGTTGCCGGTAAAATTCCGCTGCCAGTACAAAATTGCAATTTTCGCCTATCCGGCATTTTGACGGATCTCGCCCGCCGTACCTTTCTGCCAAGCTGTCTGTTTATCAGCCATCACGCACCCTCCGTTCCTCTAGTGTAAAACTTTAAAAAATCCCAAAGCTTAACATGAAAACTGTCGGGGAGCGTTCTTTCACTTTTTTTAGCCCCAGTTGTGAGGAACTCCCTGCCAACTGAAATGCGGAATCTGCCCACATTGTCACAGTTCAAAGCTCACTTAAAGACTTTTCTTTTCTGTCGGGCATTTATCACTTAGCTCGTCTTTAGCTAACTGTTGACTGCGTTTTATTCTGATCCTAGAGAAAGTGAATGTATAGTGTTGGGAAGAGATGGGGTGGTTTAAAGTAGTGTATAATCGTGCGTGTGTCTGAAAGAGAGGGTGTGCTGTTGTGCATGCGCAGTGAGTCCAGTGTTTACCTGGAGAACAGCGCTATACAAGAAATATGTATTATTATTATTATTATTATTTATTGGTACGCCGGCCCTTTGCTTGATATACATTTTGACTGATAGTTCAAGGGTGGTGTCAGAATAGCTTGGCGCCTCAGGCGCCAAGCTATTCTGGCACAACCCTTGAACTAAAATGGTTGATTTGGCTCCTAATCTGCAATAACGCCTTCACATGACAACAAGCAACTTTTAATAATATCAGCCTCAGGATGTAATGGGTTAACGGTCCATGAGTGGTCACACGTAACAGTAGTTTTATACTGCTTCTCAGTGATACTCGTCGGGGGAAGTCGCCTGTGTAGCAAAGGAAAAATAAACAGCAGACATGTACCAATCTTCCCGCATGTGTTAGGTTCGTTCTGTTGTGCAGCATTGTTGTAAGACATATTATTAAGAACGCGTATAAAGGCTGGTGACAATATAACACTGAACACTGTACTTACACCGACTTCCTGGCGAAGCAGCAGCAGAGATTTGTGTATTCAGTCTGTGGCTCAGCGATGTGTTGTCAGCTAGAGATGATTGCCCAGTGAGTGTCCCTGGTGACTTGCACCAAGAGTCACGTTATTTATACACATGCCCAGGGAGGACAAAACATCCGGGATAAAAATAAAAAATGGTATTTGTGGGGGTGGGGAGGGTGTCGGTGGGGTTTGCGGGGTGGGGGTGGGAGAGGGCGAGATCAAGCGGGAGAGTGTGTGTGTGTGTGTGTCGGGGGGGTGGGGGGTGGGGGGTGTCGGGGGGGGGGGGTGGGGGTGTGGGAGGGGAAAGTGCGAGAGCAAGCAGAGGAATTTGGGGGGAGGGGGGAAGGGAGGTGGGGGGGGGGGGAGCGAGGTGTGTTTATGTCCTGACGTAATGCTTTTTTCGCAAGCACACACTGTAGATTTTTGCTTATGCAGCTATCTACAATGTGTGCTTGCGAAAAATGCCTGCCGTCAAGAAAATTTGCAACTTTGATATACAAACTTCTATTAATAAAACTCATCGAAACCACCTTTTCCTAAAGACATCTCTTGTGAAAGTTCCAAACCCCTCTCTCTATTCATCATATAATACTCGAATGGCCTTTTACACACAAAAAAATAATATATAACTCGCATAGACATAGCGCAATATCCCAACCAGAAAGGCTCGGAGCGCTTTACATCTAGATAATTTAACAAAGTGAATACAAAAAAGTACAGGCGGCACACAAATACACTCATACATTAGTACAAATGCAAATTCACACATTGCTGAAATAAAACACATTTGCTCCGAGCATGTGTTGTTGGAATTATTCAGTTTTAATTTAAACGTATATTTCTATGTTTTTCACTCAGATGTAAAGGGACATAATATTTATTCATTCCTGCTGTCTGGACCAATTAGATCGGCGCACGTTTAGGTTTTGTCGTTTGAAAAATGCCTGCTGTTCGGTGATTCTGGGTGGGCATTTCCAGTAGATCCACGGGCACACCGCATTTTATCATTATCGGAGCAAAGGTGTGCAGAGGAGGCAGCAGGCTTTGAACAGACTTAACTCATTCGAGACGTACTGCCTCCGGATACGCGGGTTATGCCGCGTATTCGGAGGCGGCACGTCTTGAATGAGTAAAAAGGAAGAGAGCGATTCTTAGGAAACGGCACCACTTCGCAAGAAACTCTGGTAATGTCTGAGGGGTGGGGTGTGGTGGAACGCGTATGGTCATTTT
>BTPG01000002.1:20058336-20085836 GCA_036245525.1 Semisulcospira habei | reverse complement strand
GCACTGAACGGGTTAATCACGTTGGCTCGCTAACAGATTAAAACATAGTGACACAGAAACGAGACACCAAAACACGAATCAAAGGTTTAAAGTGTGACTAACGTCAAATTTTTTTGCCCAAAGTTATTAAAATTTTGTTTCCGTTATGTCTTGAAAAGTCTTTTTGGTGAAGCCGAAATTACGATGCGGGGTCTGTACGCGGAGAAATCGCCGTTGATGTGCATGAAAAGCTGCAAAGGGAAGTAACTTTCTTGCACATCCTGCAAAACGGTACATCGCTTGATGCCCCTGCCATGGGCGCAACCATCTTAGGAAAAGGAAGCCCCGATGCTTCAGCGGGTAGATTTAAAGTGATTGTCCTCAAAGATGGCTGACCGATGTTTGCCTGTTCGTGCTTTTATTCACGAGACCATCCAGTGCAGTCAGCCGCCACTATCTCAGTCCTCAAGGTGCTTGCTAACGATGTAAATATTTCTAATGACATTTTTTCCCTTTTACTCAGATGCGGCACATCACCGATACGCCGGCCATTGCGGTTATAGTGTTTAGTTGGACATGAACCGGACTCCGTCCTAGTCTACACTGACAAGAGAAGTTGCAAAGTGCATAGAACTTGTTTGCTTGTCTGCTTTAGGGGGAAAAAAACCTAATGATTTGTGTTGTACACGTGCCTCTCAGCCGGTTGTCCGTTATGGTGTTCTACTTGACGGGAAGAACAAGAAGTATTCGACTGAAAAATGAAGCGCCGCACGGACAGACGAGATCGAGTCGGTGAAGGTATGTGATACTGATTGTTTAAAATTTCGCTAAACAGTTGAAAGTAACTGAGTAAAAGTGAATGTTTACATTGGGAACAGTAGCAGACGATATTGACGGTTAGAGATGGGTCCCGTTAGAGATCTCTGCGCATGACTAGAAAAGTGCTCAGTTCCGTACGTAAACATCCGGAACATGTCAGGCGCACGGTGGAATCGCTTAGTTCGTTTGATACTTCAAATCAGAGGACGATAGACATAACGATATCGAAGAATGTGTTCAGTATGTACTCCGTTGATGTGTATTACTCACGATAAGCACGCTGCAGAAAGATGTAGTACATTCACCACAGCAACTGTGTTTGCCTAGTATCTGAAATGTATCCCCTGTCCGTATGATAATTTCAGCACATATAACGACTGCATAACAAATCATGTCAAGTATCAAAACACGCCTATCTTACCTGCTTTTAACGACCACCCCCACCCCCCTTTTGGGTAGTTGTTGTTTTTTAATACTCGCTTATTGCAATTAAAAATGCATGGTCATTTAGATAAAATCTAAAATGTAATTTTCAATGTACTTTAAGTGTTAAAGCATGCATAGAGGGCATGCCTGTGGTTATAAAAAAATAATGCAGGAGCACTACAGTATGTTTTTGTGACAATGCTGGTGATAATGCAGAGGTCACATACTGCATTACATGTGGTAACTGGATGGCTGGAGCTTCATTTACTGATGTCATCATCATCATCATCAGTCCCTTGCCCGAACTGGGCGTTGGGGGGACTGAAAGGCAGCAGCAACAGACAGTGCTCTCCACTGAGTTCTATTTTGGGCGGTTGCAAGCAAGTCTGGCATCTTGAGTTCGGTCCATTCTTTTATGTTTGCGACCCAACTCTTTCTCTGACGACCTCGCCGACGACTTCCTTCGAGAGTGCCTTGGAGGATAGTCTTGGACAAGGTGTTGTGTCGGGTCACGTGGCCAAACCAAGCAAGCTTGCGCCGTTTCACGGTTGCCAGAAGGGGTTCATGTGGGCCCACCAGGGAAGTGACGATGCTCCGTACATATTCGTTGGTCTTGTGCTCGCGGTACGAGATGCGGAGCAACTTCCTCAGGCACTTGTTCTCAAAGGCCTGGATTTTCTTTTCTGAGTCTGCAAGCAGTGTCCAAGTCTCACAGCCGTAGAGTAGAATAGACACTACGAGGGACTTGTAAAGCCTGTACTTGATGGTGAAGCTGATGGAGTTACTTCGCCATATCCTGTCCAGCCTGGCCATTGCGGATGTTGCTGTACCTATCCTGATACGGATTTCTGCTATGCAACTACCGTCTTTGGACAGGGTGGCTCCCAAGTACTTGAAGCTATTGACCTCTTCTAGCTTCTGGCCATTCATGTGAATGTTGCTGCTGCTGTCGCTTGTGGTGTTGATCATCACTTTGCTTTTATCCGTACTGATCTCCATGCCATAAGACCCTGCGCTACTTGAAAGTTTGTCTGTCAGGTTTTGGAGCTCACTATTGCTGCCTGCCATGAGGTCAATGTCGTCTGCGAATCGAAGATTGCACAGGGATCTGCCACCAATAGAGATTGAAGTATGGTGGTCGTGGAGGGTTTCCTGCATGATCTTCTCCAGGAATATGTTGAAAAGGACAGGAGAGAGCAGGCATCCTTGACGGACACCGATCGTCGTCCTGAAGAACTCGCCTGACTGATTGTTAAGTAGAACCGCGCTGCAGGCGTTCTTGTAAAGCGCTTCTATCATTTGGATCAGTCCCTCCTCTATGTTGAACGATCTCATGACTTGCCAGAGTCCGTCGTGCCAGACGCGATCAAATGCTTTCCTGAAATCAATGAAGTTGTGGTAGAGTTCGCGCTGATGCTGCAGATGTTTCTCGATCAGGACGCGGCAGTTGAAAATCTGCTCTACAGTGCTTCTTCCAACTCTGAAGCCAGCCTGTTCTTCTGCCAGCAGTTCCTCGGCGAAAGTTTTGAGGCGGTTGAGAATGATTCTAAGCATTACTTTGCTAGGGTGACTTATCAGACTGATAGTTCTGTAGTTCTGGCACTGTTTCAGGTTTCCTTTCTTGGGGAGCGGGATCACTAGAGACTGTGTCCATTCTACTGGCCATTTCTTTTGCTCCCAGATCTTTTGACAGAGTGTAGTGAGGACCTTCGTTGTTACTTCTCCTCCATGTTTCAACAGTTCAGCAGGTACGTTGTCTACACCTGGAGACTTTCCTCCCTTCAGGCCGCGTACGGCTGCTTCCACCTCTTCAGCTAACACTGGCAGGTCTTCAGACTTCCTGGCCCCAGCCTGGTTGTTTTGGAGGATGCTGGTGTCTGGCTCAGCCTTGTAGTTATACAAGTCTCGGCAGTACTCAGTCCATCTGTTTAGTACAGCAGTGTTTTCCGTAAGGAGTTGGCCGCTGCTGTCTTCGATGACTGTGGCTGTTTGCTGTTGAGTCTTGGTGAGGGTCCTTAGCGTTTCATAAGCCTTCTTGCTGTTGCCGTTTGCCATGCCCTCTTCCACGCTACAACACTGGTCTTCAATCCAATCTTCTTTGGCTTCTTTCATCCTCTTCCTGATCTTCTTGTTGACAAGTCTGTACTTGTTTGCTGATGTGAGGTCTTGGCCTCTCTTTTTCTTCCAGGCTCTCCTCTCATCACAGAGATCGAGGATGTCATCGGTGACCCAGGGCTGTTTGCGCTTCCTCTGCTTCCCCAGCACTTCTTCTGCTGTAGAAAGTAACACCTCTTTTATATTTCCAGCAAGGGTGTCTACGTCACAGTCCAAAGTAGCCAAGGCTGCAAATCTGCCTCCCACCTGGGCTTGGAAGAGCTCTTCTACTTCCGGGTCTTTTAGCTTCTGGAGGTCGAATCTGATGCGAGGGCTCTTGCTATCTCGTTTCAATGCCAGCTTCAACTTGAGGCTAGTAAGGACGAGGTTGTGGTCGCTGCCAATATCAGCGCCAGGAAAGGACCTCGTTTGTGCTTTGTTAACGCTGGATTTGAATCGTCGAGGCAGCAAGATGAAGTCAATCTGGTTATGGACCAGGCCTCCTGGCGATTGCCATGTCACTGTTCTTGACTTCTTGTGTGGATGGAGGGTATTAGCAACGGTGAGACGGTGACTCTGTGCGAACTCTAAAAGTCGCAGGCCTCTGTCGTTTGTTTCTCCAAGGCCAAACTTGCCAGCTGTTCCTGCCCATTGTTGGTAGGCGTCAGGGCCGATCTTTGCATTCCAGTCACCGAGGACAGTCAGAATGTCTTTCTTAGGTGTTTTCCTGATGATGTTGTCCAGTTGTTCGTAAAATTCTTCTAATTCTTCATCATCATGATCTGCTGTTGGAGCGTATACTTGAATGATAGTGATGTTGTGCGGTCGGGCGGAGATGCGGATGGAGATTAGTCTGCTTGACACGGGGGTGCAGCTGATGACAGTTCCAGCCACCTCTTTCCTTACGATAAAAGCTACGCCATGTTCGTGCATGGTTTCTTTTCCGCTGAACCAGATTTTATGGCCTTCATCTGTTGTTGTTTCTCCGAAGCCTGTCCATCGAACTTCTGCAAGTCCTACAATGTCCCAACGATAGCGCTTCAACTCGTGGGTGAGTTCCTTCACTTTGCCGCACTGGTAGAGTGTGCGAACGTTCCAAGTTCCGATAGTTATTCCTTGCGTGGGCAGCTTGATGGTGGGTTTGGTTCCAGTAACACACTTGTCGCCCCCACCCTGGAGACCTCCAATGGGGTGCGCGGTCGTTGGTGATCCGGGCCCCGACCGATCCGGCATGTTATTCTTATTCTGTTGCTTGTCCATCAGTCCTTTCAATGGGCTTAGGCGAACTTGGCGGCGCCCGTCTCCTCTCCAAGTATTTCAACTGACTGAGAGACACGTCAGCCCCTCACAACGTTTCGCCCGCCAGCAGAAGCGGTTACCGGGGTGTGGCTACTGATGATTGGTTACTGATGTAGCCAATAGTTAATCATCCAAAGGCCAGCAACACAGTGCCTTTTAAATCATCAATGCAGGTGTGCATCCAGGGTGGGGTTGGTCCTAGGGGTTCAGGCTCCCCCCCCCCCTCCCCCCCAGCCCACCCGTTTGAAAAACAGCCGTGAGATGGCCTTAGGTGCCTGCTTGGCGTTAAACCCCAATAACTAACCTTTTTAAAAAGAACATTTCTGCCAGGGTCGGAATTTTCATGTCAGGCATAAAAGTATCAGCAATACAGCATCTGACATTATACCACTACCAGTGAAGCTGTCTCAGATTTATACTCCTATTCTTTTCATTTCAGAACCTTGCTCACTTTCATGCAGCACTGCAGTGGGTTGAGATCACAGATGCAGCAAATTGGTGAAACAGATCCATTGAAAGATGTGCAGTCACAAGTACACAAACCAGAGTTGGTGGATGCCCCTCACACCACAATGCAGTCGGTTAGTTTGTTCGTTGCACAATTGCTAACTTTGGTATATTTAATGCAGTGATTGTACATGATACATGTTGGTGTATTTGTATGCAGCTAGTGTCTGTGGGTTTGCTAAAATAGTAACACTAAAGTGATAAAAATGGTGAGGCTGTAATTAGTGTAATTTATAGTCTCCCATCAGTATTGATGTGCACTGCTGTTGGACATTGCTCATGGGGGGGGGGGGGGGGGGGGGGCGTCAACGTTTTGTTTGGGACCTTCAACCTGACCTTGCTTCCAGTGACCAAAAAATAAAACAACTTGGAGTGGGGGGGGGGGGGATGTAGGCGTGTGTGTGTCAAGACTCCCACCACTCACCAAATTATCACAGACATGGAGAGAGGGGGGGGGGGGAAATTTATTATAGCATTGCAAATATTTTTAGTCTAGATTGTGGGCGCGGGGAGGGGGGGGGGGGTGTCCAAAACTCCCCCAAAAGGGATTTTGTTATGGCGTGCAAAATATTTTTTTTTTATCACAGATCCACCCCTGCTTACACACAGTGGCAAGAGGGAGGAGGGTGGTGATGGTGGGTGATGAATGGAGGAGAGAGGGTAGATCTGTCAATATTGTTTTTACAGAGCCCTGTAAACAATAGATGCAAAGTGCAATAGATCGCGTGATCCACTGTTTAAACCAAATATTAGAGGGCTGTGTCACTTTTTATTGTGCTAATGCTTCATTATAGGATTATTATTATCAGTTATAAAACAATACATAGCAGCGTATGTTTGCTTTCAGAGCTTTGGTGATGTCGATGATTATATAGCCAGGTCCCTGGAGCTGCTGTCACCTGTGACTAGGGGGCGTCATGCTCAGCCTAAAATCAGTGTGGAGTCACGGTATGTTACTACTATTTGAAACTGTGTTTATATTAGTTAACTGTGTCAGTTATATATAAACATGCAGATGGCCAATGTTGTTGACTCATGTGATAGCAAAAGGAAGTCTATTTGCTGGGCCAGCACTTAGCAGCTGTCGTCTATTGTAAACTGTAACGTTGACATTTTTTCTGAGAATACTATTAAAGCCACAAGCTTTATAATTGACCCAACAATACTTTGTGGTAGGACCTGTGTAGAGAAACATGTACCAGTTTCAGCGAATTTCTCAAAAGGCTCTATTTTGATACATTGTGAAAAACCTCACATCAAAAATACCTCATGGTTACACCTTCCTATGAGGGGCAAATGGGGGTGGGGTGGGGCCTCATTTTGGGGTGTTAAACGCCCCTCCCCCTCCCGTTAGATTTTACAGACACTGGAAGGTCTTTTGTGGGGTGAGTGAATTTTTACACTCCCACCCCACCCCCCCACACACACACTTTCTGTATGGTAAACTGTAATGTTGACATTTATTCCAAGACTACTGAAACCACAATCATCATAATTGTCCCAACACAGGCATGGGGATTGTCCTCAAAATCTGCGAAATTCCACGAGAAAAATAAATCGTCCATGAAAAAAAAAAAAGGCGTTTCCGCGAAAAACCATTGTGGGTAGCAAAACAAGCAAAGCACTGGTTGTAGTCCGCGGCAGGTCACGGACGCGGCAGGCTGTGTGGCCTGCCTGACCCGAGTGTGCGCTGCGCAGTAAACTCAGAACTTAGGCAGGCAGACCCAAGGTTGGCGCCAAGAAGTAATGAAACAAGGTCCGTCGCTGCCCTCCCCCCCCCCCCCCCCCCCCCCCCCCGCACTGCTTGATTTTCCGGCGCTCAGAAGTAAGCAATGTCCGCTGTCGCCTACCCCCACCCCTACTGTTTGATGATTTTCCGGTGCCCAGAAGTAAGGAAGGTCCGCCATCTACCCACCCCCCCCCCCCCCCCTTTCCCGTTTGATTTTTCGGCCCTCGCGGAAACAAGATCTAGCGTGAAACGCCGCCTTTTGTATCAGGTTCAAGGTCCCCTTTCAGATGTTTTTTGCTTGGGCAATTCCCATGCCTGCAACAATACTTTGTGGCATAATTCACCCAACGATACTTTGTGGCAGGACCTGTGTAAACAAAAATGTACCAGTTTCAGCGAATTTGTCAAAAGGCGGTATGTAGATATATTCCGAAAAACTATTGTCAACCTCACACTCAAAATACATGATGGTTAGATCTGTCGTTGTTCTTTTCGTGGTGTTATTCCCCCCCCCCCCCCCCCCCACGCCATTTTTCGGCTACTGGAAGACTGTCACGTGGTGCGGAGGACTCTTGTCTTGTAATGATGAAAGTCCCGTCCCCCCCCCCCCCCCCCCCCGAGGTAAGTGACTAGCACCTACTATTCCTATTAATTTGATGACTGCTTGGAAAGGTTAAAAGCCGCAAGAGGTCGGCGTTTATGTAAAAGAGAAGCCTAACTGGGTACAAAATAACTATTTCTGGAAACTAAGTTGTACAATTTTGCACAAAAGTTGCTGATGACAAGACCTATTGGGAGAGGGGGGGGGGGGGGGGGGGGCTCAGATGCGATTGCACAAGTGTCTATGTTTTTGGCCAGTGGTTGTCTGTCCGTCTTCTTAAACTAACATTTTCTCAGAGACTGTTCAAGCAAGTCGTTAAACGTGGCCCAAGGATACTTTTGGGCAATACTTTCTAAACATACCAATTTCACTGCTGTCGTTTAGGTCCACGGGGGAGCAGGAACTAGGTAAAACAAAAGCCATATTTGGACAATGTCTTTCTCAAATACTATTTGCACATTGAGTCCCCAAATTGGTACAAAGATACCTGATGGTAACACATGCAGGCTTTTCATCAGGATTTATAACTGTCTATATCACGATGAACAGCATAACAAAAAATCTGTCCCAGGCGCTTTACACCCATAGTGGACTTGAAAGGTGCAGGGATAAGTTCTTTTTTGGGCTGACGTGTGAAGCACAAGGGAGTCTATGTCCTGGGCCAGTGGTCGTCCGTCGTCCATGGTAAACTTGAACGTTGGCATTTTCTATGAGACTATTCAAGCTACAGTCTTCAAACTTGGCCCAAGGGTACTTCGTGGCAAGACATTTCTAAACATACCAATTTCAGTGACCACTTACAAAGGTCATGGTCACAGGAGATCAGGTAATATATCAAAAAGAGCTATTTTGGGACATTATATATGTTTTCTCAAATACTATTGACAAATGCAAACCCAAACCTGGTACAAAAATACCTGATTGTAAGACCTTTATATGCACACTAATTTGGTTGATCCCTTGTTTTTTTTCTAAAATACTATTCACAACTTCAAACCCAAACTTGCTACAGAGATACCTGGTGGTAAGACCTATCGATGCATATTAATTTGGATGACCCCTCGGGAGAAGGGTCACAAGAGTTCAGGAAATAGGTTAAAAAAAAAATAGCCATATTTTGACAAGAAACGTTTTGTATCAGACAGGTTTGGATCGGTTGATACACGTCATCCATGAGGGCTGTGCCCTTCTTGTCTTAAGATGTGTCCGTCCTGGTCATGGACCGCTTTCCACTTTTTTTTCTGTCCTTGTCAATTTTTCTCCTTGAAATATGGTGAACATTCCATCTTTCATTGCACACTGATTTCGATGACACGTTGGAAAGGTAGAGATCAGCAAATAGTGTCACAAAGGTATTGTTTGACCCAAAACAGTTTTTTTTTTCTTCTCAAATACTGTTTACACCTTCCATCCCAACTTCTGTACAGGGATGCATGTTAATTGGGACAACCCCTGAGAAAGGCCTTGGTTCACAAGAGATTGCCAGTGTTCTTTGTTATTACTTTTGTTTTAATAATTGTGGTTTTCATCAAATTTCTGCAATGCTTTTCAACCCAGTTTTGCAGAAGGGTAGCCAATGATAAGTAAGACCATTATATGCATAGTAATTTGGTTCTGTAATTGCAAAACCCAAGGGTCATGGGAGGTTGACAAAAGCATGACAAATGCATAAATTTTAAGAAAACATGGAATTTACAGGTACAACAGCCAAACCGGTATTGCTGTTACAACACTAAACACTGCTTATTTATTGACCTGTTGCAAAGGTCAAGGTCACATGGTTTGCCATTCTTGTTTTGCTATTAGACGAATTCTGGAAATCAGAGGTTGGTGAACAAATGCATCTTCAGACGCTAACAGTGGATTAATAAGCCTGGACACCCAACAAATGTGATATTGCAATTTAGTCGTTCCCTCAAAAAAACTAAGTTACTACGTTTGTCTGGATTTTTTATATGTTTGCGTCAAAAGATGCATATTTTGGGCATACGTGCGAAGCAAAAATGAGTATGTTCTGTGCCAGTGGTCGTCCATCCATCGTTCATCCACAGTAAACCTTAACGTTGGCATTTTATCGAAGACTATTCAGGCTACAGTCTGCAAATGTGGTCCAAGGATACTTTGTGGCAAGACCTTTCTAAACATACCAAATTCAGTGACCTCTCACAAAGGTCAAGGTCACAGGCGATCAGGAAATATATACAAAATAGCTATTTTGGGACATCATTTTTTTTTTTCAAATACTATTCACAGCTTCAAACCCAAAAGTGGTACAAAGATACCTGACCGTAAGACCTTTATGCGCACACTAATTTGGTTGATCCCTTGAAACGGTCAAGGGTCACAAGAGCTCAAGAAATAGGTCCAACATGACCATATTTTTACAAAATATATTTTTTCTCAAATACTATTTACAACTTTAAACCAAAACGTGCTACAGATATATCTGATGGTAAGATCTATCTACACATACTAATTTGGATGACCTCTTGGAATGGTAAAGGGTCACAAGAGCTCAGGAAATAGGTAAAAAAATAGCCATAATTTGAGAAGAAACTTTTCTTGTCAGACGTGTGGATCGGTCGATACATGTGAGCCATAAGGGCTTTGCCTCTCTTATTATTATTTACGTCTGGTTGACTTGTCTTATTGGTTGATGCTTGTAAAACATGGGTCATGAGGCGTTGACAGATGTGCAAAAAATGTGTTCATTTTGGTGAAACGTGAGTTACCTATGTACAAAAGTCAGCTTTTTACTTTACGACACTTGAACATGTGCATTGTCATTTCTGGTCAAGGCCGCAAAGGTCAGATTATACATAATTTGGTGGATCAGTTATGCACTTTAGCCTTAGGGACTTTGCCTTGTTTTGCATGCTCACTTGTGCAGCAAAAGTGAGGAGTGTATGTTTTGGGCCAGTGGGCATTCATATGTCGTCCGTGGTAAACGTTGATTGATTGATTGTACATTGCTTAACGTCCCGACAGCAACAAGACTTTCTCAGGACGTGCCTGCACTGCTTGTGAAAAAAATACAACTAAACAGAACATTGAATGTATGTCACCAGCTGGTCCAATACGTTAAAAAACCCTACGACATGGGGCCTAAATAAAGCTAAGACCATTTCGCAACACAGATCCAATATCAAGAGCTAAGGCAGCGCAGACTGTAGGGAGAGTTTTTAAAAGGCAAATACAGGTGAATGGACCAAGAGTAGACAGAAACACATGCCCCAAAATAGAGGGGAAAATCCGCCCTGTGGGGCTGACCAGGGTGACCCTGTGAACTAAAAAGTAGTTAACCCCACCCAAGTCCCCCAGGGCAGAACCGGGTAGGGGGTAAACTTTAACATGGGCATATTCTCCGAGACTGATCAAGCCAGTCTTCAAACTGTGTCCAAGGATACTTTATGGCAAGACCTTTCTAAACATACCAATATGAGTGACCTCTCTCAAAGGTCAAGGGTAACAAAAGATCAGGGAACATTTGAAAAATATCTATTTCGACAAATTTTTATTTTCTCAAATACTATTCATAACTTCAAACGCAAACTTGGTACAAAGATAAGACCTCTCTATGCATACAAATTTTGATGATCCCTCAGACAGGTCAAGGGTCACAAGAGGTTGGCAAATGTGTGTAAAATGCCAATTTTTGCATAGAAATTTAGTTATTAGCCACATTTTTGCAAACTTTTTCGGGCACAAAGGTCACTGATGATAAGACCTTCCTTTGCATACTAATTCATTTGACTCATCGCGCAGGTCAAGGGTCACAGGGGTTTGACAGATGTGTGATTAATGCTTAAAATTTGAGAAAACATAGATTTTGCTGGTGCTGAAGCCAATCCTTTACTTATTGTCACAAAGGTCATCAGGCATGGGAATTGCCCAAGCAAAATTCAGCTGAAACTAGGGGGTCCGGGACCTTCAACGTGATACACACGGCCTCCACGACGCTAGATCTTGCTTCCAGGGGCCAAAAACATAAAAGGGGGGGGGGGGGGGGGGGGTAAGATGCTAGACCTTGGCCGAAGAATCAAACAACGGGGGAAGGGGGTAGACACTAGACCTTGCTTCCAGGGGCCTAAAAGTCAAACAGGGGGGGGGGGGGGGGGGGGGGGGGCGACGCCTTGCTCTGGCCGAATAATCAAACACGGTGCGCGTCTGCCCGCCTAGATTTACTGTGCAGCACAATTCCCATGCCCAAGTCTTGTCTGCTTTACTAATAGATGGCGGCAACAGAAATAAAATCCGAGGGTTTTTCTTCCCACCCCACCCCGAGGAATGTACAATTATTTTCCGCGGATCCAAGAACAATTCCCATGCCTGGGTTATGCATACGTGCATTGGTCATACACGTGAGCCATAAGGGCTTTGCCTTTCGTGTTTGTTTTAATGTTGCATCATTCCTGTAGTTGGATGCACATTGAATTTGTGTGTGTGTGCAGATGTCCGAGTCATCAAGCACTGGTGTTCATTGTAATATGGCACAACAGTGTCCAACACTTGGATGCTCCCGCCCCTGGCACAACTAATGTAAATTTAAATGAGACTGTCATCAGTGATGGGAACGCACAGGAAGCTTAGGGCCACAGAACATTACATGTCATGTACATTCTGTCACTTGTACATTTCACCCGTTTAGTAAATCCAGGTGCATTTATTCGGTGCCTCATCTTTGACATCACCTTCATGGTGGACAAGACATTAAGCCCTAAACGCTAATGTTTGACTGTTGTGCAGTTTGTACAGAAACATGACATCTTGTGTTAATATTATGTAAAACATAATTGTTGACTCCATGTGTCAATTGCTATAGAAAGTCCTCTTATTTTGTTGTGCAGTCTTATTGAAACGTCACAATTTCTGTAAATAATTACGGTAGAATATGAATGTACTGATATTATTGGCCTCCCTGTACATGCAATCTCCAGTACTGTGCGGCCACGGGTACTGTGCACAGTACTGGTGGCTGTGTGCATATTCACATCATTTCTATTATTATGACATTTGGGGCTTAATTTCTTTTGTCCACTACAAAGGTGATTTTAAACATGAGACGTATCGGCATCCTGTCTCGGAAGACAATGGAGTATGCGCTTGCTGGGTCAGTCACTGGAGTGACCTCTCCAGTGCGCAAGCCTGGGCGAAGTGTATGGAGATCCTGGGATGCCCAGTCGTCAAGATCCCCCTCTCGGCCTCGCTGATGTATCCAAAGGAATGCAAAGCAGTACGTTTGGCATCAGTTTGGCTGCAGGAGCTGCCAGAACAGTGCGTGAATACAGGCAGCTGTCTGCCTTCGAGGCTCCACTCCTGATTTGAAGGGTTTACTCCCCCACATTTGGCCGTTGGATCCAACCTGATCTCCTCCGTCCTCTAGCCGTTGGCTGTCAGAAACAGCTCATCCACTATGTCCAAGCCACCCGGATGAATGCATTGATGTGATTACACCTCTGCCATGCCACCTCCTGGCATGTCAAACTGTCTTTCCAGTTACACGAAAGCATAACCTAGACTGCAAAAATAGTGCATCTGACGGGAAGAGACCTACAGAATCAATCCCTGCTGAAAATGTGTCAAATACGACTTGGACAATTCTGCCATTTTTGGCTCAGATCGGATAAGTAAGTGGTCGTCTGTCCATGGTAACTTTACAGTTGGCATTTTCTCAGAGAAGCCACAGGGATACCTTTTGGCATGACCTTTCATAACATGGCATTTGCAGTGACGTACCTGAAAGTCAAAGGGGATAAGAAAATAAGTTAAAAATAGCTGCATTTTGAGAACATTCGTATTTATCAAATACTATTCACAACATCAAACCCAGACGTACAGTAAACTCATGTTATAACCAGCAATTGTTTTTGTAACGTTATATCCGTTGTTTGTTATAAACAAATTAATTTACATTGAACGTCTGCTTTGACCTTTAAAAAATTGCTGCTATATCTGCTTTTGTTATATCTGACCGTGTTGTAAGCTCAGTAGACTGTATAATGAAACCGATGGTTAGAACTTTGTATATCAATTTGGATGACCTCTTGAAAAGGTCAAGATATTAGGAAATAGGTCACAGCCATTTAGGACCTTTTTTTCAAAAATCATATTTACAAACTTGATTCCAAGATGACCGATGATTAACACCTTTTTATGCATGCTGTTTCGTGATGCCTCTGATATGTCAAAGGTCACACGTGAACAATAAGTGTTAAAAAAAAGGTGTTTTGTAGAGTGATAGCTGTTATTATGTCCTTTTTTTTTTTTTGCAAACGTTTACAACCAAAATGGGCAGAAAGGTTAGTAATGGGACTTTTTTTTACAGACTACTTCTCACTACTCACATGGTCAAGGGCGATTGTTAAACATGTGGCAAACGCACAAATTCTGAGACTTTGATGATGCCAAAGCAACCCCTTACTTATTTTTAAAAATTTAAACACTTGAAAGGTCAAGATTTCAAATATCTGATTGTGTGGACTGGTCACGCACATGCGACTAAAGGGCTTTGCTGTTCTTGTTATTTTTGTTAGTTGTTTTGCAAGACACGCCATGTATGGGGATATAGCTTGTGCCATTTGATCTGTGTGTGCCAGTGTGCAATCTTCCAGCCCCCCCCCCCCCCCCCCCCATGCAAGGTCTGGTGTCGCAAGGCCTTTTGTGTCAGGTTGTGGGTCCAAGACATGAAGCTGGCACCCTCCTCCTCCCCTCCCCAATGAGGTAACTGATCCAAGTCAAGAACATAATAGCAATACAACATGAGTGTTTCTAATTGTGCGACGCGTGACAGCAGTTTGACACTTATCACCTCATTAACCTTAAGTGATTCTGCTGTGAAGGGAGCATGACTTTGAGCAACATGCTTTCTACATGATAACTATCTGTCATCGGGACAGACAGCATAACAAAACAAGGATAAAGCTGTTATGGCTCACGTACGACCAATCAACATATCTGTGACTGTTGTGACAATAAGGGCTGCCTGCTGCACCAGCAAAATCCATGTTTTCTTAAAATGTAAGCATTTATCACACATCGTTCAAACCCATGCCTTTGACCATTGTGATGAGTCGACTAAATTAGTATGCATATGAAGGTATTATGATCAGCCTACCTTTGTGCCAGAAAATGTTTGCAAAAATGTCGATGATAACTACCATTATATGCACAAATTGGCATTTTACACACATTTGCCAACCTCCTGTGACCCTGGACTTTTCCGAGGGATCATCCAAATATGCATAGATAGGTCATACAGATATCTTTTTACCAAGTGTGGGTTTGAAGTTTAAAATCGTATTTGAGGACAAACATCTTTTGTCCAAAAACAATTGCTATTTTTTTACCCATTTCCTGATCTCTTGTGACCCTTGACCTCTCGGAGGGGCAGCCATATTAAAAATGTATGCATATAAAGTTCTTACCATCAGGTACCTTTGTACCACGTGTGGGTTTGAAGTTGTGAATAGTATTTGAAACAAATATTGCACTTTGTCAAAATAAGGCTATTTAGGACCCATTTCCTGATCCCAGGTGACCTTAGTCTTGCAGAAAATGCCAATGTTACCGTTTACCACGGACGATGGCGGACCGACAAGAGACAGTGGACAGATGACCACTGGCCCAGAACCTAGACTCATTCTTGCTTCGCATGTGTCCCACAATTCCATCCCAGGAATCCTACAGTTGGTCGTACTTGAAATGCAACTGGGATAAGTTTGGGTTTTTTCTCAAGATTTTTTCATCCAAGGAACAGACGGCCTTCCGTTTTGTTCAACCCTCTCAACAATTGTCCATCGTAATATGGAAATTTTCTGTTGACAGAAAACTCGAGCAACCAGAAACAATTCTAAAAAACTTTAAATGTGATGCTGCCTGTCATGTCGCTAAATGGAAACACACAAAGTGATTTTCTGCCTGCTGCTCAGCTACGTTGATGCTGTGTCGCACAGTGCACCATTCATTTGTCACGCAGCTATAGGGAAACAGACCCCTATATTTTAAATAGGACTTTTTTTTGCACATTTCAAAACCTGTGCAGCTGCTGTATGGATCTCTACCTTTCATTGGCTCATAATTTTTTTCAGATATGTAGGCACCAATGTTATTGGCCCACATGTGCACACATCCACTGGTACTGTTCATAACGCTGGTGGCTGCACCGACAGGAACGATTTTAAGACCAAAATAATGTGTGTGGGGAGGTTAATGCACTTTTGTCGGCATGCAAGCAGTATATGCTGTTTGTGCCATGGCCTGCGATTCTGTACCCTGTTGCTGCAGCAATAGGGACCGGGATCTCAGGCCCTAACACATCTCGGTACCTAGTACAGTATCACTTCTGTGCGTTATGCGCATGTGTGCACGCTTGTGTGGGTAAGTGCGGCTATTGAAAAGCTATGTATTATTATTGACTTATATGTCACATGTTATGTACCACTGTGATACCCGTGTAATATTTACTTTGCCTCGTCCGTTTCGTTATTTCACATAATTATAAAGAAAGTACGTTAGTGAGCCTTCTGAAGATCAACAGAACTATTAGCGCTCGAGCAAAAAATATAGCAGGAATATCATAAGCTGCACGGTTGTCATTATGTGCATGATGCTGTGAAGCTCACATGACACAATGTTCACAATATCCTTTTGCTCCTGTTGCAATGTATGTACCATTTTCTTTCAGTGAATGGCTGAAGATGGTCGAGGATTCATTCCAATGCACTTTTTAAAACAAATCCCCAGTGCTGGAAGACATTGATCCTTATAGTTTGTGATCATTGGCATCTATACTTTCTCAGGCCGTAAAAGTTAAATTCTCATGATTTTTGTGAAACTTATTTATTGTGCCAAAAGCTATTCAAGGCATACAACATACTATGCTTAGAAAAGACTAGTTATCAATAATGCCTTTTTGCATACATCATTGAAAGACACTCTAAATCTGAAGCAGCTTCCCAGAACTCCACAGCGCCTCTGGGTTAGCAGTCCGTAGGCTGTAATCCCTGCAATACGTGAAGGACAAAAATAGGATAATAAAGTCTGACATCTGTTTGTGTGTCACTGTATGACCAATACATATAACTGTATGACAAAAACATGTAGATGAAGAAAGAACGAAGTGCAAAAATCACAATAACAGAATTTAAGAAAGTGCAGACATGGTACATATAGTTTGATATTGTGCTGTAATGTCATATTACGTATGTAAATTAACTAATATGTTTTATCATACAATAGTATTCAATTACATTAAAAATTTGTAGTTAATGCATTGACGTTTCCTGTACAATACGATACGACTAATAATCCCTGGTGGGGACATTCGATCATGGGTAGACCATCGAAACTGATGATGTCGTCATTGTGCATGACTGCTATTTGTGGGTGCGGGTGTGGCTGGCCAAGCCAATCCTGGAGCCACACCTGCGAGGGCAATGGGGGCACTGGAACGTAGCTGTGGGGAGAGTCGATGCCGTCTTTCTGTGAGTTCTGGCACTGGTGATCTGTTCGCGCCGATTGTGTTCAAACAGTGTGCAGGCCTTCTTGGTGGCGGCCGGTGGGGACATTATGTGTATGTTAAACCATGAGTGGTGATATACAAGCAGAAACATGCTTTTCACACACACGTTCTGACTCCAAAGTCCTGCAAGTACTGAGCGTAACAATAAAGGCTGACATGTATCCATCTACATGTGCGACCTTTGTGACAGTAAGTGAAGGGATGGCTTATGCACCAGTACGAACAATAGCAGCCTATGCTGTTTCATCTACAAGATGTGAAATCGGTTTTCACCACACATCTGTCGAACCTCGTGCCCCGTGACCTTTGTGATGAGTTGACTAAATTAATAAACATGGGACAGTATTATCATCATCAGCTACATGTATGCAAATTTTGATTGAAAACGTTTGCAATACTGTTAACTACAATTCTATCACAAATTGGCATTTTACACACATTTGCCGACCTCTTGTGACCCTTTACTTTTGCAAGAGATCAACAAAATAAGTATGCAAAGAAAGGTCTTCACATCCGGTATATCTTTGTACCACGTTTGGATTTGAAGTTGTCAATAGCATTTGAGGACAAATAAATTATGTCAAAATACAGCTATAGTTCACATATTCCCTGATCCCCTTGCCCTTTGTGTAAGGTCACTCAAATTAGTATATTTAGAAAGGTTTTGCCACAAAGTATCCTTGGGCCAAGCTTGAAGACTGTGGCTTGAATAGTCTGTGAAAAAAATGCCAAAGTTATAGTCTTTCACGGACACTGGTGGACAAACGACTGACGACCACTGGCCCAGAACATAGACTCGCTCTGCTTCACACATGAGCCAAAAAACATGCCGAGTCTTGCAAAACCCAGTAGCAGCCACAGGTTAATGTATTTATCCCACTGTTGTATGATCCCTGTTTTATGTTATGCTGGTTTGATCCGCATTTGACTGCATTGATAGAGCCAATACAGTGTTTTGCTTACTTTGTTTTTTCTTATAATAACCCTGAATGGGCCTCCGTAACAATTATACCCCACCCGGGTCTGCCCTGGGGGATTTGGGTGGGGTTAGGTATTTTTTATTTCCCAGGGTCACCCTGGTCAGCCCCACAGGGTGGGTTTTTCTCTCTATTCTGGGGCATGTGTTTTTGTCTACCCTTTGTCCATTCACTTGTATTTGCCTTTTTAAAACTCTCCCTACTGTCTGCACTGCCTGTAGCTCTTGATATTGAATGTATGTTGCTAAATGGTCTTAGCTTTATTTAGGACCCATGTCGTAGGTTTATTTAACGTATTTGACCGGCTGCCGACATACATTCAATGATCTTTGTATTTTTTTTTTTTTTTCACAAGCAGTGCAGGCACGTCCTGAGAAAGCCTTGTTCATGTTGCTGTCGGGACGTTAAGCAATGTACAATCAATCAATCAATCCGTAACAATTATCATGCAGTGTTCAGCCCTGAAAATGGCAAGTAAGTCAGTAGCCATGGCGAGTGATTGTTTTTTTTTTTTTTGGTTAGTAACAAATAATCCACTCGCCAAATGCGAGTGCGCTCGTGCGTTTTCCAATTCGTACTTTTTTAGTCCTAAGTCCAAAACATTTTCAGTTTGGCTAATAAAAATCGGAAGGTACTGGCCAAAGGCTGGTGGGTAAAATTTTAGACTTTCAGGGCTGGTGCTGCAGCTGTGTCATCAACATTACAATTTGCTGTTATGTTAACCCTTATCATTCGGAATACACCAGTTTCTTGTGAAATAGGTTAAGACTAAAATAGTTCATGGGTTCAAGACCCTTTTCATTGATCTTTATCATTGATCGGTAAATACTATTATGTAGCTTGCATATGGCAGTGTACCAATTTGACACTTATAGACTCAGTATGATATGCAATCCAGACCAAAAAGGTGACTGCCAAGCGTGTGAAATGCAAAGAAGTACCCAACGGAGAAAGAAACACGCTTAGAAAAAACGGTACAACACAATTTATTAATATTTCGGGTAAATACCCTTTGTCAAAATAGACAAACAAACAGAGACATTAGCCGCTACTTATCTTCAGATGCAGAAGGAATGTGGCAACTCAATTGTGCCACATTCCTTCTGCATCTGAAGATAAGTAGCGGCTAATGTCTCTGTTTGTTTGTCTATTTTGACAAAGGGTATTTACCCGAAATATTAATAAATTGTGTTGTACCGTTTTTTCTAAGCGTGTTTCTTTCTCCGTTGGGTACTTCTTCTCAGTATGATATGGGTTACACATGCTTTACTGCATTCAGCTGCAGTGCGGTGCATGAATTAACATCTAGTGTGTCCCTGGCTTGCATGCATTGTTTGGCAGGCCTTCCTGGAATGTAAGGCATGGTTGCAGTACATGATAAAAAAACTGCTGTCACTTGATACATAGACAACACAAAATGTTTTACGGTTATAAACGATGCAGAAAATACATGTACATATGAAAGAAAACCTGACATTGAGATAAAGACTGATAATAAATGATACTGGATAAACCACAATTTTTTTTACCGGGCTTTGAATATTTGAGAGATCATTTTCTTTTGAACATTGAAAAATAGTGTCAAGTTCACATCCTTTCTTCTTCCTAAGATAAAGAATGTTCTGTTCTTTGTGCTTCAAAAACTGCTTTCACTCTGACAAGATTATTGAACAATCTTGCCAAGGTGCTTTTTGTATTAGCTTTTTGGCATTATTGCTGTGACAATATGTGTAGTAAACCTACGTGACAATGTAAATGGTTATGTACAAAATGCTGTTTGTGCATTGAAATAACACAAATAAAGGTTTTATCAACACACAGGGTGTGGCGTCTTGTTTAGAATTTGATGTGTCATATGTCTGTACCTTTAAATATTGAATTTATTTTTGGATTTGGAATGTCAAACCTCTTGACGATAAATCTAAGCTGGGGCCATATAACAATAGCTGGATAGATAACTATTTTTTTCAGTGGTCCTAACAGCACTTTTTCTCACTGTACACTACATGTACATATCTCTGTAAGATACTTACTCCTCAGTCTTCATGTCTTTCTGCATACAATATATCTCCACTTCCTGCTTACAGTAACTGAAAGCAAGCAGTCTTCAGAACCTCAGGGTTCAGGCACATGCTTTGGAATCCATGCACGATGCATTGTGAGGCATCTGTCCTGCAGGAACTGTAAATGAACCGTTACAATTGTTTCATGTATGGCCTTTCTGCAAATGATGTGTAATTATGATATGAACACATAGACATACATAATAATTTTCAAGCCTCCTGTGCATTGACCAATCCACATAATGACCTTTGTGATCTTGACCTTCCAACAGGTCAATGAAATATGCACGTGTTCTAAATGTGCCAAACATCAGTGATTGTGTCATCTTTACAATATATATAATATGACACAAATCACTCTACGTTACTTTGAACAACTTTTTTCAATGTGTGTGTGTGTGTTTGTGCTAACGGGAGAGAGAGAGAGAGAGAGAGCAATAATACCTGCGGCTCAAAACTTTAGCCCACACTGACTGATGGTGACTCAAGCAACAGCAGCACTCCTCAAGCACATGCCAAACAACACAATTTTCGTGTCGCCTGTAAATTAATAGTATCCTGTTACAATTTACAATGGTCAACAGCTTGCAACAGTACATGTATGCAGAGCAAATCACCATCGACTGATATTACAATACAATTTTATACATGCACACCAATTAGTGATTTATTGCATTTCTTCCTTTCAACATTGCATGTCTAGTGCAGTCGTGGGAAATGCTCTTTTTTAGAATTTAATCAGTGTAATCCGTCCTTAATACATACATAAATATCATGAGCAAAATTTGTTATGTCTAAAAAAATTACAATTGCCCATAATGGTAGGCTGCACACATAACACGATCAATAATTATTTTCCAGATTTTACAAATCAATGCTTATTCAGAAAAAATCATCTGGGTGATTAGAAGGAAAACTCGCATCTACATATATATATATATATATATATATATAATCATGCCAGTTGTGTAGGTAATTATATATCTGCCGCTGAGGCTGTTTGCACATCAACCTGGCTTGTACCCAAACCTGGGATGGAGTGTTTACACTTGCCGGACCCAACCTGGGTTGGAGCTGGTTATTTCAACCCTAGTCCGAAGCTGAGTTGAACCGGGGTTGGATCTAAACAGCATTCCATTCCGCGTCATCACATGATTTTATGTTGCCACACACAAATGGGGGGGGGGGGGGACATGACGTCACTGCCAGGAATTTCAGTGCCTTGTCGCAACACATTTCATAGCCTTGAAGTCGATTGTGCACTTCGAAAACGAACATGAATTGTTTCAACGGCTTCTCATCCATGTCCGGGCTAAAGGTGCTCATTATGCTGGACGATTTCCCTCCAGCCGTCTTTACACCGTGGAGGCACTGGCAGAGAACATACACCTCTGATTATAACACGTGGCCGTTGCCGTTGCCTGATAATGTAAGAGCGCTGTTCATCAACGTTGTCATAAAGGTCATGATCTAGAAAAACACTCTTTTTTTTCCCGCAAGATAAGTGGCTGTACGATTATCTTGCATCTTGTGATACAGCCTGACGTAGCGGTGCCATGATACCGAATGCCGTCTGATAAGAGACCGGCCCGTCTACCAAAGACAGTACATTATTGTATTGTCTTTGCGTCTACCTCTCAATCTCTCGGTAAGGCGACTACGCTTCTCCGACACACTTACCAGTATGTGCTTTGCAGACGCTGCACGTTGCGCAGTTCGTCGTCCTGTTGTCAAACACGCCTTACTCGCTGACCAGCCGGAATTTCAGGTTCAAATAGATAGTTGTACTATTTGCCGCCATCGTGACCTGAAGAAACAGGCTCAGAAATTAATAGTAAGAGTTGTGGGACTTATGGAAATGTCTGCCACCTTGTGATTGCCGCCATTGCTCGGGTCTTTCCGGAGCGTTTCCGTCAGTGATCGGAAAATCGGGCTTCTCTGATCCTTTCTTCGGTCATAACGGCAGATCGGTTCACCTTAGATTGATTGATTGTACATTGCTTAACGTCCCGACAGCAACAAGGCTTTCTCAGGACGTGCCTGCACTGCTTGTGAAAAAAAATAAATAAACAGAACATTGAATGTATATCGCCATCTGGTCAAATACGTTAAATAAACCTAACACATGGGGCCTAAATAAAGCTAAGACCATTTAGCAACACACATCCAATATCAAGAGCTACAGGCAGTGCAGACAGTAGGGAGAGTTTTAAAAAGGCAAATACAGGTGAATGGACAAAGGGTAGACAGAAACACATGCCCCAGAATAGAGAGAAAAACTCACCCTGCGGGGCTGACCAGGGTGACCCTGGGAACTAAAAAGTACCTAACCCCACCCAGCGGTTCACCTTAGAGCGAAATGACTTGTATCATTGGAATCAGAATTTAACAGTCTACCGGTACAATTTTACTTCATAAACTGACATTAGGGGCACTTTAATAATACTAAGAGATAGCGATGACGAAGAACAACTAAAGACTATTGTCAGCGAATGTAGAAAACGAATGCAGCTTTGAAAGATAGTGGACTAGACTGACGAATGGGCTTTAGGGGGAAAAGAACGCTTTAAGATTCTTCTTGAATGCCGGGAGAGATGGAGATTGGCGCACGGAGAGAGGACGTGCATTCCACTGACGCGGATTTCCCGACATGGCAAACAGCGCGTGACTTTACAGTGGAGAGTTTTGTGCGGGAAAAGTTTAGTGTAAGTGTGATGGGGTGAGGTGAAATCGATGGTAAAATTTTGATGGTTGGGCTTAATGACTCTGAGACGCATACATGGTGAGTTTTCTTTAATAACACTAGAATACAGAAGGCAGAACAGAAAGAAAGCAGAAACCAGAAACAGAAAGCAGTACCTGTAGAAAAACAAACAGGTATTCAGTAATTTTTGACAAGAAGACAATGAACAAGGCACATAACTAAACTCAGGCATATATCATCATGCAGTGAACGTACCACACTTTGATTTTAAACCATCTGATAAAATCAAAGCGATGGTCGTGTAACATATAGAATGAGTAGTCAAATATATGACAGCAAATAAAATGAGAAATAAGTAAGTCACAGTACGAACTACAAAGTCATGCAAAGCTCAAGTCAAAGAATAAAGCAGAGCACCAATATGCAAGTGCACAATGCAGTCAGACCTGGTAACGCAAACACGCAAATGACTAACACACACCGACCGTGGCCTCCCTAACAGGTCAGACAATATCGAAACGAATACATAAGTGCTAAATGTAACATAGCATAAGTAAAATACAAAATTAATGAGATGCTATGCCAGCGGTAAAGTAACTATGTGATTAAACACTAATGAATAGCAAATGGAAGAAAACTAGTGTAAAGTCGAAAGAAGTAATGTGTGAACATGACACACAATAAATTCACAATACAACCGACTTACCATCAAATGAATAAGGACGTACACACAACCTCATCATACACTCTGTCTTTATTACATTTGAACTGCAGACTGACAAGCGCAAACATTTAACGTCAACAAAGAACGCAAACATCTAGACGCACTGCAGTCTTTCGTGACGAAGAGCAAAGACAGACAGAAAACATGTGTACTTGAAGGGAAATTATGTGCATGTAACATAAGATAGTCTAGAATAGAGAAGATCTACTAAAATGCAATCTTATAGAATGTCACCATGCAATAAATAAATGTATGGTCCACTTAATATGACTACAAAGTACCTTTCGGTTTCAAAAGCTGCTTATTACACATAGTCGTGAAGAATGACCCTTGAGGTCGCACAACAGAGATTTCCTGTATTTCTTGCAGTCACTCAAAGGCTACACTTATTACACATAGTAGTGAACAATGACCCTTGAGGTCGCATAACAGAGATGACCCGTATTGCTTACCGTCACACAGGCTCATGCCTGTCAGTGAAGTGAACCAAGCCTAAGTACTATGTCAAGTGAACTATCTAGTCATAAAAAAGGAAGCAAATAATAAATAAAGTTTAAAAAAAAACTAACAACAAATGACTAAATGAATGGAATGAGTGACTGAATGGATGAATCAATGAATCCATCATCCAGTCACACAACCCATGGCTAGGCATGGCATACGGTAAGACATAGCAAAGTATACTCAACAACTTAAGCGGAAGTTCAAAATCAAAACAAACATGGTGGCTGAGAGAGTCAACCGTGAGTGAAGTCTCTCTCTCTCTCTCTCTCTCTCTCTCTCTCTCTCTCTCTCTCTCTCTCTCTCTCTCTCTCTCTCCTCTCTCTCTCTCTCTCTCTCTCTCTCTCTCTCTCTCTCTCTCTCTCTCTCTCTCTCTCTCTCTCTCTCTCTCTCTCTCTCTCTGTTTATCATTTAACTAACAAAGTTCCCGATCTGTGTGTGCTCTTGAGTCAATCCAATCCATTTCACGTGTTTGGTGTAACGGAATCGCGTCTCAATCGTAACATCAGCGATGAGGCCGTTTCTATCCAGGATTTCACTGTACTGCGCCGCGATGCTGAATACCCGGGACATACGGGTATTGCAGTATACATTCATAATTCAATTAGCGGTATAACTCGCAGGCGTGGGGACCTGGAGTCAAAAACCGTAGAATGCATTTGGGTTAAGTTAAGGGCAAACAAATCCAGCCCCGTGCTGGTCGGGTACATTTACAGGAACCCAGCATCAACATTTCAATGGTTCGACGACTTTATCGCCATGATGGATAAGGTCAGACAGTCCAGCTCTGAAATTTTGATCCTAGGCGATTTCAATATTAACATGTTTTCGAATAACCCTGCTTGGGAGTGCACCATGTCTATGTTTGGTTTAAAGCAGCTAGTTAAAACAGCAACTCGTGTTAGTCCAACTTCCTCCACCCTTATAGACCACATATATACAACTACTCAATCAAGGGTGATGGCAGTAGACGTACTTCAGGTAGGGATTAGCGATCACTACCCGGTGTGCTGTTGCTTGGCATTAAAAGCGGATAATTCATTCCGAAAACATCAGCACACGACTATTAGATACAGATCACTTAAACACTTCAACAAGGAAACATTTCTTTGTGATTTAAGTAGCACACACTTTGATACAGTGTACTACCATAATGACCCCAACGATGCTTTGTCTGAGTGGTACGGATTGTTCCTTGGTGTTCTCGATAAACACGCTCCATTCAGAGAGAAACGGGTGAAGAACCCCCAGCTTCCCGCCTGGTTAAGTAAGGAAATCAAGGATGCCATGCAGCTCCGAGATGACTATAAAAGAAAGAAGGATTTTGTTGCTTATCGAAGGCAAAGAAACCATGTTAAACATTTAGTGAGGAAAGCTCAAAGGTCACTTTTTCACCGTCTTATGAACGGAAAGAAAGATGTCGTATCTGTGTGGCGAGCGATCAATGCTTTTACGAGGTCCAAAAATACCGCACAATGTACACAGTTATCAGCTGATATCTTGAATCAGCATTTCCTCTCGGCTGCCAGTACGTTGCTAAAAAATACATATTCTGGTCAGTCTTCAGCTATGTCCGAAAAGCTAAAGACGTTTTGTGCAGAACGGCTGGACCCTGATACGTCATTCAGCATTCCGCTGTTAACGATATACGACATGGGAAAATCCATCTCGTACTTTAAGAACAAACGTACGTCTGGCCATGATGGTATTAGTAGCTCAGTTCTGAAAATGGCCCTACCTTATATTGTAGATACCTTGACATATATATACAACCTTTGCATAAAGCAGGGGATATTTCCATCTTCTCTAAAAACAGCCAAAGTGATCCCACTACCTAAAACGAAAGACCTTGCCGACCCTAACAAGTTCAGGCCCATTTCGCTACTGTCAACACTGTCGAAACCGATAGAAAGACACATTCACACACACTTACAACATTTTCTAGAAAAACACAAACTCATACATCCATTACAATCTGGCTTTCGGCGGAAACACTCCTGTCACACAGCATTGGTACACCTTGTTGACAGATGGTTTACCGCCATAAACAGCAGTCAAATGACTGGAGCAGTATTTTTGGACCTTTCAAAAGCATTTGACCTCGTCAATCATGAAACTTTAGTTCAAAAACTTAATGTCTATCAACTAAGCGCAGACACACTTGCCTTCCTTACGTCATATCTGCATGGGCGTACGCAGTATGTCCACGTGAATGGTAAAAGCTCACCTGAAGGGGTGATAGAGCACGGAGTACCACAGGGATCGATTCTTGGTCCATTATTGTTCTCTGTCTTTATAAACGATCTTCCATTACATATATCTGACTCCAGTGTAACTTGCAGTCTCTTTGCAGACGATGGAACACTGGACGTTTCGTCATCAGACGTAACATGTATGGTGAAGATTCTCCAAGACAGTTTAAATGAGATATCTGAATGGTGCAGACATAACGCCATGATACCTAATCCCACTAAAACCAAATGCATGCTGATTACCACACGGCAAAAGCATCAGTTGAACCCCCCTCCCCTTCAACTAACACTTAACGGCCAGCCTGTGGAGCAAGTCAGAGAACATCGCGTGCTTGGAATCAACTTAGACGACAAGTTGTGCTGGCAAGGCCACATTACTAAACTGTGTAAAATAGTATCTAAAAATGTATTCCTCCTGTCGAAATTGAGACATTTTGCTGATGAGCCAACAAGGAAACTCTTCTACTATGCCCATATTCAGTCACATTTGGATTATGCCTCATCTATTTGGGACGGTAGTAGCGATGCTAATTTAAAAAGTCTGAACTCGCTCCACAGACGAGCCATTAAACTTATTGTTGACAGACCCTCAGAAGTAATTAATACTGACAATAAATTCAAGCTTTTAGACATTTTGCCACTTGAAAAACAGTTTAAGTATAATAAGTTGGTGCTCATGCGCAAAATCACCCTATCAGAAACACCAGCCTATCTCAATAGTTTGTTCCACTTTGCTCATACGAGGTCCAGTCGAACACCAGGGAACAATCTTGTTGTACCGATGCCTCGACTGGACATTTATAGGTCGTCGTTGTCCTATTCTGGTGCAAAGTTATGGAACTCCATTCCTGCGGATGTTAGAGCCGCGCCATCGCTTAAAACTTACAAGACCAAGCTGCTCAAACATCTAGACAAAACTTAATTTTTCTTTTATTTTTTATTTTTATTTTTACATGTAGCACTCCATGCCTTATGCGGCATTTCCCGGATAGTCTGCATTCTCTTCTAACATTTATGAACGCATGTAATATACCGCTGGCATTCCAGCAAGCCGCATTATGTAATATCCATGACCCCATGGGCTCGGCTGGCCAGACGGGATGCCGTCCATAGACACAGCATTGGGCGCTCGCGAGGCGTGGCAGTGCCGTGGTTTCTTCGCGTCGACCCGCGCGCGCGGTGGTTGCGGGATCGCTATACAAGTCTAGTCTAATTCCATGGCAGACTAGCATCTAGCTGTGCGCGGTTTAGTGGCGCGGGGAGGCCGCTATCGCGTGTGTGTGCGGGTGTGTGTTTATTTGTGTC